>PTEX01000194.1:0-55844 GCA_003342815.1 Eudromia elegans
TTTTTTTTTTTTTTTAATAACCTAGGGGCTCTGAAGAAACAGATAGTTTAGTGACCAGCTCCCAGACACCCAACCTTCCCAAACTCCAAGAAGTAGTTCGATACAGTGTCCTCCTTTTTCTGTTGTGCATATAAGACGCCTGAGATTTGCTTTTTCTTTTATTTTCTTTTCTTTTTTTTTTTTTTTTTTTAAGTGCTGTTATCTCACAAATGCCAAGAAGTCAGAGGGGCCACTTGTGCGTCATAAGGAATGAAACGGATGTTTAGCAGCACAAGGAAGAAATAATTGTAGAGGAAAGAAAAATAACGAAAGAAGTAATTACAGGAGACCATTCCTTATTCGCCCACCCTGCATGGCATATACATTTGGGTTTGTTCTAGCTTTTTGCCTGATCTCATAAGTGGTATACACAGCAGTATTTTACAGGCTGCAGATTACAATACAAACAAATACAGCAGATTGAAATTCTGTGCCATTATCAAACAGAAATGATTTCAGGAAATGTGCAGGAGCTGTGACTCAGCTCGGACATCGATGGCTGTTCCATTTCTTAGTCACTGAGTGAGGCCAACATATGACTCATCACAACTGAGACATTTTCAATTGGATCATTGGTATTCCAGACCTTCAAAAGAATTATTCATCTGCCTCAGTGCTGATATCCTCCATCTCCTCTATTAATAGTATCATACTACAAAATGCATGCATATAATTAAATTGTTGTGCATCTACCAGTGATTAGAGACCATACACGAACTTCTGCTTTTTACTCCCAATGCATATTATATMTCAGGTATTCACACACTATTTGTTATCAAAATAAAGATTTGTTTTCTCCTTTTTCTACCCAAGTTTCCATTTAATGACAGTCAGCTGCAAAACTGACCTAACTAGAAATTTTCCTTAGGACCAGCACGCCATCCTGGAGCAGCTCGTCTTTGAGATGCTCCGCCCTGCGTGCACCAGTGTGGGTGCCACTCTGGACAGAGCAGAAAGATATTTTTCTCAGACAGTCCCCCAAGTCAATGTCAAGTCCAATGCCACCCTGATCAATCTTCTGTATTTACAAACTTAAAATATGAAAATCAGCAATTTGATTTTGCCTGTTTTCAAAGTGAACTTTGTCGACCTGATCACGCTTCATCCCTGTGGCCACTTCCAGCAACAAGCAACAACGAGCAGACTGTGCAGCCCACAGATCCCTCCAACATGAAATGAAGCTACAAACACACATATTGCACTTGGTCTCGTAGTAACGATGAGGCAGCTAGGAGGGTCTGCTGATACCAAAAACAGCAAGCACACACATCTTATGGCTCACAAATTGTAACACAGCCCTGGGAAGCTACCATCCCTGTAGCTGGGCTGAATATTTCTGTTTTACAACCAAGGACTCTTTAGCAGATAAGTTATTTGTGATACACACACTTGCTTTGAAGAAACAGGAATTCACACAGGTGCTGAAGAATGCTCTAAATACCTCAGACACATAAAGGAACTTGTCTACATGTGCTCAGAACACRTGAAAATTTTCAGTGTTAACTTCTGTTAACTCGATAGCTCAAAAATACCACACAAAAGACAACAGCACCTCGTCTCAAGTAGAATTGTTGACCTACCCAATTGCAAGATGAGCTACTTGAATATAAGAAATATTGGTAGCTCAGTGACTGTCATTAACAGCCATTTCAGCCATTTCCCATTGTGACTATTAGAGAGAAAAAAAAAAAAAAAGATAAAAAGCCAGCCCTACGTCTATCAAACAGACAGGTATCACTGCTTGCCTGGGTGATACCTCAGCAGTGAGAGAAATACTTGGTCATAAACCTTATGATTCCCATAAGCACAAGGAAGAAAAGCCACTGTCTAAGGAGGGGGAGACACTCAGCTTTGCTAATCTACCCAAACTCYCCAAGATCCGAGCTACGTCCATGGGTTATAGTGCTAAAAACAAGTGCTCTGCCCTATGGGGGCATCACTCTCTGTGTCAGTCATTTCTAAAATAAACAACTCAGTTTGCACCTTGGCATTTACTTGCTGTAAGCCTCAAGATTTTACATAACAGAAGACAACTCTTTGTGATTAATTTGGTCGTTGTCATGCATCCAGTTGTGTAAAAGGAGCATAATGTCATCTCCCATCCCTTGATAAAATAATCTTATTTTCCTAAAGGAACGCGTGCACTGAGAACTGTCTACCTAGGAAGAAAAAGTTGGCTCCAGTAGTCTGAAAAGGGAAATTAGCCCTCCCAGATGGCTCAGTTCAGGACCCCACAGAACCGCCAGCCTCCTACCGCCGTTTTCAGTTCCTAATGCCTGTCTGAGTTACCCTCAACTCCAGCCATGCTGCTGCCACACAAGCTCTGAGGGACAGTGACAGAGATAAGTGATTCCCAGGAGAAAAATAACAGCTAGTATCGTGCGGGAGAGGAGCAGATGCTCAGCAATGCACAGGAGCTTGCATCGATATTTTTTGGAGAAAATGAGAAAATAACCGCATAGCTGGTGGGCTTTCCCCCCCATCTCTCCCAGCTGGTACCAAGAAAACCCAATGCGCGGCCGCCGCTCGCTCCCGCCCGCCCGGAGGGCACTGATCCCGGTGCGGCTCCCCCGAGCGCCGCCGCGGGCGCCCAGAGCTGCGGCCAGCGGCGCCCGGGGCGACGCTACAAGCGAGAGGAGCCAGCGCAGCCGCGCGGAGCGGAGCGCATCGCATCACACCGGAGCGGAGCGCATTGCACCGCACTGGAGCGCATTGCACCGCACCGGAGCGGAGCGCATCGCCCCGCACCGCACCGCGGGAAGGCGGCGGCCGCGCCCCGCCGCGCGCAGCCCGCCCGGCGCGCGGGAGCGATACTGGACCAGGCTTTGACGCGGACTTTGAGCTCGCCCTCGCGGGGCTCCGGCATGAGCCTCTTGGACACGCGCAGCTTGTTGAGCCCCCCGAAGGCGGACAGCACCACGGCTCTCATCTCCTTGGCGTCGGCAGCGCGCCCGCTGCCGCCGGCGCTGCCCTCGGCGGCCTCCTGGCCTCCCTCCTTCTCGATCATCTGCTCCGTCTCCTCGGCTCGCTGCGCGCCCTCCTTGGCCATGGCGGCAGCCGCGGCTCCCGCTCCCGCGCCCGCTCCCGCTGCGCAGCGCGCGCTGCCGCCGGCTGCAATGGCCGCGGCCCCGCGCCGCACTGCACCGACTAGCGGCGCAGCCACATCCGCCGCCGCGCGGGGACCGCGGCCGGCCCCGCGGCGCCCCCCGCCGCCCCGTGTGCGCGGAGAGGTGCCCGCACCGCTGCGAAACCACAGGGACCTCAAACACCTGCATTTTGCCCCAAACTGTGACGCACAGGCAGGCACAAGCTGTCCCGTGTGAGCAAGRGCACAGCGTGTGGGAAAAGGCGAGGGAGATGCCCGGCTGTGTGCACRGAAAGGGGATGGGGCAGCCAGAGGGATGGAGCCCAGCTTGGTCCATCCATARGGGCCCTCCTGCCGAGGCGGGACCCAGCAGCTTCCAGGCTGATCTGCTCCTGTGTCAACGCCCTTGGGCTGAGCCCGGGCCAYCAAAGCCCCAGGGCCTGAAAGTTGTTCTTGGCCAATTCCCTGTCCTGACGCTGTGTTTCAGGCTCAGTTAATGCGCTTCCTGTCAAAGGGACCAGGATATGGACACCAGCCTCAAGACTGACACGCACACAAGCCAGCAAGACCCCCAAGGCTGGGACTSTGCAGCAATGAATATTCAAGCCTTTGCGTGGTTGTCTAATTGGCAGTGGGCTCAGTCTGCTGGGCTACAGGCGGTGGAGCTTGTGCCGAGCTTGCTTCCTTCAACACAAGTTTTGGACGAGCTACCAGAACCGCTGCTTCCTTGAGCTTTGCAGGGACTCACACGAGGGACCTGCCTCCTTTCCAGGCTGTAATGAGGCTCCGGTTTCAACCACTTAGCCCAAATCACTTAGTCCTGTGTTAAYGAGGCTGGGCACCACCAGTGAGAGGAGAGAGCCAAACACGGCCCTGGGAAATCACTACTTGTGGCTTTGTTGCCAGCTAAATGTTGTCCTTAAAGTTATGTATTGGACTCCTGCATCATTTTATAGATGGTCCTTAGGCCTGAGCCAGTCCACTGCTTATATACCTAAAACATTGTGTGTTTGCAGGGCTGCCATGTGTGCAGCCAGTGGCCTCGTGGAGCTGAGGATGAGGACGGGGCTCTTCTGTCTATCCCTCTGCAGCAACTGCAGCTTTTAGAAGAAATTCCAGGAGTTTTTTGTCTTGTGGTAGGGAGTAGGTTGAGCATYTCTAGGCTATAAAGTTATTGCAGTTCAGAGTTCATTCATATTTCCTAATTTCACAAAGTGCCTGATCCATATTGGATTTTGTATTTAGCATATTGTATTTAGAGGTGGCAATGACTGGAAATGGCTTAATCGGAGCTGCAGTGAGTAATGGGGTAAAATATTCCCTTCACATTAATGAAAACAAGAGATATTGGAGAGCTAGATAGATTTCCTTTTTTTTTTCAGATTCTTCATACTTATCTGCAGTATGTAACGCTTCAGAGTTCACAGATAAATGTTTCTTAAAGAAAAGTTGATATCTAAGCCTTTTGGAAAGGTAGCAGTAAACAGATACACATTAAAAGTAAATAAGAACAAGAACTAGCCACAGGGAAGCCTCAGCAGCTTCATTACCTTGACAAGCCCAAGCAGATTTCATTCAAAGTGAAGTGTGATGCCTTAAATCTCTCAAATGTTGTCCTAAAGATGCARTTCAGACCAAGATTCGAAAATGGCTCATTAAGACCATCGAGAATCTTCTGTGTGATGTATTAATATTATGCCAACGCTTCATTTGATAGCAGCTTGGGGAGGTGTGTAACCATTTTAAAGGTCAGGAAGTGTTTTTGCTTCCTTGCTCCCTTGGTACAACTGTGAATATTCCTTCCCTGCGTTAGCTAATCCAGTGCTGTGAAAGGGAATACGAAAYTCTGTCACTGTAGGTCTGGCCATGTGAATGCATGACCAGGCAAGCAGCAGCTGAATAAARAATAACATGAGTTTGATTCTAAGTGATTAACTCTGTTGGCATCTGATTACTGTTCTGACTCGAAGGAATGGTAAAATGCAGAATGACTGAGGAAAGTAAAGCAGATAGAATAGGTCAGCTAATGACACCTAGAATAAAGAAGAGTCTGTGGGGCAGCTCTCTTGCATCCCTCCAGTGGTCTGAAACATCCAAAGGGAGCGAATATGGACCTTAAAACTGCCTTTATTTGCAGTCATTTACCTGCTGCTGTAGTTTATATTGATGACTTGCGAGTTTCCTGACTGGCTGATATTAATAATCATTTAAATCTATCTCTGTTCCTCTTTGATCCTGAACCAAAGGCAATTTATCATASATGATTTAACCATATGTTGTTTGCAAGTCAAAATGACTATAGAATGGAAATTTCATAGAATATTCTGCTTCTCACAGCCTGAACCACTGTTACCATTAACAGCAATACCTGAGGTAAAAGGTGTTTTTGCATAATCCTGACTGCATTATTTTGATTTGATTTATRTCCACTTCTTTAAGAATATTAGATGACAGGATACAGAAGGCTGCACTGAGAGGTACAAACAAGATTTAGTGTGCTGATTGATTATAAACTCTACGCCTCCAGAAACAGGCAATGGGATGGCAGTTCATGAAGACAAGCAAAGATGTCTGCGCTCAAGAATTACCTGAACTTCTTGTATCGTTTTACCTTCTTCACGGGAGCAAGACCTAGGGCCCTGAGTGATGCCTCACCGCCTTGCCCAAAAGAAGTAAGACATAGATGGCAAAACCAAATCCTTGTTTTRAATGGATAATACTGTATTTTTTACCTCACTTGTTTTTTCAGAGGCATAAACCAAATCATATTTTCTCTCAAAGCATGGGATTTTAAAAATATTTAAGCTAAGTGATGCAGGTTCCTAATAAGGTTAAAATCAAGTTGACATATGTTCTGTCCACTTTAATGCATAAGTTGTTGTGTTYCAAAACATTATTTGTTTGGTAGTCTACTGCTAAGAAATTCTGTGTAGTGCAGGGGCAGAAAACAAATCTTCTGGACTTCCTTAGCTTTACTGTCTTATTCTAAGGCTTCTCCCTTTAGCTTTGTGTGCKCTATAACATCCATATTGTTAACAGCAGATGCCTATGATGTATTATGTTTTGAGTGCATGTTCAGAATACCCAGTTTGGGTGTTGTGATAACCTATCATCCTTAATGAATCCATTATCAATGAGAAGATGGTATTATTGACTTTTCCCTCCCATATCTATGTGTAGAATATAGAGAAAGATATTTTGCAAGGAAGGAAACAYACAGTGCTAGATTTATTTTGTTCTGTTGTGTTTTGTTGTTTTGGTTTTGTTTTTTAAACCAAAGGAGGCCTCTRTTTCCCAAGATTAATTCACATTGAGATAATTGTTTCATTCTGTGTTTGCTGGGGGCTTTTTCTTATTGGTAGAGCTACATATGAATCATAGGAGCAGTGAAGCAATTCTTTGTTTATAGTCACTGTAAGGAACTGCACATTTCCTTGTACAAGTATGGAGGAGCTAAAGCTCCCCAGGATCATCACGRGTATTGAAAATGTGTTGTGTTTTAAATTGAAGGGGAAAGAAATGAAAATAATCACATAGGATTTGGCAAGGCCAACATGATTTATTCTGTTCACTGCTCAGTTAATGCATTTTTTCATTATTTTTTCATTTGTCTTATACATAAATTGTGCTCAGATAATTGAGTAATGGGTACAATATAAGTTATTTAAACATCACATTATTCTTGTTTAAGAGATGATCTTTAAGACAACTTTTAAATGATCGTGAAATCATTAAGTCACAATGTTGATAGTTGTAAAAGACATGGACAGATCAAAATAACCCATTTTGATGAAACTGCTTWTCTATATTCATTTTTAGATCCATATAGTCCATTTTGTTGGGCAAATGGGATACGCTGCATAGTGGGAAAATCCTGGTCAATGTCTTTCCTGAAACCTGTGGCTTCTAATACTTCTGTTGTTTTCTGAAAACATCAGGTATTTTATACACTGAAAAAATACTACTACACTCTTTTTAATAGTTGGGTTGGATCTGTATYATTTCCATTTAGGATTCAGTCCTGAGAAATGAAGAGAAAAAGGATGTCACACTGGGGAACAACTAGAGACATGGTAAATCACAACGAGGAAATTTACTGGAGAAAGGTACGTTAGTAATGTCATGACTTAAAAAGTCATTTTGGAAGAACATCACTGAAAAGGTGAGCAGACACTATACTGACACTAACTACATCATTTCAACTAATTATTATTTGTTTCCCTGTTATAAAGCTGAGGTGAATCGTGTTACCCCATAGAAATAAAGAGTGGTAACACACACAGTTCACTTGTATAAGTGCTAAATACCCTTAGACCTTGTTAGGATGTCATAATATCCTCCCTAATTGCAAAAGGATTTGTAACATCTTTCATACATTGTTCTTTAAGGTAATCGGTTTCAAGGAAAAATAAAAATTATGKACATAACTTAAGGCTCCAGCTGAAATTACCGTGGTCTTAGATGTCTGGAGATACTTGATATACTTATTCATTCTGTGTGACTCCAAGAAAGAGTAATCCCACTTGGCATTTTGAGTCAATTTGGTCTCAGTAATTATAGAACCACAGTAATTTGTTGGAAGAAGCTTGTAAAAAAATAATGTACTTGAACTTTACAACAGAGCTTAAGTGCACAGAAGAATTCAATCAATGAAGAAAATAAGTCTGAGAAGGATATGCAGTTAGGTAACTATAACACAGTGCATAATATCACCAGGAGCAGGAGCATCTGTCTGTGAAAATTTTATTTCCAAACTGATTACATSTAATAATGCATTGTATTGTTTATCAAACTTGCCTCCTACAAATCACACYAGGCTGTTTTACCTTTTTTGGGCCATTGTTGTCTATATTAAGTGTACATATATTTATATTTATATTTATATGTATACATAYCCATATGACTCTGAGTCTGCTCAAAACACAAACCTCAGCTTTTAGGTTTACTGAGSAGAGTTCAGCTCTGCTTTGCACATTTCTGAAGTTCAAGTCCAAGAGCATGGGACATGAGGTTCGCTGCTCTAGAAGCAACTGAAGCGTCCAGCTTGAGGCTTAATGCTTGAAGGCATTGCACTGATTTACAGCTCTTAGTGCCCTGGCATAGCGCAGAATTTCCCTAAGGTTTCAAAACCAAGAGCCTCTCCTCCTTCCCAGCAGCTTTTGGGACCACTCTGACTTTGCCTTCTGTGAGGGGTCTTTTGAGAGGAGGAGCAGGGTACTCTTGAGAATAATTGTGCTTCCTTTGAACTATTTTCTCCTGCTTCATGCTATCCTTCAATGATCTCTTCTGGTGATTTCTGAAGCCAGCTGCCACTTTATAATTTAGGGAAGGGTCATTGGTTTTAATAGACCAACTGAGCTGGCCACTCTGTTCTCTTTCCTAGTCCATCAGGAGATAAAAATAAATAGGAAAAACCTTCATAAATTCTGTCTTATGAGGAGAGCAATTTACTGTGAGCTTTGTTAATGTGAGCTAATAAGGGCTGTTCGCTCCAGTGCCTCTAGGTTAGATCTCACCTGGGCTGGCAGAACAGGGGTTTTCACTGAATGGCAGCATGCAAACCTTCAGGTAAGGTTTACAGCCACAAAGATGGWTGTCACATCACCCCAAATAGCTTATTTTTATAGTAAGTTTAACAGAAAAATGGATAAATTAGAAAGGTATGAACTAGGCATGAAAAAACTCTTTTCCTACCTACCTAGAGAAGACTACTGTGAACCATTCTACTGCAGCACTTTTGGCATTGATAAMTGCACTGTACCAATATTTATAATGCTACTAGAACAGTATTCAAGGTTTATGACTTATTTATTGCATCTGTAGCTGTACTTCAAAGCAGAAAACAGATATTCTGGTCTGAATTGAAGCCAGTTTTATTGCACTAATGTTTACTACAAGAGAGGMCTAGCTCTGCTGTTTTCTTTCTTTCTTAGGATTTTGAAGAAGTATTGGCTTAATTACCAATATACTTTTCTGTATTAATCAGCTAAATGTTGGAGAGGAACTTTCTAGAGTCAAAATTAATGCCAACCTTGCATAGCAAAGCTTCATAATTGCAAACACAACAACTAATTCTTTTGTGTTTCAGTCTTCTGAGGAATCTGGTCTTGTCTTATAGACTCCACAGTCTGTAAGTCCATTTAAAACTTCTGTGAAAAAAATAAAATTAATCAAAAGTCTAGAACCCAACAAGTTTCTCACCATTTTCACTGATATAAGATCTGTATGGTAGTGTGTTAGTAGCGAAGGATGCTGCAGACCCCACATAGACAATATATCTTTACAATAGCGTAAGTTAAGCATCTATATTTGTCCTCTTTTTAGAAACTGAAGACAAATTCYAGTTCTGGTAACTCGTGAACTATCAGCAATAAGTATTAGGAGGATGTATTTAAACATGAATGGTGGGAGAATTTGGCCCCAATGGGTATTAGACTTTGAAGCTCCAACTGAGGAATCAAAGTGGGGACTCCTGGCTACCATGAGATGATTACACCACGTGACTGTAACCTCTCGGCTTCTCTGGAATTTCTGTCTTTTGCCTGTATTTTGCCCAATCTGAAAACATTATAAGAAAATTCAGCACTTCTGATAGATCATTTTCTGTCAAGGTAAAATGAAAAGGCCATAACTGGGCACACAGTTTGAGTCTTCCTCAGTTTGAGATATTTATACATCACAGGACTTGCTGGTAGATATATCCTACTGATTTAAATTAGAATTGGAAACTGTTTTAAGCAAGAGTTTGGAATGCAGCCAAAGAGTTACTTTGTCTTTATGAAATCACAGTGTAAGGTAGATCTTRTGAGTGCAAAGGTAGTGAAAAGAGATTATTTCCATAATGAAAATAGGAGGAACTTGACATATCTAAGCCATAGCTTCTCCATTAAAGATCTCTTGACATCAGAAAGTATAATACATTTGATCCATCATTTAGTATTGTTGCATGAGAGAAAGAATTGCTCTAGCAAGAATGGATTCSTGCCAGGGAGCTATTTTTCTGCTTGAGTATCTTGGCCAGGAGTTGGATTTCTCTGCCAGGAGAATGGGAGATTCCTTTATCGGGATAAGCCATTCTGAGAGGGTTGGGCCAGCCTAAAAACAACACATCCTTAACACATTTTCTTCATGACATAGCTAAGGTCGAATTACCAGATACTTAGTGATATATCCTCATAGCAACTTCCCTTYGGTCTCTCCTTTGAAGTCCCTTCCAGGAAGGAAGTCCTTGAGGAGCGGATCTTGCAGGATGTTGTGATCCAGGGGCTTTGTGACCTCTGCCTCTCAACCTCCACAACGTGCACAGGCAGCGGGGCWGCGGCAGAGCTTAAAACGACCCCTAAGCCCTGCCTTCCAGTCCTCTGCTTATTGATTGATGCCTGTGATACACGATGCCTTGCTGAGTTACTTCCTATCATCTGAGCTGCTGTAATGGGTTTTGCACATCCACAGACCACGCTTTTTGTGAGGTAAATGTCTTTTTCAATTAGTCTAACACATTTTACTTCACAGCTGGGCAGGAAAAGGGCACATATTAGTTCATAAAGAGTAATGGAAGATTAGCTGTCAGAAACTAACTCAGCCTTCATAAATCAAGCTGCAATTCATGAATTCAGAATATTCCTGCTTACCGCCCCCTCGCCTRCTTGCTTCTCATGCCCACACTGTGCTGCAAAATGTTTTCTCTTCAGTTGATTTGGCCCAACTATTTATGTGACCATCCTGTGAAATGCAACAGGGAACTGCTTCGACTTAAAATGTCTCTGGTATCAATCACATTAAAATATATCCAAGAACTTTGTGGACAGTTTCCAAATTTYTTTTCACCCAAGACTTTTCAGTTTCCCTGTGGTGCTCCAGACCTTCTCCTGGAATGTTCACGTTTGCTCTTATGGGCCAAGCTGAGGACAAAGGTGTTAAGGGTTTTCCCACCTCCTGCACCTGAGGGAGGGAGGAAGCAGAGCGCTGGGACACTGGCAGACACCTTGCAGCCAGCACTGTGACTCATGCAGCACCTCTCCTGCTACCTCCACTTTCCCACCATCTAATGCYGTGATTTCGGATGTGAGGGGAGAGCTTCGGCACAGCAGGCGCCCAAAGGCGAGCATTTTCTAAAYTGAAAATCACTTCAGTAGCTTCAGTAACACTTGGCTTCTGGGCCAAACCGAAGGAGCATCCCCACAGCCACCCGTGGCAACCACAGGTTCCTTTCACCCCAGAGCTAGAACGCGTGCAAACCCGGTGGTGGGATGTGCCTTTGGTTTGGCTCTGAAGCRAAGGGCCGCAGCAAAGGGGCTCCCCCATGCCCAGCTCATCTCCAGCTGTGCCCAGGAATGCCCCTTAAGCTGGGAATATTTGCCAGACTGTGCCAGGACAGGGATATTTGAGTTTTCCATGTGCTCCATGTGTGGAAAGCTCGTGGACAATGAATCCATGTRTGGAAAGCACATCACAATGAATCCTAGCCTGCTTTAAATGAATCAATATTCATTTAATGTGAAAAATGATGGTACTTTATTCTTTGACTCAAATTTAAACCGTTCTATCTTTTCTCCAGGTTAGAGTATACTTAACACTGAGCAGTCAGTCATCTGCTTTGTATATTCAGAGGCTCATTTAAGCACCRTCAGTCTCTTGAGATTCATCACCGCTTTATCTCCCAGGTTCAGGACAGCCTTATATTTGACAGTTTGTGGGTTACAAGATGAAATGCCAATTCTTCCAGGTGAGGCAGGAGGGAAGGAGCTCCCAGCCCTAAATGAGAGCAAGGAGGAGGTAGACGACTAACTATACTTAAACAAGTTGTGGTTTACTTGGAGCAGTCGGGTGCCCGTGACAACCTACACACAGTGGCAGCCTAGGTGAAGGAGTTGTCATGACAACTCCATTAGCTAAATAAACAGAGCTGTGCGGAGCCCGTGTCCTCTGCGGCAGCCGAATCGCAGCACAAAGCGTTCGGAGGGCTGTGAAAGGAAYGTCCCCCTCCGTGGTCCTCCCCTTGTCCCCAGGAAGGGCGGAAACCTCAGCTGCAGCTGCACAAGGGCGGCTGCTTCTGGCTGCATGGAAACCCAGGTCCAACTGTTGCCATCTCACTCCTTCTCCAGCCCCCTTCCCCATTGGACTGGTGGGTCAGGTCACCTTCTCAGAAAAGGCTTCTAGCTCTACCTAATAAAGAGAACAAAAAGGACAATTTGTGGATAAATACACAGTGAACTTCCTGGCAGTCAGTGAAATCTGTTTCCATGTATAGGTCTAGCAGACACATGTGACAGCTGCCCTGAGGTTGTCCTCCAAGCAGCAGCTTTCAGTAGCACGGGCTCTTTTAGAACCATGTAGAATAGCAGCTTCAGCTACTCAGGTAGCTCCACTCACCAAAAACGTGTGGACTCTGGAACAACTGACACGTCTAAGTGGATGCTTAGCTCACAACTAAAGAAAACATTTTAGTTACTTCACAGGTGCCTTCACTACAGAAAAAAAAAGACATTGCTCCATAACAGAATAAGTGCTCCAATCTCCCCAGGGCACCCAGGAAAAGCATAGGCTAAAAAAGAAAAAAAAAAAGAAAAAAAAGAGAGAGAAAGAGACAGAAGGGCTATACACTACATAGTTGTTGAGGTTGCTGCATATATGATACAAAGAACAGTCAGATAAGATCTGCCTGTGCTCTATCACCAGTGGCTATGTTATGTTTCAGGGCATCTATTTTCATGTTCTACCTTTTAACTCCTGTGTATTTCTGTATTTCTATGTCAGAGAAGGAACAGGGACTCCCTGTTGTCGTTTTTTTGTTTGTTTGTGTGTTTGTTTATTCTCAGTAGAATGATATTCATTAAGGAAATATATTAAGCAAGGCCAACATGAACCTTTTTCCTCTTGTAACAGTCACAGCATCAACTTRATCTTCAGATGCAGCTTGAAGGATGTCAAAAGTGAAGAGCTTTCTTACTTGGGTCTTATTTCTCAGAAGTTATCACAATGTTAGATAGCAGCCCCATCTTTGGGCTGAATTTATGGCTTGCAGCTAAATTGAAAACCAAAGTCCTCTTCACTACATAAATCCAAATATACTAAGTGCATTTTGTGTAATAAATGCTTCCCATTAAGAAGATATGGTGTATATAATGGTTAAATAACTACATTTTCTTAACACTTCTGGAACAAAAATAGGCTCATATAAGTATTTGAACTACAGCATCAGCTGGGTGTAAACTGCCATTACTGCATTTACTTCACGGGCGAGTTACCTGAAGGTCTGCATCAGGGAAAGTAAACCTAAAAATACAATTGAAGGCATCTCCAGGAATACCTGTGACCCTTTTTTTCACGTGCAGTTTTCTTATTTTTCAGCTGTTCTAGGACTTCACTGGAAGTCACAGTTCTAAGGGAAAAATACAGAAAAGTGGTAACTCTGCAACAGATGTGCTAAAACAGCTCTGCCTGCTTTATTCTGGAGCTCAAGCGCATGAATCCTGTTTTTCACTACTTTATAAATCTAAAAATGTCCTTGCATTTCCACATAGGGGTAGATATGCCACAGAAGACACTTACTACTGCAATAATACATGAAATATCATGCTATTTTTCTCCCTCAGTCTCTCTTCTAATGGTCATTGCAGTCTAAAGGTTTACAGAATCCAGGATGAGAAGTGTGTCCAAAATAATGAGCCTATTGCTAGCTGGGGAGCAGCCATTCCCCTGCAGCAGATTCTGACAACCAGGATGATTATTCTTCATTAATGTTTCATTATCACTTGGATGTTTTCTTTCCTAGCACAGTTTTTTTTTTTTTTTTTAAACAAACAAAACCCACCCCAGATCTAAAACACTACGCAGCAGGCAGCCTTAGAGTATTGTAAACTTAATTAACATCATAAAGCACTCCTTTTAGTCTTTGGGTGCCAGTTTTAATGGCATAAAACMAATTTATGTTGAATCTCTGCCATTCCTAAATGAATGTAACAGCTAGAGAACTGTAGCTTTTGCAAGAAAACAGAGATAAGAATGATTCCTTTCTCCTTCTAAAGGAGAAACCTCATTTCTTATATTCTGGGAGGGGATAAGGTTAGAAGGAAGGAGGGATTTTCTAATGGCCCCTTCTATTATAACTAACTAAAAAAAATTAGCTGGCGATGGTTTAGCATGTACTGCTACGAAAACTGCATTGCTATGGCAACCKACTGAAAAAAATCTTTGTAGCTACCTTATCTTGACTAGGAAGCATTTAAAAGAGTTAGATAAACAAACTTCTCCAGGTTTTGTGTTGCTTGTATCTATATTTATATATGATGTATGCATAGGCTGACTATAAATAATGCCCTTTCTTGAATATTTATGTTTTTATCTAACTATGGCTCAACCCTGCATGACCTCTAACTACGAATAAGTAACAAGGATTTCAATGCACTCAGTTTAATTAAACTTTGTGAAATGYGATATTGTATGTTTTGTCCAATACAGAAATGCTTTAAACTGGTGTATAAATATATATCTTTGTAATTTCATTAATTTCTCTGATACATTTGTAATTGTTAAATACAAACTTACATCTCCAATATTTGTTAAATATTTGCAAAAACTTAAAACGCCAAAAGCCTAATTATTCGAGCAGACGTAGAAATGTTAGATGTCAAATCATGGCCTCTTGACTAAAAGAATGACTAACAACTTGCATTAAACTTCATATTATTTATTTTTAATTAATTCTGATACAATCTTTGTATTAATTTCACTGTCATATTGTATGAATTATCCATTTACTTAAGAGAAGATTATGGAATACATTTTTAATATATGAAACAGTATTTCTTTAGTAACACATTTTGGCTGAGCAATGGCCTTTGGTTTGTTGGTAGAAAATTCAGCTGGTGAATTACGTGTACAAAACACCTGTATAAGACCTCAGTGCTGGATGTGGTAAATAGATATGGAAGAAAAAAAGCCTGCTTGGACCACAGAAGGAAGAGAACGTCTATTAGTCATTACGTCATTTAGTACCCATTTTGTTTACTAATTTACCACAGAGGATATGGATAACGCAACAAAGAAGAGTTTAAAGTTAGGTTCATCTTTAAAAGTTTAGACAGTTTCAAAAGTAGTTAAAACAACCAAGCTAGAACAAAGGCAACTTTTATTCTGGAGAAACAACTCTCAGCATTATGAAGCATGGCACATGGGAGCTGAGTGGTCATGAAATCACTGAGACCACTGAATACTTTCAACCATCTGTTTAAGGATTGTAATCTTGGTTCTCTTCTAAGCTACTCTCCAATCCAGCCCAACTTGACTGTGTTTCTAAAAACTGAATCATTTGGCCTCAGTATGATGACCACTGTGCATACATTGCTGAACAAGGAGCAAGGAGTAAGGAGTGGACAAAGTTTCAGTCAAGGACTGTATCTGACAGTGCGAGGGGGACCTGTAAAGGCTCACTGAGCCCTTCAGCCTTTAGGAGTTCTGGGCTCTACTTTTCTCTCTTTAAAATGACTTCTCCTAGAATATGAATAAGTGATGCTGACAGGAAGAAGGAGAGAAAGAACTCTCTCTCTGAAGGTCAGTATCATTCACTCAATGTACGCTTGCAGTTTTCCGTGGGAAATGGTGAGTTGAACAATAGGATTAGAACTCATCACTCTGTCTTTCCTCCAAACACCCACCAAAATCCAAAAACAATAACAAAAAACAAAAACACACAAAAAACCAAGATTGTGAAAGCACCCATCATCTATATTTTTATTGTGTACTTCATAACAGCTCTCAAAGATAAGCAGACAGATCCTCCAAAATATTTATATTCCCATTCAAAAAAGGCAGTGAAAAATATCTCACTATGCAAAAGGAGGGCATATCAAAGAAACAACCTTAGATCACACAAGACAAATGCAGAAATTGAACCTGTATCTTCCAAGCCATTATATTAATTACAACTCCATCAAAAATACTGTGCGCTTTTGACAACCCTGATATAGTACAATAATTACATGAATCCAATTAGGGCCTGATTAACTTCTTAGAAGTTTTAAAGATCTAATTAAAGTTCCCAACTCAGAAAAACATAAATGTGAAGTTAAATCAAGTGACGGGTACAGAGAGAATAAAGTTGACCCCTTTTCACCAATTTCATTAAGTTTCATCAATTGGCAGTCCAGTATCTCATAGATTACTTTTCTTCTCTCCCTGTACTGATGCATATAAATTCATGAAGTTCTGCATAGCAGATGAATTTAAGTTGTCAAGATCAYAATCAACTTCAAAGGTAGGTCTCCTTCCAAAAATTACAAGAGCAAGAAATACAGCAAAGTGTGCAGTAAGTCCCCATATCTTGAACGATGTTTTATGCTCATTGTCATTGTACGTGAAGCAATGCATTCGACTTTGGTGACCAGATGATGTTTTATAAGGCAAGGCCGTGTAATTTAAGGGCTCAATGAAGTACTCCAGCGGTACCACAAACACATCGCTCACTTCATCTGGATTAGGAGTGGCCTGGAAGGTGTCTTTTATAAATCCTACAACTGGTGTTACCAAATTATTCATCTAAAAGAAAAAAAACAAATTCAAATCACTAATTTGGTACAAAGTAAAGTTCTTTATTTTAAAAGCACTTCAGATGAATATGAGAAACCTATCAAATATTCATATTTATAATGCATTTTTAATCCCTCAAATGGCAAGATATTTACATTTACTTTTATACATTATAACTTTCTAAAATTCTTTTTGTATTAATTAAGCATTACTTTTACTCATGTTCTGCCTGTGCTGCGTGATCACAGAGCTGCTAAAAACATTTATCAATTTGCTAGAGGAAAAAAAGAGTTCTTACAGGTCTGACTTAACTTCCAGAGTCCTGTTTTTAGCTCAGTTTTTTTCAAATCACTTATGTATGTATATTATATATGTCCTATATATGCACACCTGTAATAAATATACTTTTTGGAATTATTCTTGGGTTTATCTAACCTCCTGATGAAGAGGGTTTTTTTTCTAGCAGCTAACCAGACCCTCCCTTGCTGTTGCTGCTTTGCAGCGTCTCCTGGCATTTCAGTGCATGCCTACAGGACGGGACTAGCTTTGTCTTCTCTCCTACCACCCAAGGACRGCTGAAAACAGGAGCCAGATCTCCTGCCAGCTCTGTCCTCTCCAGGCTGCACAACCCAGCCCTCTCGACCTCTCCTCACACTCCATCTCGGTGGCTTTCAGCTGGGCTCTCTCCAGTTTGCCAGGAGCCTTTGCGCGCTCCGTGCAGGCTGCTGGGAGCCCGTAGCCGGGCACTGTACTCAGACATGTCTCACCAGTGCCATATATCTCTTCACTTACTCCCCTGGTAACATAGTCTGTGTGTGTTCCCAAGCAGTGGTGAATCACAGCAATAGGCTTGAGAAAGATCAACCTTATATACAGTAAATATAATTGTGATAACAACATGATTTTAAGCTTGTTTTCTAATGCTTTGCTGACTGGTTCAGTGTATTGCTTACTTTATCAATCCCAGGGACGAGCCTACAGACAACTTCGACCTCCTCTGGTGGAAGCCCTACTTCTTCTTTGGCTTCCCTGAGTGCAGTCTCGATCTCGTCCTTATCTGCCGCCTCACTTTTACCTCCTGGAAAGCACACATCCCCCGGGGATCTCCTCAGCTGGAAGTCAAAGGAGCATCACTATTTACTAGAATATATACAAGCAGAGGCATTGGGCCCACATGGACACTGGTTCGCCCCGCAGAACCGCCCCACGTTTCATTCACCTTTCCAGCGAGAGCAGCCGGCAATCCCTAAGCAAGGGGAGCCCTGTGGACCAGAGGGGAGCTGCGTACCGGGAGCCACGCGGGAAGACGCTCAAATTCCCCCCTGGTGGCGGCAGCAGGGGGTGCAGGGGGGTGTTAAAGGAAAATAAACTGCCGGGGGAGCTGTGCGGAGAGGGTCCGGGCGCGTACCTGCAGCGAGCGCACGGTGAGCAGCAGGCAGAGCCGCCCGCTCCGCACCAGCAGCGGCAGCAGCACGGCCGCCTTGGGCAGCGGCAGTGCCGAAAACGCCCCGGCTACGTCGTGCGCGCGCAGGCGGGCGCGGGCCGCCGCCTTCAGGTTCTCCCTGGGAACAAGGGGAAGGCGCCGTGAACGGTGGCGCAAGCAGCGGTACCCCCACCCGGCCCGGCTCCCGGCCCGGCCCGGCTCCCGGCCGCCGCGCGGAGGCAGAGGCGGTGGCGCCGCTACCTGCGCGCCCAGGCGTCCTGCTCCGCCGCCGCCATCTCGGACTTGGCCCCCTCCCGAGCGGCGGCCTGGGCCGCCAATCAGCGTGCGAGTTGGCCAGGCACCGCCCCCCTTCCTCCCCCCCGGGGGGCCGCGTGCGGCGGCCGTTGGCGGGGGCGGGGGGGAGGAGCGCGCGGCGACGGCCGTTGGCGGCGGCCGTTGGCGGCGGAGGGGAGGGGCGGGGCGCGCGGCTCCTTCTCAGCGCAGCCCTCGGGTCCCTGCTGGGCTCCACCTCGACCCCTCAGACGGTAAGGGGCGCCAGGGAGTTGCCCCGCAGCCCGTTTGGCCGCTAGTGCCGCTGGGAATCTCCTGCGCTGCAGAGAGGACGCCGTGGGGCAGGCTCGTATCGGTGATCAGGTTTAACGGCCTCATTGGCAATCCGTCAATTTGGGTGCCTGCTCGACGGTTCTTGCACCCATCCTGACTGTAGGGGCAGGCGGGTAGGATCCCTGCTGATTCCAGTAAGGAAACCTGAGGGTTTTATTTATCAGACTCTTTAGCTAAGTTGTTTTTCCTGCTCGAAGCCGACAGAGGGCTGAAAACCAACCCCATATTTAAGTTGTACAAAAGCCCTGGTTTGGAGCACTAGGGAGGCTGCAGCAAAATCCCCGCAGTTGCTGTGGTTTGACGCAGCGTAGCTGGGCTGCTGGTGCCGACGAGGGTCGTGCGGGCGACAAGCTGAAGGATTTTGTTGCCAGCAGTGTTTTTAGGCAGGTGCGGTGGATATCAGGCAGTCCCAACAGCTAATAGCGAGCATGCAGGGGCACCAGTGCCTCAAGTAACATCTCTCGCAAATGTGTGATCAGTATGAACCCCCCAAAATAAAGTTACACAGAGTACAAGTACTAATCTGTCTTTATTTACCTTGGTGTTTATTTTTTTCTCCCTGTTGTGTTAAGTAAACTAGACTATCAGGATCAGTGCTGCCTGCAATAAGCAGCCTGTGGGGTTGATGCAATCAGCTTCGAGTCCTTAAGATACTTGTGCGYCCTACTTACTACATAAAGCACATATTTACCTATCTGTATATTTGCACACACATCCATACATATAGAAAGGATTACAGGTTATATACAGAATACATATGATGTGTTACTTATACGAAGTAACTAAAAGGCAAACCTAGCTATATATGTGTAAGTGGCATGGCTCTGTCACCTGTGATTCCAGTGGGATGTATACACAATATAATACACATTTTATACCCAGTGGTCTGGTCTGATTTCTCAAAGAGAAGTCATTAACATTTTTTATGCTACTCCATAAAACATTAATTTCATCATTATGGGAAAAAATATACAAAGAAATGTCTTTAAAAGAATGTTCCAGTTCTGCAGTGAAATGAATATGTTTAACAGGAAATAACTTCTCATCATTTTTCACACAATTCTACATGACACTGGATTCTTACTGCAGCAAATTGATGGGATCAGATTTTATATTTCTCTTTGGCTTTCTCTTTCAGAATGCAGATATGCTAAAAACAAACAAAAACCAAAATTTTAGCTAATCTTTACCTTGAAAGGTAGTGCAAGAATGATTTTCAGCAATATTCCTATTGGAATGGGAAGGAGCGCACATACAAACAGTGTCAGTTTTACTATTTGCAGTGAAATTGAGCTGTTAATATTTCCTCCAACCTCATCTAAAATGGATAGAGAAGTTGTGTAGTCAGGAAGAGGTCAGGTTTGTTCATTTATCATGTCCTTTTTTATATTGCTTTATAGCAGCACAGGTTGAGTTTATGTCTTTTACAAACAGGTTTGTCGTGTTAAAAATAGCTTCAAGTGAGAGTCCTTTCACTTAGGCAGATATAAGAGAAAGCTTTTTAGAACTGGAGTGAAAAACAAAACAAAAGCAGCCCTCTCCATCACTTAGAATCTTTCTGAGCAAGTCTAGGATTCACTTGAGCCTAAAGGGGCCATAAGGGAACAAAAGGAAATGGGCATGTTCTACAGAGCAGAGAAAAACCTTCACACACAGTCCAGTGTAGAGGCACTGTAAAAACTGCCAGAAAAAGGCAACACAGTTAAAAGTTAGTTTCTTTGCAGCTGGGGCGAGCAGATTATATCCTGCCAGTGATGCTGAAGGCACGGCCAAGCTGAGTGATGCTGCTTTTGGAGCATATTCATAAAAGGTAAGGCAAGTGCAAGTTGTTACATTAAATTGTTAGCACATTAATAATATTTTTGCTCCTTTAGAAAAAAAATAGTCTCATTTAAAATTCTGTTATCCAGAAGCTGCCAGCAGTAAGCTAGTATTCTTGCTGGTTAATTGCAGTAGTCGTGTATGTGTGTAACAGGACATGCACAGGTATGTACTTACATTTAGATCCCTGAAGTATTCATTATAGTCAAGAGCATATCCAACCACAAATTTATCTGGAATTTCAAAACCCACATCTGCAACAAAATCCAATTCTTTGTTTAGTTAAACGGTATAAATGGCTTTTAGGTGCATGGGTTTTCCTCAGCTACATAGAAGCAGTGCTTAACAGATACTTCCTCTACTTTCAAGAATGTAGCACACTTAGCACCGCTACAAATCAAAGMTATAAATTGATGACACAGGTTAAAATTCCCACCATCCCTAGCAGTTAACAATATAATTAAAATGCTCATGATTTTTTAAAAGAATTGTTTTGTTTCTTAAAAGTACAGGGATTAAATTTACTTATGAGATAGCCTTGCAGGAAGGCAGCAAAGAGGGAGGTTTTGCTCATGGAGCTATGCACCCTTGTCAAAAGTCTGGTTTTCTGCTGGTCCTCCGAAAGCTGACATCCAAAATCTAGGTCAGAGCTCCATGTAAGTATCATAATTGTGGCTGTTTTGGGGAGTGGGTTAGTCCTGATTTGGAAATTGACTTAGTCAATTGAACTACAGCCCTACTTCCCTTTTTGGAGTAAATCTTAATCAAAATGGATTTTACACCTTGTAAACAGGTTATATTTAAACCATAGTCAAAGTAAATACCCTCTAGGGTCAAAGCCAAGCGATCAGAAGCTAAGTGTGATTCTAGTTCAGCTATATGAATCCAAACAGCTTTACCTACACCCAGAACAAATACAATAGAAGGTGGTTGTAAGGTTTCAGTATGTGCTAGCTGGTGGTCAGTTTACAAGCTTTTGTTTATCTTCTCCATATTTATCCCCATTTTTTTTGGGCCTTCCTGACATGCATAGCTGAGTACCCAGGCTTACTGCATTAAATGAATTTCTGAGATCTTATTTTGGACAATTAGAAAAATGCAGTACTTACAGTCTGGTCTGTAACCTGAGCTTTGATGTGTCCTTTTAATGAGAAGGCTGTAAGACAGAGGAGAAATAATCATGATTTTCAAAATAAACTTGCTCCAAGCTGTAGATTTCGTTTCTCACACCTCTCCTCTTAAGCTTCTAGAATCATGTAATTACAATAGTTTCTCATTGTTTTAACTTTCCAGAAAGAACTTCACCTTTATGTTTTGGGAAAAAGCTAAGGGTCTGACCTAGGTTCATCCTGAAGCCCCACGTGACTCTRTTGTCTTAGATGTAATTCTCTTTAATTCTGTATCCCAAATCATTATTTTTTTCATGTAGTAAACTAATGGAGCTCAGGTAGGCAGATAAATTCAAGTGGCCTGAAGATTTGGGGAGAATAGGGAGAGAAGAAGTATTGTTACCTGCTTTTACATTCTCTTTCCCAGATATTCAACATATTTATATATACTTATATACTTTGTTTATACTTATATAAGTATGTGGTATAAGTATACTCTTACTATTCACCTGGATGATTTTAGTATCACTTCATTAGTGATAGGTGTCATCAGTGGCCGTAATGTCATACCTTACCACTTTTACAATCTTTGGCTTGTAGTCTCTTAGTTTTGAAAGTAGCGCCTTCATTGTTCTGCCAGTTTCAATAATGTCCTCAAAGAGATTAAAAAAAAATTTAGAAAWCTGAAAGAATAAAAGACTGTCAGGGTAACCTACAGTGTATAAAGCAATTGGAGGCATCAGTAGTGCAATAGCATGACATATATACTTTAGCTGACATATGATCAATTGTTTTATGGAATATTAAAGCACTAACTTGCTAAGTGGAAAAAAGTAAAAATCTTTACTCACCTCTACTACTAACACATTCTGGAAAAGATTGATCAGGAAGAGGAAAAAAATTAATGACAACATTCACTGAATTACATATTAGAAAAAAAGTGTGTTCTAGAGAGTGTAGKTACAAATAAATTGCAGTTCATTTTCAAAGGAGTTTTTCACTTAATTACTTACATTATTTTAGTGCTTTCTGAAGAGTCTTTCTGAAAGTATTTATAGAAGCATAAAATATTGTGAGAAAATCACCTATATGAGGTTCTATGTAGTATTATGATATATATGTATATAGAAATAATATTTAAAAAAAMCATGGTGCATAAGTCAGTTTAATTTGGTTCATTTTTGGTATTTTGGGGATAAATACRTAGAACAAAGGATCTTATGAACGTTCAATACCGATTCCTTTATGTTTTCACTGAGATCAGTGGGAATAATTCTTCCTTTCAAGGCATTTAATTGTCTGTCAATATATAAAATCAAAATTCTAATACAGATGAACTTCTTGGATGATGTGTAGGAATTGTTATTTTCCCTTGAAAGCTAAAAATGCTATTTCATACCTTTCCATTTAATGTAGACAGTTCTTCTCCAATGATATTTATTTTTTCTATGGGTGAATCACTCTGGAAGGAAATGGGAGAGAAGTCATGCAAAATATGCTCAAAAGTGTTACCTTGTGCTTATTAGGATTGTTGTGCTGGTGCTGTTCACACAGCAGATGACACTTGCACCTTTATGCAGAGTTCTTTCAGTAGAAGAGCTTTTAAATAGTGGATAGCAAGAGATTGAAGTATCCTAGACAGTTGTTTGGGCTTCTGAGCAAAAGTGCATTCATATTCCTAGTATCAACATCATTACTTTCAGCTGTTTTTGTTAGCACTGATTTGTTTGAGAATTCAATGATACTTTTACAGGATTTTTCAACTTTATATTTAGCATGAGATACATTTAGATCAATGTACAGAGCTTGAGCACTCAGAGTGTAGAAGATAAAACATAGAAAATAAGATATTGGTAAATCAAAGATTTGCTTTGCAGTGGTTGTCTTGGGYGAGCTGGGATTGTCTTGGGTGAAAAATACCTACCTTTTTTTTTTTTATTTTTCAAAACACAGATTAAAGAAACAAATACCATTATCTGTAAGAAAAGGAAATAATGCAGAGGGAGACCTTAAGCAAACCTCTAATTTGGAGCTTCTCTCTACCCTCACTTTCTCAGTTCAAGTGTTCAACTGTATATTCTTGCTGGTGAATAGAAATGCTCATCTAATCCTTCGAGCAGGGTAGTAAATCGCTTGCTTTTCAATACATAGTAAATTCAGTTGCTTTGAACAGGATATATGGTATATTCAATTTCATGTGTTTTTCATGTAAAATAACAGGTTTCAGAATGCTAGTCTATGAGGAGAATCAGTTTACCAGAAAGGGGAGAGTCAATTTACCAGAAAGGAAAGTTACTTACACAGTAGTTTTTTATTCTAACAAAATCCACAGTAATAGGCACAGATTTATCACTGTTTTGATTTAATACTTTTATATGGTCCAGCAAATCAGCAAAGAATTTATAGCCTCCTTTAAGGACACAGAGTGCGACGATATGATGGCTTCCCATGTCTTGCATGATATCTCTTGCCAATCGTTCTGTCCTGGAATAAATTTAAAAAAAAAATCACAAATCTTGTAAAATATTTTGTATGGCATATTTGTTTGTCCATATAGCAATATCCAAGTTAAAATTCTGATCTTGCTGTTGGATGTTTTAACCAGCAACTTGTGACTACATGAAGCACGGGAAAGCTAGCTGCCTTTTGGCAACCAGTATCATAGGATGGCACTTACCCACTTGGCAGATGCCTGGTTTCAGTGATATACCTAAATAATGCTGCATAGGAAGCCTTTAAATTATTTGAGGTTGGGAGCTGTAGAGAAAGTCTTCTCTTAGCCTTTGTTGCTGAGTTTCTTGTTTCTCAAAGCTTCTGTAAGGGCAGTTGCTTCTGTAAGACCTGGTCAATGTTTTGGTCAATGTACCCCTCTCTTTAACTTTGGATGACAACTGAGGCCATTGATATCAGTCACACTGCTCTTTGTTTAGCACTCCCTTACCTGTCTGTGATGAGTCCATGAGGAATGAAGACTCTCTCCAGATCTTCTTCGTAATGCTTAGGAATGCAAAACAGATTTTTATTATAGCCACTTTCTTCATCTTTAATCTGAAAGTGAAAGAGAAATGTTTAAAGGAAGATGTGTCTTGGGTTTTTCCCACACTTYCAGAAGAAAATGGAAGCTTCACTCTTTGTTCCATTGTGAGATGGAAGAACAAAAACAGACCAGGGAAGTAAAATCCAGAAAAAACAATAGCAAATGAGAATGTTGACGGGTAGGTATTAGAAATTAATTAAGAAACACATGAAATTCTTTATTGAGATCTTTTCATATCTGRTATTATAGTGGTATTGTTAAAGAAATAGGGGACTAACTGAAAAAAGAAAAATTTMATGGCTAGGTTACACCTTCTCTAGTGCAAAATATGTTAGCTCCAAAACAGTTCTCCCAAACTTAGTTCACTATAATTTAAAATGTAAGAGAGCTTATGAATTAGGAGGAGTCTGTTCAGTGCGCTGCACTAGGCTGATTTCGTTGGTGGAGGAACCCTGGGAGAAGCAACATGAATACAGTTAACTTCAAGACAAACATGCTCAGAGTGGCATATGTTTCTAATATCATCTAGTCTGCTTAGCACCAAAATAGACCACTGCAGCAGAAGACAAAGCTTTAATGGTTTGTGTTCAGTATTCTTGCTGAGATCCTGAATCTTTCTCATCAGACTTGGCAAGCACAACACTCTCCTACCAACTGAGAAGCTGCTTTTGATTGACTGAGCAAGCCCAAGCATGGAGCATTTTGTGACTTAGTACTGGATAGCATGGAGATCTGATTTAGGCAGTAACAGCATGGAGTGTTGTGAGCAAAAAATAATTAACACCTCCAAACTCTTTAGGTAGATGAATTAATTCTAGTTCTGCTTTTTTGTGACATAGAAGAGGTGACTGCTTAGAAWGAAGGGAAAAATGGACCTTGAGGAATTAAAGTAGAATATTACTTGAAGAACTCATAACCACTATGAAATGAGATGATCAATGCATTGTATTTTAAATATACTTTATTTGAGAATAAAAGTAGGCAAATAAACATTAACAATGATTAAGAAAAACAAAAAACAAAACAAAAAAATTTYAGAAGACTGTTGTAAAAGGTACTGCAGATAGAATCTCATCTTGTCTGAACTGTCTGAATTTTGTAGATACAGMAAACTGATAGGCCTTGATGTTCTAAGGAAGGTTTACAGACTATTCTTGCAACTGAGCACTGTTCAGTGTATCAAGAGTACCGTTTTCTTGTTTTAGTTACTATTTTCTTCATCGYTGAAGTAAAAAAAAAAAGTGTGGAAAAAAAAGAGTGAAAGCTCAGGTGAAAGATTGTTTTCAAAACAAGTTTTTGCCCTATTTTAATCTTGCAAGATCTTTTGGCATGCACAGTGGTATCATTTGAAGACCAGGCTAGAATTGATTTGCAAATTTAAGTGCAATGCAGATCTGCTTACTGGTTTTCTTGAATTATTAACCTACTTGACTAGCTTAAAGTGGCCTGTGTAGGATTGCTGGTACCAGAAAACATATACAGGTTCCAGGATGCAATATCAAGAAACAGTGACAATAAAGTTTTAGACTCCCATTAGGGGAGTTAAAAGGCAGTGTTTATTTAACTTAAAAAATGTAAGTATCATTTTTCATGCAGGAAAAGCCTTTAAGAATAATCAGTTTACATGGTAAGCAGCAGTTAAACAAGTGCAGTATATTTCCTACGATCACTTTCTTTTTCATGCAGTAGAGAGGTGCACACAGAATAGAGAACTAGCTTCTTCCTGTTCATGACAGAACTGATGCTGGTAGGCTTTTTTCTTTCAAGACGTCCATCACTATTGCATTCTATATGCTCAGCCCCTTCTGTTTAACCAAACTATGCTCATTCCGAATGTTTAGTATAAACAAAATTTTCACTGCTACATTAGTATCTTGTTTGTTGGTGTGTATGAAGAATTGAAAGATTTGCAGAAAGGCTCGTAAACAGAACCTTAAGGATTGCAGCAATTTGAGCACCACGTCACTATAGCAACATGCTGCCTACACCTTATGGGCTCATAAAAGTGTTTGCATCACGGTGCATGCTAAATAATACAGTAGCATCCTATTACAATAAAATAATTCACTACTAAACTATCACAGAGTCATTAAGTTTTTAGAACATGATCTTACTACTTGAGCAATYTWTTTTTTTTTTTTTTAATTTGAATTCATGCTCATCTGTTGTTCATTTACTGAAGCTGGCTTTTTAGTTTAACTGTCTTATTGGGGATTTCTCTGCCTTTAAAACCGCAGCAGTTATGTAGAATAAAGAAACACATGAATAAGTATTTTTTCATTGGAACAGAACGAAAAAATGTGGACGTCTGATATATTACTTGTGTGAACTAAGTCTTCCAAGTCATCTTTTCTTTGAAAGCCAGTTTTTCTTCTGAGTAAATAAGAAACAATGCTTTTCATGATGCAGTTGTTTTGTTTTACTCTTTTCTCTGAAGGCATCTTCCCTCCCCACAAAGCTCCCTTCAACAAAATAGCCAACCAAAGATGTTTGTAATTATATTTTCTTACCTTCAGTCCACAAGCCATAATCTTMCTTGGAACTACGTTATCTGGGAATGAGCGGCTGTTATTACTGCAGTCTGTCTTGCTCTATTTCCATCTTGCAGTCAGATCGTGACCTGCTTCTAATAGGTTAAATTTGCCATTCTTCCTGCAGGAAGCATTACTTCCTTATACTAATACATTGACATCACAATCCCAGGTTATTATTTAATCAGATTAACCAGAAATAAAGTAAGCATTACCCTTGCTGCAGCCAATCAGAAGAACGATTATAGAAGTGCAGGAGGTGCAGAAACATGAATCAAATTAGGAGGAAGGACTAGATAAAGCAGTAGTTTCTTTATATAAATAGAAATTAGATATTTGCTTGTACGATGGCAATTCAGTGGTATACATATGGAAACTAGTTTTGTATATCAGTTTCCCACACAATTTTTGCACATGTGTTGCTGCAGTAAAGCCCACAGCTTTTCAAAATTCTCATGGTAACTTGTAGAAATCAATATTTGAATGAACAGAAGTCATATTTTTAAAAATTACATGAAGTAGAGATCTGCAACTGTTTGAGTCATGGTAAATACCACCTGACATTCTTCCAGGTCATCTTTTCTTATAAACAGAAATTGATAGTTCCAGTAATATATATCATTTAGAATCAAGTGACACTGATGATCATTGTAATCTGATTATTTTAGTGTTCCAAACTGCAGTATTATCCAGGATTAACATTGAAGCCTTAGATTTCTAAAAATTAATCCTACTAACAAAATGAGTTAAAGCCAGGTTGCATACGACATATTACGGAATGTTCTTACCAGTTTAGAGTTTAGTAGTTGGGGKTTTTTTTAATTTAATTTTATGTTGTGGGAAGGATACATTAAGAAAAGAAGTTTTTTCCTCAGTTTCTCTGTAATCTCACCCTCTTCAGGTCATTGTTGTCAATACTTGAGATAATCCCGGAAACACTTTTCAAAGTGGATTAATGAACATATCCACAGTCTTCACTGATATGTTAAATAGTAGTGCTGTTTGGGAACTATTACTGCCTTGAGAATGTTTGGGGCCTCTTTTATGCAATTAGCAATGACTTCCTCCTCAGAATTTTCTCTGATATTCCCATGCTTACCTATGACAGTTTGCTGTCTTGTGGAAAGAAGGCTTGCTGAATAAATCCTAGTGTAAGGCATGCTTTTATAGCAGGTAGCAATATGGGATCAAAAATCCAAGGAATTTCTCAGCAGAAGCACTACTTGAAAAGGAGTGTGGACAGGAACAAACAAGCACATAGTGACAGCTGTTGCTTGAGCAGTGTATTGCTCCTTCCTGATTCTTCAATGGCAAAATGCAGGTGAATAGCAGCATCCTTGAGGAGCTCATGTAGGTAGGCGTTTGCTTCTTAAGCCTGTTAGAGAAAAGAGCAAAAAATGGTGATGCCTGGACTTGTTTGTATGCATTTCCTTTTGCTCACTTAGCCCTCTCCTGGGCTTTTCAGCACAGTGTAATTTAGCTGCCACAAAATAATGTTGCTTGAGAGMGCCCAGTAGGCTGAGCACACACTACATATTTTGGCAGCTCTTGAGTAGGGTGTTGTTTATAGAATCACAGAATCTTTAGGGTTGGAAGAGACCTCTAGAGATCATCTAGTCCAACCCCCCTGCTCCAGCAGRGACACATAGAGCACATGGCACAGGATGGCATCCAGGTGGGTTTAGTGTCAGGTATAGAGGGGTTAGGGTGAAGGTCTGGAAAAACAGTAYTTTCAGAAGCACTGAGTGCAAGGACTGAATTTGCTGGAAGCAGAGCCCAGGTTGTATTCCTTGCTTGAAGGGATCTGGATCATTTACTGTGTGCTGCGCTACTGCTCTCTTTGTCACTGGTTCCTCACTTATCAGAGCCACAGGGTTATATGACTTGTTCTAGGATTTAAATCATTTTTTAAAGTTATTTATTTTCAGGAAAAGAAAAAGGTATTTATAGCTTTCACATTTCTATATTTACTCTATATACTTTATGCATTTTTCTACATTTAGCCATAAACTTTAAACTGGTACAAGCAGCATCTGCTCACTGTGTGTGAAGCTGTGAAGCTCAGATTTTGTTTGTGTGGGTGAGCTGAGGATTCTCAGTGAGYTCCATAGAGCCCTAACAGTAGCCTCGTACCACTGTTAGCTGCAAGATACTTGGAAGCCCACAAGAAATGTGTTCCTGCCCTTCGCTGTTATGGGGCTGAGAACTGCATTTTGAAAGCTGCTGCCATGGTCAATGTTTTCCTTGACACTCTTTGAGGAAAGATACTGGGAATTCACAGGTGAAAGGTGAAGAAGCRGTTTATTCTACTTAATAGCAAAACCAGAGAGAAAGTAGACAGTTGACTGGCTAAAATTTTACAAATAAACCAGAGAAATTGTCCACTAGAGGGAAGCCTCTACCGTAGAAGACAATGCTTATGCGAAAAACATACTTTTCTGTGAAACAAGCTTTCTAGACTAAGAAGTTCCCTGTTCCCTTAAGCATACAGATCTCGCTGAAAGACAGTGCAGTCAGGAAGTGTAAAGCAGGCACCTTAAAAATTTGGATCACTTTCTGAACTTGTGTAACAGAGGATTGCAGGAGAGCTGCTCACATTTGCACCACTGAAGACCTGACCCACGTAAACCCCATGTGCCAAGTGATTGATAAAGTCTTCATTTAAAACGGAGTACTTGTGATTGATATGCTATTAGGAAACATGATTTATGTGCTGCAAAAATGACTTGTAATCAGTAATCTGGAGTCATCCTATGTGAGTTCTGTTTGACATTAAATTGTAGTTAGACCAGCTTCTTGCTTGCTKTGCTAAAAAGCAATTTTACGGAAAAAAATTGCACATCCTGTGGTAAATAGTGTRTATTTCAATTAAAAATTAGAAACTATTTCACAATGTTAAGGTTTTATCATACTTTCTATGGTGTACTCCTGTAAATTACATAGCAAATGGAAAATTTTATGAGTTTGAACTTTCATACTTTTCTTAGYTATCTTCTGTTTGGTCTGAAGACGCATATTTTATTTTCTTGGAACAGAAAGTGGTCAAAGGCTACTTATGCAAAGAAGTGTGCAGTATTTTTGACAAAGTTTTTCTAGACAAATCTAGTGCTAAGAGTGACTTTGGAGAGGAAACTTTTTGCTGCATTTATTTTGTAAGATAAGAAATGTTTCAGTCTACTGTCTACTGGACTGTCTGTATTAGAAAGGGGTTTTGAGAGAGGATCTTAGAGTAATAGAGCACGGAGACAAGGAATCAGGACTTCTGGATTTTATTCACAGCTCTGACACATGGTTTATTTGCTGTGTGACCCCGGCCAATTTATTTTCGTGATTACTCCTGTTGTACATTTGACCTTCCTCTGTGCCTGCTCCGCCTCCCCACTTTTTTCTCCTCTAATCAGCTGGCCTTTGTTTTCTGAGATTCTCTCTCTTGTGCTGAGGAGGACATTACTATTTTTGGGATAGTGCCCTTTAACAAACTCTGTTGCTGTCATTAGCTAATAGCCAAATAAATTACTTGGAATAAAAAAAAATGTTGGTTAAAACATTGTGTGTTCTAGTTTAATATGTCAGTGAGCAAATATGAATTATTCCAGATCTMCTGTCTTAACCACTGCATCTGGTCAAGTTTCTGCCTCTTCCCATCTGTTCATCCTTTCCCTCACCCCTCAAAGAAGGCCAAGTTGCATGCGCTGCTTCACCTAGGGAGCAATGGGTGGTCCAGGAAGCTCTTGGGGAGCTGGACTCATAACTACAGAGATGTTTAATAAAAATATTTGTTGAACAATGGCTTTATCTGAGTATGTGATCACAGCTGTTTTATTTTAGCAATGTAACAGTATTAACAATTAAATCCATATTTCTCATTGGATATTTATTTTTCTGAATTAATTCTTACTGCATTGAAAGAATTTGGTGKGAATTGCAAAGGAATAAGTTAACAGAACCTTGTGTATCTGATTTTAAATTACATATATTACTTCTATAGAATTAATCTGTTTACTTGAGACCTTAAAACATTATTAAAAAATATTTACCACAGAGAGGCAGTRTTATAAAGTATTCTATTTTTTTCTCTCTGTACTTTTTTAATCATCCTCTTAGAAGTTAACTGTGTTTTGTTCTTCAATGCCATATTCAACTATTAAAAAAGCAAAGTGCCATCATCCCACAACAGCATGCAAGAAAAAATGTGGATTATGCATTTTGGTAAAGTAAAATTTAAAAATAATGTTTTAAAACACCATGCAATTACCATGTTCAAGTAAACAGAAAGAGCTAATCCCTAGATCTCAATTTTATAAACTCAACTGTTTTGGTGTTGCCCCTATTTCTATTGAAATGTTACTTAAAGAAGATGTCACCAAACTTGTTTAGAAAGAATTTGCTGCTGCTACTTCTGTTTATGTGTAGGCAGTTCTGGTTATTTGCCGCTTGCAATGAAATACTCTGCTAGTCTGCGTAGCTGTGTAGGATGGCACATAATCTAAAAGGGAAATTCAGAGCTGGTCCTGCTGTGAGGACGTGGATTCCTGAGGCAGAGCAGGAGACAGGAAGCTGCCACTGCCATTCTGGGGCTTTCCGGTTTTATCTCATACCTCCTTCGAGTACCTCAATTCTTGCCTGTTGAACAGGCCAAGAAGGGTCTCTTTTTGGAAGCCRTTTGCACTGCTGTGACTGTGATTATCATGGGGGTCAGTGAATCCTCGTAAAGGTGTTACCTTTTCTATCCTGCTGAAAGGGTGTTGTTTGCTTTTCTTCCGTTGTGCGCACTGAGATTTTAGATCTTTTCTCTCTTTCCAACCTACCTCTTACGGTAAGAATTATTCTTAGATGAGCATTCCTTGCCCTTGTCACCTCACTAAACCCATTTCCACCAGGTTCTTGCATGTCACAACCCATGGCTTATGAGCAGGCTCTCCGTTTCCCTCTAATTAGCTACTCTGTCTGCCTGTTCTGCCCATTAGACCACCCCTAGATTCTCACCAAGTCATCCTCCTGGGAAATGTCAGGGATCTCATCTGTTTATTCTACATGATGACTTTTGTCTTGGTCAGTGCCTTCTTTCTTGAATATTTGTTCTTATTTCATTTCTAATTTTATTAGCTCCTTTCAACATTTGTTTTGCTGTTGATGTTCTTTTGATATTGTTTTTCACATCTTTTCTCTCACGCTCTGAGAATTTCTGCAGAAAAAATTTAACAAGCAGAAAAATTAACAAGATGCATCTTCAACATGATTCCCCTGCATCCCTATTGAAGATTATGAAAAGGCCTTATTTAGTTGAAAACTATGGATTATGCCTTAATGCTTATGACACTAAGTAATTTACTACACCATCACCTTTATTTAATCTCCGACTTGTACTGCAGTAAATGGCATGAAATGCATCMTGTGGAATTACTGTATTCAGTCACTGTAATGAGAGTCTTCTGCAAGCAAAAGCCTAGAAGGACCTGGTAGTTCTGTATCATCATGTTTATGTTTTGCACATATATTCTAATGCAAGTATTTGCTTTTTATTTGGTCTTACATGACCTATATTCTTGCCTGGGCATTTTTGTCTTTTATATGTTTAATATGTATGTGTTTAATACGTATATTTTGCCAGCCAGAAACTAAGCAAGGGTTGTTCATTGTACTTCACAGCTACAAAAAGTTGGGAATATGTTATGCTAGAGACTGCTTATGTTTAGTCTTGGATTACTTTCAAGTAAATCCTTCAGTATTAATAAAATAATTTAGATTTCTCATGAAGCCTCCTAAGGCAKTTTCTATAAAAGCAATAATTCTGAGAAAGGGCAAGTTGTCAGCACTGATATTTCTGAAATTGTTTTTTTGCACCCTTTTAAACACTAGCAAAAGGTTGTTGAAAGGGCAAATAAATCAGTCAGCATCAATGCAACAAAACTTTATCTTCAACTCTACTTTCCTTTTATAGTTGTCATTCTAACCCAATGCAAAGGGTAGGTCTTGTTTCTGTAATACATATAAAACATAACAAGTAAAAATTTCCTGTTAAGCAAAGTCACATGTGAAATACTGATTTATGTAAAACTATACATTTTCACATAGGGGCAAATCTGGAATTTTGCAGGAAACCACCTTTGATACCTAAACTAGGATTTTTAAAGATATTAAAAGAGCTGTCCCGTCTATGAAAGTGCTGTTTTTTCAGCCAGTTTCTATTCTCAATTCATTATGCCTCCAATTTTTCAAGCCCAAGTACTTGGTTTACTCATCTATCATCTTTAATCTGAGCAGAATTTGGACAGTGAGTGTTTAGTTTCGTGGCTACACAGATAGTACTGAGAAATAAGAGATTCTCATTGTAATACATTGTTTCAGGGTCCCCTTAGGCTTTTATGATGGTTTTGGTCTGGTAGAATCTGAATATTTGAATGAATTTTAATGCAATTCTACTGTAGTTAATTTATACCTACTTTAAGAAATCTGTGTACTGTTAATCAATTCTCTGGCATTTTAGAAGTGGAATGAATTTCCAAAATTTAACTTGAAAATAGTTTTAACTTCATATATAACTATGAGATATGAACAATTGGAATCATCTGTTTGAAAGCAATCAATCAAATTATTCATTAATAAAAAATCTTGTTTAATCTAGACGTGTTTATATAACTGGAGATTTGATATGTTGTATTAATGGTATACTTTTATGTTCCAGACTCTCAATGTAATTAATTTCCTATTCACTCTCATAATAATAATGGAAATGTTGACTATGCAGGGTACCCAGGAAGAAGAGCAAGTCAAGTGTATTGAGATGTCCTAGAAGCACCCTGGCTATGAGCACAGAGTTTGGTTGTTGGCAAAGTGATCCTACTAATATATAAGTGGTCCTATTAACTGGGGACAACTATGCATATATTTTTATGACACTATGGGCACAGCAAGTAGCTGTAGCTCTGCACAGCCATTCACAAGAGAATGTCGTAATGTAAATAAACTCCACAACTATTACTGAAGTCCAAGAGCATTCTTTGCTGCTTAACTAGTCTTTCCCATGTTTCCATGTGGAATGTATGCCAAAACTGACATGAAAGCACCAGTGAGAAGGGAGGCATCTTGTATCACTGTATGATGCCCTCATATAACTGGACAGCTTTAATTTGTCGCTATTGTCCTACATTTCAGAAAGTGCCATCCGGGGCTGAGTGAAAAAGAGATGACTTTGACCCAAAAAAAAAAAAAAAAAAAAAAAAAAAAGGCAGTGGTGTTGAGAGAAACCAGAATGTAAGACTGTGGGCTCAGATCCTGGCTGAAGATCACTCAGTCTAGCCACAAATCTAAAAATGCACCACCACTAGATGGTAAAGCTGGAAAGTCTCTAGCATCTTGGCTTTTCTAGCAAAAAAAAAAAGAAAAAAAAAAGAGAGAAAAAAACCAAAGTGTTAAACTTGTTAAACTTATGGAAGACAGCTGTGATAGTTTTGGTCATCTCCAGATCTGCTAAGTTTTCATTTTAGCAATTATTCTTTTAATTATCTTCTAAAACAACTTCAATTTTAAAACATTTCACTGTGATTGGCTCATCAAAAACTCATTTTAATCAGTAGGGATTCAATTTAGGAAAGCACATAAGCAAGCAGTTAGGACTATCCATATTGAAGGCAGTAGCTAAAGCCATTCTTAACTTTAGGCGTGTATTAAGGCTTCAATGTGGCTTCAATCATAGAACTAATGAAGTTAGGATGACTCGGGCGTAGGGTAAACTCAAAGCCCCTCTCTCTCCCTCCCTGAAAAAAAAAAAAAAGTGGAACTTTACAGCCTTTAATCTTCTTTCACTTCTAAGAGAATCTCAGACAGCTGCATTGTGGAGGGTTGAAGGGAGGGTTGTCTGCATGTCGTAGGTAGAGACTGAGAAATATAAATCATGAAGGTTCGCATTGTCAGTTCAAGAAATTCCATAGTTTTCCTCCTCCATTGCTATTTTAACATGCTAATTTATCATCATTAGAACAGTGAAAATAGCATACTTTTTGTTAGACTGTTATAACTTTCATATGCCATCCTCTTGTTTTTCAGTTACCCTCACACAATGCTAACAACGTAAAGACATTGTGTTAACACCATCACAGTAGCTTTACAAATATTCTGTAGTTGACCGTTGTATTTTGTATGCTCAATCTCTCAAGATTATGAAGGGCGTTTTCAGAAGTTAGTTCATCATATGTAGCATCTTCCTTCCTAGTGCCTCTTCTGAGACTTTTTTTCACATTCTGTGCTATTTTTCTACCATTGATTTCACACACCACGGTTAGCTCTTTATAAGCTTTCTTGATTTGACAGTGCAGCCCTGCAACTCCGTTTGCTTCAGTCTTTCAAATCTCTTTTGCTTGGCAACTAGAGGTTTAAGTGTTTGCCAGTTGCTCAGTATTCTCCTGTGATTTTGTGAACAGTTGGAGATAGTGAGTAGCTACTCGTTCCATTTGTGTGAGCAGTTCGCTATCTGGGGATATAATGCTGCGTTTTGATGCCTCATGATTGTTGTGAACATTTTTTTTTCCTCACTTTATTTTTTTTTCATTGTCAGTTTTTAATGTAGTTTTTAGTCTTTCATCTTAAGAATTTTAGCTCTTGAGTAAGACAATGAGGGAAATGGGTTGTTTCCCTAACAATGATGTAGAAGTGGATTTAAAATAGTGAGACAATGCTTGTGTCCCAAGCAACACTCTTGCAGTTTGTCACAGCTTTCCTGCATTCACTTTCCATGGTACATAAACATCCTTATGATGCTGAGCCAAATTAACACATGGGGCCAGATGAGATTTCAAATCCATCCAAGAKAGCTAAGCCATAAATCCCATTATTTCCTCTTGGTTACTTTGTGGAGATTATTGTCCCATGTGCTTACCTCTTGAACTCACTACATCTTTTTTCCAGATTTTTTTTTCTAGCATGAGGAATAGCCCATTAATATACTTTAAAAAGCGTCTTTCTTGGATCCTATACTAACTTGCTTTCTGAAATCTTGCATGAAATTTTAGATTTGCAGTGGCTAAGGGCAAGTGGAAGGAAGTCAGTGGATTACACTGCATGGAATTTGGTGTGCCAGCTTCTCAGGCTGTTCAGCAATCAGATTGGAAGTCTGTAATGCAGAACGTAGCCATCTGGGTATCAGATACATTTATAACTGGTTTCTGAAGAAATTGTATTTGCAGATTTATGAAGACGTGGCCAAATTGAAGACAGGTTTTCTTTCAGCTCTAAATGTATTTAATTAGATTGTATGATGCAAATATGTTTTAAAAACTTGGAGGTATCTTGAAAAAAAAGCAATCTATAAATAATGTAATTCACTGAATAAGTAAGACTTTTTCTGCATATGGTATACCTGCAGAAGGTATCTCATATACTAAAATACTCCAGAAAAAAAAAAAAATTATCAGAAGCTCTACTATGTATCAATAAGCTTTATGCTTTGAAACATGAAGAAATAAAATGATCTGTGTTATTCATTTTTGGCAACATGGCTATTCATTTTTTTGAGATGAAAATATAACATTTGTTAAATGTCAGGCAAAGAGTGGATGTTAGAGCTATGATGAAACATTAGCATAGTCACATGTAAAGCAGCAAATATGAGAAGCAAGTGTTTGTTAGACTAGGGAAGATTTGTGGGCTTGCTTCTCAGTCAGGCGTTTCTTTTACTAACAGTCCTTGGTCCCAACAGGATCACTGTGTTTTTCTAGTTTTGAGTGTCTAGAGAAGAAGAAAATTAAGCAGTATTTATCTTTACTGTGGTATAACTGTTAGTTAATTAGCATGGGGAAAACAACTGAACCTAGAAATAATGTTGGAAATGAAGGGTGTTTAGAGAGATGGTAATACTTTTGCTGGCTCTGTAACAAGTCTCAGTACAAGATGTCTAGTCTGAAGTGTCTGCCACAAGCAGACTCATTGCTGCAATTCATGTAGAGCGGTACCATTTGAGCATTCTTATAATAAAATTAACTACAGCTTTGGCTTTCAGCCTATATTCACACTGATCATTGTACTGTCTCTGTAAAATGTTTGATTTTTTTTTTTTTGAAAGAAGAGCAATGGGATAAGAACATCTTAATTGGGAGTGTCTACCTGTCAGGAATGCAGGTCTCAATACTTAGCTTTAGCAGAGGACCAGATGGTTAACAGCCAAGCCACTGTAACAGGATGAGAACCTCTAGWGTCAGCACTGCCCTCAGGGATGAAAAACACACAGGTATTTTGTAGATAAAGGTCTTATTCCATCCRCAGTTTAAAAATAGGCATTCAACTTCATTTTAAGTGAGTGATTTTATTTCATAAAGCCAAAATAATATCTGTGWTAAGATAATAAGAACTGGTATAATATGCATAAAAATCTTGTTTTACTGAAATTAGTGACAAGACTTCCTGACTTCAATGGAACCCAGGTTTCCCCCTTCCATTTAAATGTGAATCACAGAGGGAGCTTCCATGCTTGACTAGTGTCTATGACATTCTGAATACTCAGTGTTAGCATTGASAGACAGTAACAAGATTGCGTTGTACCCATCATAAAGTGGTTAAAACTAGCCTAGAGGAGACAAGCTTATGCTGAATCCTTATTCTTATTCTTCCATTTAGAGAGAAAATACAAAACAGAATTAATGTAAAAATACCATGGAAATGGAGGCAGACGCCAGTGCAGGCTAATCTTGCTTCCTGCCAACCCAAACTGGAGCCCCTGCACAGCCAAGTCTCTGGAGCCTCTGCRCAGCCAAGTCTGTCTGTTGCCCAGAGTGGGTTTCTCTTGGCTTATGGTTTCAGCCCTGGTTCAGGACAACACAGGCTGGGTTTCTGAGCATATTAGCGGTGTAGTTAGCAGAATTTAGCTGCTGTGCACCTTCCGACATGCACTTTCACTGCTACCACATTAGCTTATGTCGAGGAATGAAGCACATTAGCATTAATATGCTCCTAGCAACCAAAAAGCTAATAGCATTAATAAGAAAATAGCTCTTCCTATGCCAAGTTTTGTGAGTGTGTGTGTGTGCATTAACCAGCAAAATCAGATATGACCTTTAATTTCTGAGGTTTTGAGAAAATAAATTATGCTTGTTAGATGAAATCTGAAGTGGTGCAGTTTCACCTGGGAGTCACAGAACTGAAATAACTTGGTCAGGAGAGGTGAGACCATTCTGCTTTGGCTTGGAAGAGGAGGGAGAGAGAGGGAGGGAAAAAAAAAAAAAAAGATGAGCATAGAAAACATCAAGATGTCTGAATAAACAAATGGGCCAGAACTCAGCTAGAGCAGATCTGAGAAATGCAGTGAATTCAGTCACTCTATGTTGGTTCTCTCTAGGTCTGCAGATTTCAGGGTAACATTTTTTAGACTGGTTGATGTTCAGGGATGTTCAGAATGATTTTTTTTTTTTTATTTTGAGGTCTACTTTATTCCACAACTGTGCCTTTTTTTTGGGAAAAGTCTTCACTTAATATCTACTTTTTCACTGTCTACTCTTGGTGATCTTTGCTGGAAAGCAGGATAACATTTGCAAGTTACAAATGAAAAGTGTGTATCTTGTTAGAACCTCCTCCCCTGCCTTGCTAGAGTGCAGGTATCCTGCCCAAATCCTGCTCATAACTCCAATTTTATAAATAGCAGTGAAAGTACAAAAGACAAAAACTATACAAACTTGAGTGTAGTCTGAGAAGTTACAAACTCCAACAGTCCATAAATCAAATTATAAGATTCCACAAGATGAAGAAGTCACAAATAACAGGCATGTAACTTCACTTGGTAGTAGGTTGGAAGTGTGCCATCTCCTAGAACTGGTAATCAAATCCACCTGAAGTAGTGGTTTATGACTTAAATAATGTGAATTATTTTCCATATACTGTACTAGGAGCTAGATTACAGAAATCAAAGAGAAAGGTTTAACTGCTAAAAAAAAAAAAGAAGAAAGTTGTATTTTCACAAACATTTCCTTTGCAGTAAATCATCTTTTACCTCTCCACTTACAGGAGAGGAGGTTATTTTTCGTTTAGTAAAAATTTGCTTAAAGCCTTTCTCAGAGCCAGCAAGATATTTTGGCTTTTGGAAATGCTGTTCTAAACTAGATGTGCCTAAAGGAGTGTCTGATTTCTTATAACCTTCCTAACCTTTCAACCTTTTTGCTTCCAAAAGGAGGAATTTTGAAATATCAGTTTAGAATTGAACTATAATCCTTTCCATTAGGTCAGATAAGACCAATGTCTTGGTGGATACATTGACTTTTTATTCAATTGCCAATTAACAGAAATAAATGGAAATTTTGGTCCAAATGCAGGTTTGTTTAAGGTTTCACTTTTTTTCTTTAGTTTCTAAATTTTTTTTTTTTTTGTTGCTTAAATATAGCTATCATATAGAAATACATCTTATGGCTTAACTTTATCATTATGCAAAACTGGATGAAATTAGGATAATACAGGATGTGGAGCAAAGCTGCATATTCCAAAGAAGGTGCTTGTGTTATTCTTCAAATTCACTGCCCTTCCTCATCAGCCACCTGTTGTGGTACCTTCTGGATCAGACATGCTTTGCCCTCATGTATTTCATGAGGTSCCTGCAATATTGTATTATTTTGAAAATATGGGAAAAAAAAATGTCCTGCAAATTTCCCAAGTAAGGAATGTGTATGCTGCAAGGAATTTTAAGTAATGTTCATTCAGTGTATTCTCAGACCTCAGAGAATATTAGGGGAAGAGGAGAGGGGGTAGTTTCCATGAAAATAGTTACACTCAGTCCAGATCTGAAACAATATTTAAACTGAGCAGAAGACCTGTAAGATATAGTCTGTTTTTTAGTATTATTATAGTCATTATTATTAGTTTTAGTATTCAGGAAATATCAACTGTCTTTGGAAAGTGACAAGTATGAAAGGTAAAGAATTAAATGTAAATAATACAAATTTGTATAAATTAAGTTTTAATGAAAAATACTGCATCAAAACAGACCTGATAGCAATGAAGATCATCTTTATCTTTGCCATGCCAAATGCTCAATCCAAACCTTAACTATTGTTTCATTTTTTTGGGTTCTGCAGACGTATTTCCCAACCATAATTTATATCATTAAATACTGATTACTATATAAAAACAGTACACAACCTTGTACTATGTAATTGGGCCATGGTATCATTTTCCCCTGCTATTTTTAGTTTGATTTTGTGGTTGTTGGTATTTGTTTTCTAGAATACTGCTGCTGAGTAAGATTTGTTCAAGTATAAGTCTTTTATAGAGAATCATTTCCAGAGAAAGAAAGGTTCTAGTATTAAAGGAGCTGTTTTTAGCTCMTGTGACTGTGAACTGTGAAGGTTGGAGTAAAACACCTGTAATCTCAAGTCTGTCTTTTTTCTTAGAATTTGATTTTATGTACCTTGCTCAGGAGTTCTCTGCAGTGAATGATGGATGGCAATACTAAATTCCTGTTGCACCATTATCAGTGCAACTGTTTCATAACTGTTACTATGGGCTGAAGCTGAATTCATATATGGCATCCTCAAAGTCCATATCCTCGAGGCATCAGCAAATGCATCTATATATTTTTGGATATTTTGGAAACGTCTTACCCCTCTTATGTTCATTTCTGTTCTCTGCTGAAAATACTTCCTGCGTTGCTCTGCAGGATGCTGCTCTCCAGCTCTTGGAGGAGTGGAGTTTCCTTGCACGATCTGCATCCTGGCTTATATATGGCTCTGCATGATGGTAGGAAAATAGTTTATCTTACCACAGGGAAGGGCAGGACCCATCTCTCTGGGACTTCACAGAGTATAGTCTGTCTCTGGAAGCAGCACTGACCCTAAGTGGAAGCATCAGAGGAATGGCACAAATGAAGACTGTCATTTGTTCCTACAGTTCCAAGCTTCTGTCTTTCAAAAAAATTAGCTCCTTGTCTGGGAGCTCCACTCCATTGAGTGATGATGTGATGTACCCAGCTCACATTGCACCAAGAGTCCAGTAGGTTTCATTTGTTCTTCTCCTGTATATTGATAATTCTCTTGCTTTTACCACCTTTTTTATATACATAGAAGACCAAACTTGTTGTCTTTATGTCTAAACCTAAATCTAAAAAAAATCCAAAAGATTTTTTTTCTCACATTTTGCCTTCAAAACTTCCAATTAGATTGACTGTATGGAGACTGTGATGGTGCTCCCAGTAGGATATAGCTGAGTGAGTGAGTGAGTCCTGTAGGTAAAGAGAGTTTGCTCATGGGCAACCTGAGCTGCTGATAGGCCTTGGGGTCTAATCTGTCTTGTCTGGCTTTGTAAATGGCAAATGTATGGGATATAAGATGATACCAAGTCCTTCTTAAAAAAGACTCTGAAATTTTTTACCCTAAAATACCTGTAGAAATACATAAAATACCTGTAGAAAGTCTGCATTCTGGCTGCCTACAGGGGCAAAAAGAAAAGATAGAGCTGAGTCCTGGGAGTACYTTAGGCTCTAGTATTCTTGGAAACTCTTGGCACAGAGAAGAATAGAAATCGACCCCATTTCACGAAACTCCTGTTTTGTGCTAGGATTTCTTCTCCTTCTGTTTCATCCTAAATACATAGATTTAGGATGTAACTTAATGCGCAGGGATCTTAAAAGCTTTCAAAGATACTTTGTCAGAGCAGGTGCTGTTGCAGGTAAGGCTTTCCTTCAAAGATCTTATTCATGAGGGATTGCAGCCTATCCAAGTGGAGTCAGGGGCTAGAAGARCATATCATAATGGGTATCTTTTGAACAGCCACAGCTTCAAGGATTTCATGTGGGCCTGCATAACTTTTGAATAGCTCTACATGGAGGCCCCTCTGTGACTAACACAGACTTAGCTGCCCACTGCTGCCGACCAGTAGCACTTGGGCTGCAGCAGCAAAGTGCTTAATGCTGGTAACTGCCCAGGGATGTACAATTTTACAGCCTCTACTGTGCAGCCAATCTTGTCTTGAAGCAGTTTGTGACCTGGGTCATAACTGATAAAAAGCTATCTTAGCATTTTCCTCTTAGCCTGGAAGTTTTATTTTCTGTCTTTGAGAAACTCAGCACATAAGTCCTTCCTATCCTCTTTCCTTCAGTTTTAATTCCTTTTAATAATATGTATCAGAGCATTTTTTCCCCTTATTTTCTCAGCAGACAATTGTTCATGGAAAAAAATGCTCTTAGTGTCTGGCTGTGGGGTGGATCACATTACAAATACAAAGGACAATCTTGCCTGGCTGTGTGATGTGGCAACTTTCCTCAACTCTGACCCTATTTCAGTAGCGCTTAGTACCCTCACCTAACTCCTGCTCCCAAGCTGTTTCCCACCATAGGAGTGTTCATTTTCAGTACAAAAATATCCCTAACAAAACGTCAGATATCCCACATTACTGCTTTTTAATGAATCAGACTCTCTAATGTAAAATAATCAGTGTGGTTTTCGGTTTGGCTCAGAGGCAGCTTATAAAATACTGAGTAGTAAAATGTTAGGTCAGAGATGCCAGAATAATACCAAATTGTGCATGCCTATCACATTTTACTCCTATAATTGTAGAGTTGCTGTGTTTTTCCTTACAGTGGGGACTGTTGTACCCCTTTGGCAGATGTCCATTTCAGGTCTTCTTTGTGCAAATTTTCAGAAGACTGGAATCTCTGTAATTTGCTTCTCATTTGTGATAATAATTTGGATTTTATCTAAGTTAAGTTTTATCTAAGTTATATCTAAACTGGGGCAGCTTGTACTTTCAACTGTGGRTGCCTTGGGTGCTGCTTTCCATGGGAGATGCAGTGGTGACTTTCATTCTTTTGTAGATGTCCTCATAAACAGTCGATGGTGAAAGTCTTATAAGAAAACATGTATATGATGGAATGCCAGTTACTGGTTCCTGTAGCACATGCATGTCAGCTACTGGGATTTCTAGGAGCTTCTCTTGAAGAAACTTAGAACACATCATAATTTTGGAGTAGGAAAAGCAGTTGTAGAGCCTGTCACACAATCTCCAAAGAGTTCTGTGGGTCTGCATGGTAATGCAGTTCCAACTACTCAGAAATCTGCAAGATCAAGTCTACAATTATGGCCTCCACTCATTAATACCTACTGCCAGTATGACGGTATTAAGGGTGAAATTCCATCTTCTGTAGAAGACAACAAGAAGTCTTTATACATCTTAAAGTCTTCACAAGCCCTGTTTTTCACTTGTTTAGTACCACAATTGGAGGTTTCGCAGAGAAACAAAAAGATGTGTCTATCTCTTTTTGCAAAATCATTACCAGGTAATCTTATGTTAGCTGGTAGAGCTAATACTTCTAATTCTTCCRGCTTCCATGGCCTGTTCTAGATTAGTTGTAATGAGAATGAGAAGAAAGCTTTGAGACCTGCAATCCAGGTGGCAGAGTAAATTCTTGTTTACTGTAAGTTGATAAACCAGTTATTATTTAATTTATGCAACAGCTGCAGAAGTAATTACTTGGATGTGTTGCAGCATTATGTTTAATAAAGATGGATCAGCTACATTCTGAAGTCCTTACTAATGCAGCTATAACCAGAGCTTTGAAATATATGATAACTTTAAAGGAATCATCTTATGAAGGTTGCCTTAAAGAGTAAATCCTGTTCAAAGTTACTCAGTGAGAAACACCAGTCTCCRTTTCGTCCTCAGTCATGTGTGCATCATTAAGTGTAGGAAGGAGAAAAAATAGGTTAAATTATTGTCCATAAGATAATTAATATGCTACATACATTGCTGAATGATGTTAATAAAAGAAAATCAGTGGGATATTACTTAATCAGTTGGGAAGAAAGCAAAATAGTTGAAGAACAGTGGAACTAGACACATTTGGACTGTAGGGAAGGTACCAAAATACAGATAATAGATGCTTTGCAGAACAGCTCTCATCTTGTCAGAAGATGTGGGACATGGCCTCAGACCATAATAAGCGTTTTGTATCTTGGAAGATGTTGCTGAATACCAGAGCACCCGCAGGCTTTCTTATATTACTTCTTTCTCTGATGCTCCATGAGATAATATCACATAAAAATACCTGAGCCCTTTATCTTGCTGAGAATCACGTGGGTGGAAGGAAGGCTGAGTAGAACATCACGTGCATTCTGAACTCACTTCACAGTATCAGGGGAGCAGGAAAAGAACTGTGGAAACTTTTGGGATTTAGGGTAAGAAAATTTCACTGACTGCAGGTAATGCAAGYATAGAAAAGGAAGTGCCTCAATGGATGGGCAGATGAGGGGGGACTTGAGTTGTAGGTGGACTAGACCATTGACAAAGAGGAAGAGGAGATATTAAGGAGTAAAAAGCCACACTTAGGTATTCAGTACATATTTATCTTGCTATCCCTTATCCCTGTTTTGTATATATATATATATATATATATATAAGTAACTCATACACTGCCTCACACCATTGATGTCTGCAAAATCTTTCCATTGACTTCAGTGAAAGTGGAATTGATCCATGCATTTTTAGTTTATAAGCACTGCAGAGCTCTGGTGGTTTAAATAGTTTTGTGTCTGAGCTGACTGGCATTGAGCCAGGTCATCTTGTTCTGTGATCATTGTGTGAGTACTGAGGAGAAGATTAAATGGGCTGTCTTCTGCTTTTCAGACTGCTTCCAACTCTCTTCTTGTTGTGGAATACATTTCTTTCTCTCAAGGCATGGTGTTCTTTTAAAGCAATATATTTTGCATTTTACCTAATGCATTTTTGTGTTTGAGACTTACTTCTAGTCTATTTATGATAATTATGATCCTATTGCTTCATAAAACTGGTTTCATATGATTTAGTCATGTCAGAAATAACATTTTTATCAGCTTTGAAGCTGATCTTCAGCCATTTTGAATGCCAGCATCAGTCTTTTTAGGGACTCCAAACTAGATAATTTTTGTGCAGCTTGTAGTGAATGAGCAGTACTTCACACAGCTTGAGAAGCAGCACCAGTATTTGTGCATCCATTCCAGTATGCATGCTAAAGTCACTTCAGCTGTTGAAATGCTCTGTTTGTAGCTTTATGAATGTGTATATGAACTCATTAAAATCTCTTTCATCATCATAGTGATTACATTGTTTTTAAAGGTTAGACCTTGTCTTAATTTGGTGATGTCAGTGAGATTTTCRTGGCTGGGGCAAGCAATGTTTGCCTCTAAGTCATGCTACCTAATGGGAGAGATGGGTGTAGGAGCTGTTGGAAAAAAAAAAAAAATCTACTTCTCTTTGATTTATTACTGTGAGTTCAATCTCATGTTATTTGACTTCAACAGATACTTACTCAAAGTCCAGTGAAATGGAAAGCTTTCCAATTGGGGCCTTTGGGCATTTCTGGACTCCAAATAATGGAGAGGATTTCAGAGGCTTAAGTGGGCTTTGTCTATGCAAAATGTATAGCTCTGAAGTTATACTGATTTACACTTGTATCTCAAACAATAGCAGTTTGCTGTTTTTAGTTGAAAGCTATTTCTGACACAAAGTTCCTTTTTCCTAGAGAAGCCCAGTGTTTGTTATGTGAAAAAAAAAAAAAACAAAAACTGGGATAGACATGTTTTGTGAGGTGAATGGCCTCTATTTGATGTGAATGATTATACAGTGGTTCCATAGAGAACATTTTCTGTGGATTCAGCCTGACGAAACATATGCTTCCTATTATATCAAATACATTTTTTACAATAACGATTTCAGCATTATGAAAACGTTTAGATGTTTGCTTTATTTATATCCTTCTTTCAAATGTCACCTCTTAAAACTCATAATCATTTTATGAAAAAATATTTCAGCTCTTTTAGCAATTATTGCACTCAGAAAACAAAGGAAACTCGATCACATGTATTCCATCTCAAACTGTTTGACCTCATTCAGAATTAATAGGATATTTTTATAAGATTTTAAAAAAACTTAATAGCATTCATCTGCCACTCATTTCCATTATTCTTCCTTAATTGTCTTCTGCAGTCATCCTGTCTGTGTCTGCCATTCTGGCTCTTTCTTCCTGTAAAATACTCTAGCAGTCTGTTATGTGGGATGAAGGAGGGCTGAATCTCAGCGGGAACTGAAGCACACTCTGCCTTTATTTGCCTTGAAGGTATTTAAGCCATCTGTTTTGCAGGGGTGGAGGGAAGCAAATGATGTTGCATGTGTGAAACCCTGGACCTTCTGCTTTGTCTTTAGGAAGAACAACCTAGAAGTAAACTGCTCTTTAGGGTAAATATTAAAAATTAAGAGTTTCCATTGGCTGGAATAAGTCCTCAGAATTTCAGATCTGAGGCCTAGGAACACACATTTGGATTTGCTGTTTCTCCTTGCCTTATTTCTTCAGTCTTGTTGGGCTAAATTCCTGTTTTCCTCAATGAGCAATGGGTCAGGACCTTGCCATTTCCTGTCTACATTGGTTTTTGTCTCCACTACAGTTGATTCTAATTTTGAGGGGGATTTTTTTTCTGAATGAATTGATAAGATTAAAACAGAATTGGTGGTATTTTGCTACTTCCACCACATTTTATTCCTACTTTGTCCCCCTTTCCTTAGCATCTGAAAGATGTTCTCCAAGTGCTTGTCTTCAATTTACTTTCCTAATATATCCAATTGGCAGTAAGCACATAGGTTTTCGAAAAGACAAATTACAAAAAGTGCTATGCTGTGGACATTGCTTTTCTGTAAGGTGATAAGGAAAAAAAGGGATAAACGGTCATATGAAGGAGAGCACAACAGAGACTATTTCTTTTATTTTACAAGCAAATTGATGACAATGAGAGTATTAATGCAGTTTATTGATATTTCATGTGTCARAGTTTTGTCCCAAATTTGGAAAATAGCTAAAGAATCACTTTTATGCTTTTCACTTCCTTGGTGTAAATGAAATCATAAAGCACATCTAAATATGGAAATACAGCACGAAAGACATTCTTCAGTACACCATAGGTGGGTAAGGAGGCTGAGACAGAATGTAAATTAAATCCCACTTTGAGCATAGAAATCTCATCAGTATAAACAAAGATGCGATAGCTGTAGGCCTGTAGGCGTGGCAATATTAAAGCAGCTAAGTGAATAAAGAAATAACATGTTTTACTAATGGAGAATGACAAGCAGAATGCTGAGTTCATACATTATTTTATATGATCGTTGGGGAAAACCCCCCCGATACATGCTAGTTTAAATTTTTATCTTTCTGTGGACGTATCTTGAATTCAAGAAAATCTGGGGTTTTTACGAAAGTAAAAGCTACTGTGAAATAGATCTGTTGTTATTTTAAAATAGCAACTTATACTTACAAGCCCTTTCCACAGGAGGAATCCTTGATCTTTAGAGATCTCTTCCAACCTTAACCATTCTGTGATTCTGTGATTCATCAGTAGAGCTGCAAAGTCAGTAGGACTCTATGCATAATGCAGACTGCTTACCTGAGCAAAGAGTCCAGGATAAGGTGCATGAATCTTTGTTTTGCCAAATAACAGAGGTAGCAGTATATTTGAAAGGAATTTTAACCCACTTCTCTCTTGTTTCCCACACTTGTCTACCTTTTTAAGTGCATCATTAATGAATTTAATGTGAGTACAGGTTTAAAAGAACTTGACGCTAAAACCGTTACCAATTTATAATTGATTCCCCTTTTTGCCTTTACTCTAGCCTTTGTACAGCTAGATGGGTTTACATTTTCAATTAATTTAAAAACTTATGTTCAAACACAGACAGCTACAGATGCTTTAGKACGCAGACAGTGACTTTTCTTGAGTATGCATAAACTCAGTTTTAATTAGGCATTYAATCTGCTTACATTCTTTTAAAAAAAGAATTTGCTTTTCACTTGCCTCCCTGAGAGCCTAACCACCATGGAAAATTGTCAASATGAGATATTGGAAAATGAGATGTAGGATGTGTATAGATGTTCACAACCAATCAAGTTATCAAGACTTAACAAGTTCTTAAGCTGAAGTAGTATTAGTATGGTATTTCAGACTCGTGTGCATGCTGTGATAGAGCTATATATGTAAAGCACAACATTTTTTTTTCATYACTCCTACGATTGCAACCCAATGATCAAAAGAAGAAGAAAAAAACAGCTTCTAACCTCCAAAGTTGAAAAAGTTRTTTTGGAGACTAGAAGATGAAGATGCTATCACAGGAGTCAAGCCTTCTTATGTTCACTATTCATCAGAATTCTGGAATGTAATTTTACACATTCATAAGTGTTGACAGACTAACAAAAAATTTTAATTTCCAGATACCTTATTCTGATAATGTTTGGAATATAATCACCTTAACATTTTTTCTGCCATGGGCCAAAGTAGATCATCACTCTCCTAAACCTCTTTACATAAGATGTGATCCTAGGATGTATTCAGATTTTCAGAATTTTTGATGAGCATTGATTGGTGAATTTTATCATTTGGCTTAAGTGAAGACTCAAAAATGAATCCACATACAGGTATTTTCTTTAGCAATGTTCCTAACATTCAGCAACAGAGAGAAGAAAAAAATTTTTAGATATTCTCTCTTGTACATACAATAAGGCTTGTACTGCTGTAGAGGGTGAAAATTGTACCAACAGGCAATGTTATGCAGCCAATTTTTTCATTATTTATTTATTGCCTAACATCTAATACTTAATGAATAAATTAACAGCAAAATAAGGTTACTGGAGGTTGTTCAGTGTTTCATGTAGTTAGGACAGCTGTAGGCAATCTGTATAGGCTCTTCTGCTGTTAGAAACCTATACTTGTTTAGGCAGTATGTATTTCATTTATGATCTGCCAGAAAATATATTAAAACACAAGATCACTATATGAATATTCCTCAATGAATGTTTACAGCATAAGAGGAATTTCCCTATACTAGAAATAACCACAGTCATCCTACTCRAACATCTCATAAAAATGAAGTCTTTCTGTCTTGAATGTTTTCTACATGTGCAGTTTATAATGAGAGAGATCACTTGATATAGACTGTCTACATCAGGCAGCTTGCTCTACTCTCTACCCCTAAAGTCTTAAAATATTTTGTGTCTATACATAAATTCTCTGCTTTTCTAAAGCATTGATTCAAGGCCTTGTGTTTTAGCCTTTTAACCAGTCAGGATTATCCAAGCAGCACTGAACATCCTAGTTTCAGCACTCCATGTGGTGTTAAATGCACRTAAAAGTAGCCTGGAGTCCAGTCACATAAAAGTCAGATACTCATGTGAAACTCAGTTCCAGAAATCAAACTCTTTTATATATTTTGCCCATCCTCCTCTAACTCTCCTTAAGAGGTTTTCCAGACTTATGTTCATTCTTTCAGTTCAGCATCTCTCAAACCATGTATCTGTTGTCAATTATTTTGTCTTTTTCAGCTATTCAAACAGAATCTAAAAATACACTAAAATATCCACTTGCAAACCTTTCTGCACAGGAAGAGACAGGAGATATTTGACAATGGTTAGGTTATCATTAATTCCAAACCGAGGAATGAACCATCATATTTTTCTCCTGTACAGGGATCCATATAAATGCAGATGTAATCAGACAGACAGCCTGTAAGGTTTGGAATACATGACAATACAGAGGGCTTCAGACTTACATGGATATCCTAGGGCAGGACAATTTAGTTCAAGAAAAACAGACTTCCTTTCAGTTCAAGATTTAGCCTAGCTGAAATAGCCTGGAATTTTAATTGTTTTCAAGAGACAGGAAAAAAAAAAAAAATGATGTTTGGGCCCATTTTGGGATTCCGTCACATTGTTTGCAAGAAACTATTTCAGGAACCAAAGAGTTCAGGTAACAACAACAAAAAATCATTAGACGTTGCCATCTTGAGGATAGGTGATGCAGTTTTATATGCAAGAAAACAACTAGCACTCAATGTACTAAGCTCACCCATAGAGCTTGCTTTTCCGCTTGGCTGCAATGGCTTTGCACACATGTTGCATTTCCACATGTGTGCATGTATGTTCAGCACTGCCAGTAAAACAGCTAGTGTATTGTGTTTGTACTGGTATGTAACTTTTTTTGTTTTTTCTTTTGAGACTGTAGTTAGAAAATGATACTCTTACTGTTGTGCACTGCTACTTATTATGCAGTTTCTCCCATGATACAAAATCATCATGGTTACAGTCTCACTTCCTCTAGAGTAAAGAAAATTGCTGTTACAGAGCTACTCCTAAAGCCACACATGGTATATAGTATTCTGTGGAATTCTGGACTCAAGACACCTCTGAGAATCTAACTAACAGCAATTTCGAGTACTTAAAGTTTCTTAAACATCTGACCTGAAGTGAACCGGGAGCTGGCACTCGCAAGAGTGGCTTTCACTCTTGAGATCACTTAGAKGATGTCAGATGGCCATAAAAAAGATCAAAGAGAATAAGAAATAGTTTGCAACATCTTCAGCAGAATATATTAAGAAGTCTGAGAAGAGTAATTATGCTTGTGCTGAATAAATGTTCTGGTAGATCCTGTGTAAAAGAAGTATGGTGCATGCAGGTTATCTTAGTTGAATTTTCAGTTTGCTACTCTTTTTTTTTTTTTCATCACTTTCACTATTTTGCTTTACTTTGAACTGAATTTATGAACAGCATTTCAAGATTTCCAGCAGATTTTTGAGTGGAAATTTGGTTGTCCTGCACAAATCTCTCAGAATATATATGTGTTCAGACAAAGTATGAAAAGTCAAATACCCTTTTCAGATCACAGGAAAGATGTTATCTCTACCTAAGCCTGATGGGAATCAAGTGGAAGGCTGCACAGAGCTGGGCTCCCTAATGGTACCTGTTAGAGATGACTTAAATCTTACAAAAATCCATTCAGTTTGTACAAGAGTTGAACCCAAATACAGACTGTTATCATTTTCAGTCATCTGGAAAGTAAAATACTCTTAGTGCAGTCCCAGTAGAGGATATTCCCATGCGTTTTTTTGTTCTGAGCTACTGTGGCTTATTTACATTCCCCAGTCAAGCTGTGTGAAAAGCTCCACACACAAAGTCAGACTTTCAGAGAAGTTCAAGGTATTGAAGAAATATTTTTTGTGTTTTGCTAAATCTTAAAATTTTAACAGTAAAACTTTTGGATCCCACTTCCCTTCTCCTCTTCTCCTTGTGCCTTACTGCAAGATTTAATATTACTCCTAGGAGTCAACTCCTAAAACATTTACATTGGGAAAAATCAAAAGGAAATTATCTAACAGGTCAGAGCATGGAAAATACTAACAGATACCTACTACGTATGGATAGATTTTTCATTTAAATGGAAATAACTTAGCCAAAAATCACAGCACTGATGGGAAGCATCAAAGCAGTTAGAAGCAGAGGGACTTGTACAAGTGTTTTGTGAAAAAGCATGTAGCTAAAAGTGTTGAATTTTCACAGATGACTGTACAGAATTAGCTGTTTTTTCTCTTTCATTTGCTAATCAATTTTCCCCAGTACTAGCCCATGGCAACTAGTATGCCTGTGCATTTGATTCATATGGTCAAAGAATGTTTAACCCCCTACTGACCCTTCAATGTTTGCTCTCCTTCCCTCAAGGCATGGAAGACGTTAAAGTAGAGAAATGATGAATGACAAGAATTAATCTCTCGGGGCCTTTTGTCAGGAATGCTGAAAGGGAATCGGAGCAGCCTGACGTGGTGACAGCTGAAGTCAAGAGGAGAATTATGATATAACACAGCAAGTCAAAATGTTACGTGCTGTTGCATCCAGAAGGCAAGCAGCGTACACCTATTACCATATTTCTCTCTTGGCTGTTTTTTCTGCTGGTAACCAGAATAAATTCTGTATCGGATTCACAAGTGCTGGCTCATAGCAGCAACCTCTTGAAGAAAATGAGGGGTGTTCATAGCTGCTTTTTAAGAATAAGCTGTTGAGCTTCTCAAACATAGTACAAAATGTAAATGGGCTTTTTCTGAACCTTGTGTCTTATCCCTCTCACAGACTGTGATGGGTGCCTGGTTGTTGTTGCTGCTCTGGGCAGTTTTGCTCATGCCTTTCTTCTAGGTGGCTTCCTGTGTTTTGAAACTGTGAGGCCTCAGGTTGATAAATTTCAAATTTTTCCCTGCACGGAGCTGGCATGTACCCTGTGCCAACACTGAYGTCACTCACTGTATGAACTTGCTTTTTAAATATACTCTTGCTCAAGCACATTTCCATCTTTTTATTATTATTTTGAATTAATTATTTGCCTAGCATCCCCAAAAATGATCAGAACCAGAGTGTTATTTTTAACTTACATGGAAAGAGAGAGTAAGTGGATGTACTGAATGTACACTTGCATTCACAAATGACACATTTTTTTACCTTTTTTTCTTTGCCTTACTTCACTATAAGCTCTTAGAATGGTCTTTACGATGGATAGAGATGGATAAATTACGTCAAAAAGCATACAGCAGGCCCTGTGTTTGTCCCCTCTCATTCTGCTCAACATGGAGAGCAAGGCATGACCACAGCTGGGCCCAGCAGCTACTGGCCAGTGATCCCAAACCTGTATATTTTCAAAGAGGTGTATTCAATTTGTGGATTTCTGGTTTCTCCTGAGCTCCCAGCTAGCTTTGCCCGCTAGGGCAGCTTGAGAGGCATTAGTTTGAGTTCCCAAATCACTGTAAACCGGAGAAGTTTTGCTTAGGATTCTGCCAAAGCACTGTCTATTTGCAGCAGCAGCAGATGTGAGACTAGAACCTGTTTTCTTATCGACAGGGCAGGCTGACTGCGCAGTGGAGGCATCACGTGAGCAGCAGCACAGACGACACCGCAGGCACTGTGGGGCACACTCTGTGTGTGTGTGTGTGTGTGTGTCCTCATCCTTCAGATCTGCTCCTCAGCATTCATTTATTCAATGTAATTGCTAGACTTTGACAAGATCATCTCTAGAGGTCCCTTCCAACCTCTACTATTCTGTGACTCTGTGACTTCAGAATGTGAAATAGTTACTAGGAATGTGTGACGTTACTACTGTAGTTGCAAGGCAAATTCTGAGCTCCGGGAAGCGATGGAAGATATGGCCATTCCTCATTTTCAGAGGCTTCTTTCTTTTCTTCCTTGAGCATGAAGGTATATTTGGTATCTGTTTGCTATGGTATCCCTCTTTTCAGGAAAAGTATGGTAACAAGGGCAATGTGGGGAATACATTTCCTGGGAAACCCCGAGAATGTGTGTTCTGCTGGCCAGCAGATGTCCCCATTGTCCCAAGCAAACTAAGCTGATGATGTTTTTTAACTTCATGTAACTAAGTTCAAACCATATTCCTGTCAGTAGTTAAGCAGCTGACTGTGAAGGAAGAAGTTCAAAGTGCTCACATTTCTGCTTAAACAGTTATCCCATAGCTGACACTGGGTGTTTTAGCAAACAAAACAATGATCCAAAAAGCTGACAAAGGAAATGAGAAAAACGGACTGCGAAGAGTCAACTTCCCAATCTAATACTAGGCTGAATATGAAAACTAAAACATCCTTGAACATGCACTTACACACACACATTACAGGGAAAAGTGGATGCCTGGATGGGATAGGCTTTGGACCTCTCATTTAATAAAGTAGCTGACAAGAGTAGAGTTTGGCCAAAAGATCTTTGGATCTTTTATCTGGAAATGAAGAATTTTTGCATTCCAAAAGCTATCGAGGAGATAGTACTTATTGACTACTAAGTACAGTTAATGTCATTTTTTGAAATCAACTTTCTTGTGGAACAAGTCACGTAGAACTAGACCGTAACCCTGCAATCGCCAGGAAGAAAGGGGCAATGAATATCTCTATTACCCTATAAGCTCAGTTCACTCTAAACATAATGTCTAATAGCTTCCCTGCACAGGGTGCAGTAATATATGTAGCTCATACCACAGTGATTAAAGCTGGTTTATAGCCTCAGTCATCTGTGTGGGTGCAGAGCAGACTTTCAGGCAAGCCCTTAAATGTTTGCAGACTTCATACATTTGATCACAATTGCTAAAATGACACACTTCTATTTTTTTCCAGTGTGTCCAACAGAAATTTTTGAAACAGATCAGATGCTTAGTAAATTGGAGTTTGCAAAAATGAGTCCTGTAAGTTCAGACCTATCATGATTTTCAATATTTTTTTCAGTGTGCAAAGGACTAAGACAGCAAAATCAAAATTATARCATTATAAAGAATAGAAAAAAACCTGCCTGCCAGCTACTAACTATGACAARACTTGTTAGCAGTACAGCACTTTGTATAAATCTCCCAGGGTACCAGACAGCGTTTGCAAGAACTGTAGCAAAATTGATTGTTTAGCTGTATGGAGGCAAGACAGCTTCTTCGTGGAACCATCTGGCCTGTACAGAGTGAGCTTGGAAGACTTCCCAGGAGTCCTGAATCCCAAACCTGATTCTATATAAGTCATTATTCTACTTTTCCATTCTGAGGACTGCAGAGTATGCAGCATGCAGCAGCAGAGCTTCATTCTCACTATGTTCTGCTCAGTGTAAGTAAAGTGCAGTTGCAATATGACCTACAAAGTCCAGCTATACATTTTTTGAAGCCAGTTTAAAGCTGCTGCCGAAGGGAGGATGAACAATAACTCAAATTCAGCCTATTCACAGAAGGCTGGCTGATTGAACACAATCCCTAATCCATTAAAAGCGCAAATGTTGAATGCCGAAATGTGGGAGTGTTACAAAAAACATACAGAATTAATTTTTCTTTCTTGACTCAAGTACCTACTATGCTATGCTTGTAATGACTTCTCAGAGCTTGCAACTCCTTCTTTCAGCTAAGAATTAAAGTGCCCTCAGAAAGAGGATGATTCCTCTTTCAAGCTAATTCTTGACTTTTTTTACTCACTACTTGGATCATGACCTGATACTTGTTTGGGTCCAATCCTATTTCAGGAAATTCCACTGAGAATAGTGGGAATAGCTCACAAGGAGGGGCTGCAGGAAGAAAGAGGCCAGAAAGTTGGATCTGAATTTAATATATTGAAAAAGTCATGTCAACAAAAAGCTAGTGTGATCTGTTCGGTATTTGGAGTTAATTACTGCATATCATTTCAGTATATTTCATTTTAAGCAGTAAGCGATAGATATTTTATTTGGACTTTTACCTCTGCAGGATACGAAATATGTCCAAAAGTACCCTGACTAATATAATCACTWTAGTAACTATATAGTATAGACTAATATAGTAAGGTGTTTATTCTTACTGCCTAGAATTTGTTCCTAACCCGTCTATTCAGAGAGACACTCCAGCAGATCTTACAGTGGTCTGCTCTGCTGCTCTACAGTATTGCTTTTAGCTTTTGCTAGGTTTAGAAGCATTTCAAGATTTATCTCAGCTATAATGTTACCTAAAATAGTTTAAGAACAAACATTTACATCTGAAAATCATCATATAAAGTGAGAAAAAGAGAAGCAAGCACAATCAAATGCTTAAAGTTGATTCTTAGAACACAGGACTTCATCCAACTCCTGCTTAAAGTAGTATCAGTCTTTAACTGATTGTAATGAGAGTTGAGTGGGGCCTGGAATGCTAGATGTTCATACAGATTCTGTACAAAAATACCAACCTGGGGCTTTTGAAATATATTTTTAAAAGATTGAAAAATTAAATATAAATATGCTGATTTCAAAAACAAATACAAATACCTTGAGTTTCTTCCTTTCAATTTCATTTTTTTATTATCTTAAAAATTCTTGGTCTTTTCTCCTCTCCTCTCCTCTCCTCTCCTCTCCTCTCCTCTCCTCTCCTCTCCTCTC
>PTEX01000194.1:55952-66864 GCA_003342815.1 Eudromia elegans
CTCTCCTCTCCTCTCCTCTCCTCTCCTCTCCTCTCCTCTCCTCTGAATTAATTGCAATTAAATAGATTTCCGTAGAATTGTTTTGAGATTCCACATTGGGCATAAGAATTTTATCTGTGATTCAGCAATCTAGGGTAGATTTTTTTGTAGCATGAAAGACCCTACTCAGGTGATATGTTTAAGACCACAGACAGAGTCCCAGAACAGGTTGGAAGGGGCCTTTGTTCTCCTGCTGGGATAGCCAAAGCAGATTGCCAAGCACTGTGACCGATGGGTTTTGAATGTCAGGATGAACATTTCTTATGTCCTAGGGGTTCAGTGGTAGCTCTTGAGGTGAATGAAGCATGATGAAGGTGTTCTAAACTGATCCTACATTGCATGCATTTTTGTTTCCTAATTGACTCAAAGTGATCCAGCTGTCATTCATGGCTGATTACATGTCAACATAAAAAAATAAGAATATACATATAYGAAAATGTACATTTTTATAAGCAAAATATATACATGTTCAATTGATGAGGACATTAGCATTTGCCCCCATTTTAGGTAAGAACACTGTGATCAGGCTAGAGTCAAAAGGGTCAGATATCTGTCCAGAATATTTGTCTTCAGTAATTAGTGACATGATTAAAAAGATAGATCTCTTTACATTAGCTTCAGCTGATCCAATTAGCAAGGTATGAACTGAGTTGACATTTACTGATATTTTAGGATAGTTGAAGTCTAATTTAACAATACTAAATGCTAAAAATACWTAGCTGATTATGCTACCCTTGATGAAAAAGAAGTGCATATACTGTGCCTGAACTGCTTTACAAAGTAGAGTAGTACTATTAGTTTCTTGTATGAGCACTAAAATGATACTGACAAGTGCTGCTTTCCACCAGAATAACTTAGTATGGTCTCTTCTTAACTGATTGCACTACAGATGAATTACATACTCTGCTCCCCAGTTTTCAGAGCTTAGGCCACCACCCATTATATTAACCTTCCTGCTTGAATATATTTGGCAAAAAAAATAAGCCCTGCAAGTATAAAAGTGATCAGTTCTCTTTTTTCCACAATCCTGACCTCTACCTCAGCTATATCTTTCTCATTCTGTCAGGTGAGATCATTATTACATGTCTTGTCCTGGGCAGATATTCTCATTTGGGGTGTGTAGGTTTTGAAGCAATCAGTCAAAGGTCAGATTTGGTCAGAGTGGGACCCTTTCCAAATTACTCCTGGAAAAGAAGGGATTAATTCCTAAAGCAACATACTGTAAATGGAAAAAATTATTTGGTGAAAAGTAACATTTCGCTGATCTTTCATAAGGCAACTTTATATAAGGAAGTCTGAGAATAGACAGACTAAAAATTAGAAAGTGAACAAATGTCTTAATAAGAATCTATCACACACAATGGTTCCAGAGCTTGATTAGTTAATTCTTCATTTGTTCTCTATGGTTGTTCTGAATCTCTTCTCAGTACAACTCAGAGATCCCCATACAATGATCATGCGATCCGAATTATGGTTGCATTGTGGAGACCGTTAAATTGTCCTTCATGGAGTGGGCCYAAGCCATTCTTCTTATACTGTCATTCCAGAAGCTTCACATTAAACCCAGCTCTGAATCTGACTTTGCTCCTGGAAGTCCCATCTTGATCAATGTCTCCAACTTTAGGAACTATAACCATGATGTAACAAGAATCAAAATCAAAAATGTTCATCTTTCTTTGTCTTTATTACTTGCAGAGCRTAGTACACTGTACATAAGCAGCAAACACCAGTACAGAAAGTAAGCTGAGACCACCTAAGTTTAGAACAAGTGCAGCCATAAATAATGGACAGTATACCTGTGTGTGTGAAAGACAATTTTGAAGATTCAAGTTTTCTAATATAGTTACTGAAATTATGAATTAAGTGAGTGCACTTTAACTAGAGACTAGTAGTAATAACTAGTAGTAATTGTGTGGCATTTGTACTTTAGATCTTGCCCTTTCATCTCAGATGTTCTGCATACCAGAATTTTGGTTGCTTAGCAGTAAGTGCTACGTGAYATATTAACTTCAATCAAATCTCAGCTACTTCAATGATGTCATGTTGTCCAAAACTCATTAATTACACTGGACATTCCCACAGTAACTGAAAACCTCAAATTATCTGCCTGAATTGATAGGAACAGGATAATTGAATGATGGATCCCATGCTGTTACTTTGTACCCTGTGTATTTTACATATGCATTTCAATAGGGAAATAAGGTGGCAAACTCTGTTTTAGGTGGGTTAAGGATCATCATCAATTTTAGTATTATCACCAAGATCAATAACACTAATAACAGGATATGTGAAAGACAGTATTCCCCACAGTACACCTTAGAAATTAATACCTTGAATGGYTGATATGCAAAGATTATGGTAGAATCGCAAAAGTGAGAGTTGGGGAGTTGGAGAGCCTAAACTATGGTCCTGCTGGAGCAACATTGCCGATTCTGTGGGAGAGAAAGGAAAGGGGGCTAATTTTTTAATGCTTCCTATGAACTGAAGATTTTTTTTTCTTTCTCTTAACTTAGGGATATAGAATAGAAGTCAGAAAAAATTTCTTAAGTGTGTTTATGTCCTGAGTTACCAGACTTCAATTAAATTGCAGAGCAGTGCATGTAAATGCTGCAGGCTTTGTGTGTTTGTAAACTAAGAATGGAAGATGAGATCTTCACTTATAAAGAAGAGTAATTACAGGATACAGACCACTATTATTCCCAAGTACTTTTTGCTCATTCTCAATCCCTCTTCCAACCTCTCAAGGGACAGAGGGGAGAACATTATTTGGTGGTATCAACATCTGGTCTTTCTTTCATTTGCTCACAAGTCAACAGCAGCATCAGTTTATATTACATGATCTGTCCTGAGTGCTGTGCTTGGTTGGGAGTACCTATAATAGGCGAAGAAGAGAACTCCAGAAATTCATATCATGAGAGCTGAGAAAATAATTTACACTGTGTAATATTCTAGACAAAACTTGTCTCTTTGATGATGGAGACTGCAAATAGATTGTGATCTCCTTGACTTTTATGAAGTAAGAGCTAGGAAAGGCTTTTCTTTCTCTTTAATGGACTAATTGCCACTCCACTCTGATCCAATATTCCATTTTGAGAATTAGAGTATGTAAGTTCTTCGCAGTAATGCYACGACGCGCTTGATTTGTCAGGAGCAGGTATGAGAAATTTAAGATTAATGGACAGGTCAACATTCTGCTGATTAGGAAATTAGGAAATTGTCTGGTCTATCAATCAAATTGCACTGAAGAAAGACCTATCTGAAGCTGCTGGAAAAGAAAGGATGATTCCTAGAATTGTGAAATTAAAAATATATGCATACTCATAAAGAAGAGTTCTCTGTTGCTTTGCAATTGTGCATGCTGGCAGCAAAAGATGTTTTGGTGCATCTTCAGTTATGTTTCTAATTTTCCTTTGGTTTAATCTGTTATTCTTCACATGTGTATAGGGCATTTTCAAACAGAAGCCTCAAGAACTGGCTAATTTGTGGTGCAGACAACAGACTTTGGAAGCCAATTGCTAGATATTTTTATTTTTTGTTGTACCCCTCCACTGAGTGGGAGGACCAGATGGAGAAGTGATGTAGACTACTTATTAAGACTTTATTCAGTCAACTTGTATTTTCCAGTAAATGACAAACTCAGCATTTTCCAGGCTGACTGTATATATCTCAGAATATCAACAGTGCACATTATGGGGAAGATTAGATTGTATAAAATTAAAAATTTAATAGTTTTATATAAAAATAAAAAAGTTTTTCTCAGTCTTTCCTTTGAGGAAGAGTGTGTCAATTTAAGGTCTTTGAAGATAGGAGAAAAAAGAGAAGGATCTTTATTGGATCAGTCAGTCTTATGTAGCTTATATTGGGGTTAAACACAAGTGTATATTATATCTAATACATGTTACAGTGTCAGTATTAAAAGAAAAGAAATCTAGGCCCCAGAAACATACACTAGTAACAAGCTATTCATAAGCAGCAGTTAGCTGCCCAAAAAGTAGGAATGCTGAGGCTGCTTGAGGCAGAATATGACCCAAATTTAGTTTGTCAAAGTTGAACTAATTCTATTGTATAGGATGTTGGTTTTATGATAGCCGAGGACTGGTCAACAGGATCTGTTTTGGTGATGAGAAATGCCCCAAAATGCTGAGCTTAGGGCCATTAGAACACATCGTTATCCATTTTACACTACAGAATGGATGGTGTAAATTAACTTTGTGGATTGTGGAACCAAAAGACCTGCAGAAACCTGGCTGTCTAAATTATATTCCACTTTTTGCAAGCTCATGCATTTGCAGCATTTTGCTAACATTCTTGTGCAMACTCACTGAGAACCAAAAGCCTTCTGACTTTCCCCTCCCCAAAGGAATATCCACTTTCCTAGTGTACTAACTCTGGAAATTCAGGAGAAGCATGTARTATCCTTGAAATTACAGTTCTCTGCCAGGAAAATCAGATTTCACTCTCAAATCTAAAAGTATCTCTTATTATTAATAACAAACATGAATGTTGCACCACRGTTTTGCATTGCACTTTACAAAACAGACCAAGACRGTCTTTTCCAACCATTATGATTCTATGATGCTGAGACATTTTCTGTATTACATTTGAAATATGAAATATGAATATGAAATATTACATTTGTTTCATTTAGGGTATATTTAGCTTCCATTGCCATGGACAGCTATCACTTTTCTATTCTTAGTGTGTTTTTTTATGTTCAAAACAGTCCTATGAGACAAGAAAATGCTGTTATTCCTATAGGGAATTAAATCACAAGAAACTGTTTGACTAGTTGATGATGGGGGACCTAAACTGAGATATTTTGGCAACCACACTGCTGTCCTGACTCATGAATAAATATTTCTCTTGAAAGCAGACAAAAGAAGAAGGCAGGGAAAGAAATGGCCTTTACTTCAAGTGATCGGTTATTTGTCATGTTGGAAATACTGTGAGCAAGGCCTGTGAGTCTTTTTCTAGTTTTTAGAAGCTCAGGAAACACCTGCCTTCAGATGAAAATTCTGTAAACCCACAACTCTCAGACTGAATATTTCTGATTGCCAGACTTCTCAGTCATAAAGTGGATGGGAGAACTTCAAGGTGTATGCAGAAAGGTCGTGTTATCACTGATCACAGAAAGTGGAAGAAATATTGCTTAAGGCATGTTTTAGAATATTTTACATGCTTGTTGGTATTTATTATTCCAGCTCAGTGATTTTTTTTCTCTAATTCTTGGAAAATGGATTTCAAAGCTAATTTTCCTGAAAACTGCCATGTTCTACACAAATAGATAATGTTTCAAAGTTACAGAACTTACTACCAATAAACTAGTTTCTGCTGAGAGTCACTGTTACTAACTTTATAGAGGCTAAGCAAAATTACAAATCAAATTGAAAGCTTTCATTTTGCATTATTGAACACACGCGTTTGCCTAAATCTCTGATCATTGACGTCAGTGGCAAAATGGAAAGGCAGTAACATCTTGTCAGCAACTGGCTGCATCAAAGTACAATTTCTGAAGTCCAGCTCTGGGGTTTTGCAATAAGGAACACGTGTGACATTTCCAACTAATTAGCCAAAGAACATTTGAGCCATACTAACTTATCTGTTTCAAGGATACCGCGGCTGTCATTAACTTACGCCGGGCAAATAAGAAAGATGAGTGTCTTTCCCAGACAATGTCTTTGTTAGATTGTATTTCATTTTGAAAGGGTCACTTTCGATATCAAGAGATGTAAAACAGACCAATGTAATGTAAAGATTTGAAGACTAATATCTTAACATTGAACTTTTATTTAGCTGTCAAAATATCTTACTAGGCCTAACCTTCAAAGAGGCTTTCAATGATTAAAAGCGCTACAACATACAAGCTTTTCCATACAATGATTATATTCTATTTYAAAAGGAGAAAAAGGAGAATGTGTCACAGAATCAGAGAATGGTTGAGATTGGAAGGGACCTCTGGAGATCATCTAGTCYAACCGCTGCCCTGCTCAAGGAGGGACACTTGGAGCAYATGGCACAGGGTGGCATCCAGGCAGGTTTTGAAAATCTGCAGAGAAGGAGACTGTACAACCTCTTTGGGCACATCATTGCTTTGTTGTGACTSTTCTAGTGACTAGGATCTGGCTGCAAATTACCACTTAAACTTATTAATAATCATTTTATGTTGTTTTCTTTCCATTGACTTAAATAGCACTTCTCTTTCTCAGTGAGGAAGTTCATCCTCCATATATTTTATGGGCAGTAATCAGCTCCTTTTCATTTTTCTACTAGCTTTTCCTTCTGTTTTACCAGCTGACAAATTATACCTTCCACCAATCATTCTTTGCACTTGTTTGCACCTTAGAAATTAGCTCAATAATCATAAGTCAGGTATTTTACTACAGTAGATTTGGCCATGAAGTCACAATTGAGGAGGTTTGTGTGCTCTATGTAAATTGGTGCATCTGGAGGGAGGTCTACATGGTTGTTTGCAAACTTCTGCTTATGGCTGGCTGTCATGCAACAAGCTTTGAGTATGGGCAAAGCAAATGTGTGTGTCTGCAACATACCACAGAGATGCCCCTTTAGGGAGGTTCTGGCATTGTCCCAGTTACAGCATATTTTTATTGATTGAAAGTCAAAAACCTTTGCCACGGTCTTGATAAAATGACAGTAGGAACTAACCCAAGTAACTGATCCTATAAAAATAAGTGGCCCAAGCCCTTCAGAAGCTCATGGCCTGCCCATAACTTAACAAGGCTTTGGAAATAGGCTGGAACAGCCTTCAGTGATAGTAATACAGAGCCAAGTGTGACCACATAAGCATAAYGCATATTGCAATATTTCCCCTCTTTCTCTTTTCCCTGCAGAGCCAGAAAAGAGACCAAAAGCCTGCTAATTTTCCTGTGTGAATATTCCTCTAGAATTCCTATGTGAATAAGMCTCTAGAAGATAAACATCAAATATATGACTGAATTTTAATGATAGACAATTTGCTGAACATTAACTTTCTTTTTCCCCTAGATGTGACAAGTTAYGTGCCAAGTTAAAGACAAGTTATAACCAGTCATCCCTTCTCTCTTCCTATGTATTCTGCTTCATCTACCTCTTCTTCAGCAGGAGCATTGATACACAAAGCTTTTCTTTCRGCTTCTAGTTGTGAAGGCCTATTATTTCGTTAATTGCCATGGGGCACTTACTTAAAATCTGTTTCTACTTTCATCCACTGCTGTTTTGGTTTTGTTTTAGTTTATCATTGCTTTCAAATATACATCAATAACATATATTCTTTAATTTTTTTTTTTTTTAAAGGCTAAGTTAATTTAAAAGGAAGTTTCTTTCCCAAAAATGAAGATATATTTTGGATGGCACATAGTCATAGTGCATAGGAGAAAAATGCAATGCTAGATTACTGTATTAAAGTAGAAGAAAATCAAAGTCAGTGAAATTTCCTAATTAATAAATACCAGATATTCTGCATTTCTTAAGCTAGYGTAGTTGCAAGGTCCCTAACTAGACATTTATGAAAAATAAAGGATTGCAAATTTCACACAAAGAAGACAACAGAAAGCAGATGAATATGGGAAGGAAGTACCCTTGAAATAATCTGACAAGATGTATATCYCTTTAGTGAACTTCTTATGCGTAGCTCATATTATCCATAGTAATTTTAAAGTGACCAGATATTTGTGGTATGACRAAAATGGACTAGAAATGTTTGGATAAATTAGTATAATGGTAGAGTATCAATTGTTTAATCCTAGGAGCATTGTTTGTTAGGAATATCTGTAAGAAGTTTGTCAATCCACATTTCACCAATAACCTTGCATATGGTTTATCCACATTTTTGAACAGATTAGGTGTATTTASCTGGATTTTAATGTATCCATTTTTTTCTGTAACTGTTTAGACTGGATGTTGTTATTCATTATTAAAGTCTGAAAGGTAAACAGCCATCTAGTCAGGAATCAGAGGCCCCCATAAATAGCCAGCTTTGCTACCTGTAGAAGTGAGTGAATGAAGTGAACTGCTAAAAGCCGTGTGAGTTATCTCAAAGAAATCAGCGTAGCTCCGGTGACTCCAACACTGAGTCATCATGCAGGCTCACAGTGCCTCTCATATAATAATACAACAATTGCCTGTTAAGCAAGAGCAATGGAAAGAAATGTAGATTCAACTGAATATATTCTATCTACTAAGGAATTTCAACATATTCTGCATCTGCTTGCACGAGTAATAGGTTTTTTGTAGGCATTACACTGTACAAACTTCATGTGTAGCTACTTCTTCTTTGGACTAGAGATTAATTTCTAGTTAACTTTGTGCTAGTTCAGTTTTGACTGTATGTTTTATAGCATATGAGAATATGAATTGATTTTTTCTTGGCATTTAATGAAATTCACTATTTTTTTTTTAAAATGTGGTTTGTTTTGTAAATTAAAATAAGCCTAAAAAACCACGTTCTCAATCTCCTTTTTAAGAAATAGATCTTATCAAAGTTGATTTTTTTTATCATAAACTCCCATATGTATAGAAAGATCAACTTGTTTATCTCATTAAAATATTTCTACTAAACATGTTTTTAATATACTTTAATGTAGAAGCTTACATTCTTGAGCATTCACTTTGTATTTCTAATCTTGTCAGATTGAAAAAAATCTATAAATATCATGTACTGTACAAGCTATATTTGGCTTCTGAATAGCTCTGACTCAGCATAGATTGTTTGAAACCAGTGGTTGCTGAAAATGGATTGGTTTTATTTGGTTGAATGKAACTGTAGAACACGCCAAAATAAACACAGATTCTACTGGCACAATTAAATCATTTTTCTTTTTGTGTTTGTTACAGAGTAACTAAACACTCTTCATTTCAATATTAGGAGTTATTTGGATTGACTTCTGCAGGCAGGAAACTTCTGTGTTCATTCTTTGGTGTGCAACTGTTTTCTCCTTTATTTTGTAATGTGTCTTTTTAATATCACTTTAAGTTAGTCAAGTTTAAATATAACTCTGAAAGAAAAACATTACTTCCCTGGATATTTAAATCAAAGAGAATCTGAATGCTTTGTAAATACAGGAAGGAAAAAAAAAGAAGAAAAGAAAAATTATATTAAATGATGTTCTTAAACTAGACAATGACTGATAGCTGCTTGGTTCCTCTTACTATCACAGCTCTTTTTTTGTTCCACAAGTGTKGACCTTGTGAGTTTGTTCAATACTATTATTCTTTAAGAACATTAGAAATGAACCTTAACACAAACTTTCAATGGACACATCTTTGCTGGGTCAATCTGCCTATTATACATATAGAAAGCCTTTAAAGCAAATTCCATATCATAGGGGAACCCAGAAGCTGAGGAATGCGAAGCAAGGTACTGTCTGGTGGCAGCTTGATAGACAGTTTGCAGCCATAGGAATGAAAATCATGCAAGAAGCAGATTGTGTTCTTTTTAAGGAACATATAGGGATTATTCTTTCAGAAGGGSCTATTCTAAGATAAGCAGCTGTTCTGACCTTCACCACATTTGCCTAAAGCTTTCAAAAAATAAGATATTCAAAGGTTGATTGTCTTCTGCGAACTCATTTGCTGATGATTACTTGTGATCTTAAGGTAGACAGTTACAAACTTGTTACTATAACTATAACTATAAATTTCACATACATGCATTTCATGTAGTTCTGACTCCCACATCCTTGTATTACCTCAGTTCAGCTCTTTCCTCACAAAACCGGATGAGAGCAGCTTAGAGAGTTCCTGCTTAGGGCAAACTGCAAATATGCCAACCACCACAGGACATGTAAGGCAGCTGTAATCCCGTGGGGTGTAGATTATTTAAAGACAGTCCTAACATGACTGCATTGTGCCTGCATGACACAAGTTCACTTTGAGGGGTTCATCCCAGAGCCAGGGCCGATGGGATTCCATACTGTTGTCTGCTCACTGCATACTGAAGAGTTGCTGGTAAACATATATTGTGTGTTGCTTGTAATATCAGAGAATAGCAGAGACTGCAAGACTGAGGAGGTTTGTTCCTCCTTTGTTTTTACAGAAGGAGGCCTTTGTTTTTACAGAAAATKAAAGTATTGCATTCAGAAATTGGCTGTGGGCTGGAAAGGGGTGTTTTTCTTAGAGGAATGCTAAGGACTCAGGGAAGCTGCAGTGCTCTCTGGGGACGCCTGGTGACCTCTGTAGGTACTATTAACAAATAATGTGTCAGGAAGAGCCCTAATGACAATTTGGCTACCAGAGAGAAATCACACAACTTTGTGTATTATGTATTGTATTTATTTGTAAAGAAACAATCTGCTGCTGCCTATATACTTGATACTTTTGATGTAAAACTTTTTCTGTGCTGCAGTTCTGGTTTGACTTCATTCACTCTGGCCTTTCTTTAATTAAGAACTAACTTACAGAATCACTAGCTAAAACTGAAGGTCAAATGGTGCATACTTGTAGCTTTACAGGAATGAAGACAGTTGGAGTACTCAGATAAAACTATATTGACACATGGAAAGTGTTTRAGCAATGAAAGCAATGTGCTGTTTTTCTAGTTCTATACAGTTTCTGCTGCTTTCGCAAGATGGGAAGTTTCTTCTATGTCTTTATATGATGTAATATACTATAAAAACCATCTTCCCTTCACTCTCCATCCCACTGAATTCACCAGATATGTGAGAAAAGCTAGATGAATTTAACTGAATTTCATTCTGGCGTTTACACATTTACCTGAAAGAAGAAGAGAGAAAGAGAGCGAGAAAGAGAGAGAAAGAGAGAGAGAGGGAGAGAAAGAATGAAAGAGAAAGAAAGAAAGAAAGAAAGAAAGAAAGAAAGAAAGAAAGAAAGAAAGAAAGAAAGAAAGAAAGAAAGAAAGAAAGAAAGAAAGAAAGAAAGA
>PTEX01000194.1:66915-95688 GCA_003342815.1 Eudromia elegans
ATTTATAATTAAATGTTCCATTAAAGCAGGAAGTCAATTAATATGTCATATTCAGTAGCAAATGAAGGAAAAAGGTTAAACTTATAGCAAATTTTTGCCATACCTACCGTATCATGCAGTAATATTTCAAAAGGAATTTATCCAATTGATCATGAAGTTAGCAGATAAAGCACTAAGGAAACTATTACAAGACGCTTTATTGTTCCTCACAGAAGTTCCCATTTATTATTTCCCATTGTTTCATTGGAGCGGTTCTCTAAGCTTTAAGATAATAAAAACATTCCAGTTGAAGAAGATGAAAAATCAAATTCTTATTTGTGGTGTTCATAGCATAGATACTGTAATTTTATGACAGAACAAACCTTGGTGTCTCACAATGTGGCATTTCCTAGTATGGCATGCCTAAATTTATGTTCTTCAAAGCAAAAAAAAAAMCCATACATATTTCAAAGTAGTTAAAGCAGCTGTAGTAGTAATACATTTAAAAGACAYACTCACATGCAAATGGTCGTGGCTGAAGAACATGCAGTCCTAAATTTGCAGTGAAAAATTCAGAGAAATATTTTAGAATCTTAGCATCAAGAATAGATGTTGTTCAATAATATACAAATAATATATTTGTCTTTCTTATTTACAAGTTACTGTGTCTCACCTGCGTTTTTTACCAAATATGAGATCTGCAGGAATTTTCTGTGCCTCAGTTTCCCACTCTATAAAATGTGAGACAATTGATCTTACCTTTCTTTCAAGAGACTAGACGCACATAAGAGATAAAGGAAAGATTATGGGTCAATTCTTTTTCATTCATTTCACAAATGAGTCTTTGTGAACAGCTAAGAGCTCAGATTTCTTTGGCTTAGCACATATGGCAGCTAGTTTGTTTCTCTTCCATGATGAGCTTGACTCTTTGAAGCAAGTCTGGGATGAATGCTCCATTATTGCTAATTAAAGATATACTAAAAACAAATCTCTGCAATATTAGCTCACAATTCAGTCTTCGGTAAAACATGACTTTCTGTAGATTTATTTTAAATGCTGACAAAATTATAGAAATCAAAATCAAAGTATAGTCCTCTCAAAACTGTAAAGATGTTTTTTGCTGTACCCTCCCAGCACACAGTGCAAATATATAGTGAAACTATAGACACAATTTAATATCTGAGTACGTTTTTACATCTTAATATGCACATTACAGATACAACCCCCAAAGATTTCAACTTTTAATATTACACTGCTATCCAACTTGAGTGCTTTTTATTCCTTAGAAGCCATTTCCCTTAGTTTAAAACCATGGGAATTTGTCTTTTCTCACTTGCCAAAGCCACAGAACAGAACAACCATCAGAAAGTAATTAACACTGTCTGTCTTTTCAGATTAAATTAAACAGATGTAAGGTATATGTCTAGAGTAGAGGTTGAACTTACTAAGTGAACTTCACTGAAAACAATAGAGTTTGTATCTTTCACCACATGAATTTATTAATGAAGAATTTTTCCTTGTTCAATTTTCTTTTAATGTTAGAAAAAACAAAATTACTCTCTTGTCATGATCATTAGCTCTTGGCCATTGAAAATTTTTAAGTAACAAGGAGGAAGAGCGGTCATAAAACTGAACTATTGACAAATGAAATCCAGGTGGACCAAAGCAGCAATTTGGTCATAGCGGGCTAATGTACATATGCCTGCCTGTCTGTCTGTGTTTGTATGTCTATCTATTGATCTGTCTGCAGGGAACTGGAATTAAAAGGCCCAGTAATTAATAATTTTTGAACACATGGTAGCATGCAGGCATGGCATGCAGTCTATGCCATGTTTATAAYAGCAACCACAAGACCCAGCGGCAAATATTCTCTTTTGTAGAAAATTGAGCCTCTTTTGTATCTCCAGTTAATCAACATGCACATCTGTCTGGTCCTACTGCCGCCTAAATTTCAGTCACTGATACTATCTTACAAGTAAAGTGCCTAAGCACTTAGGAAACGTTCTCACTTCCACTTAAACAATTAAATACACTTTTAACCACCTACTGTGTKGGAAAGAAGAATGCAACCATGCAAAGCAAAAGTATTTACACATCTCGTTGATCTGTATACCATTGGAACAGCCAGATAGAAAACTGCTAACAGCAATAAAGACTGGAGTTTCTTTATCAGCACTGTAATATAGCATTTAAGCATAGGTATCCATTAAATTATGAGCACACTGTAGCTGCCATGAGCAACTGTTGAATATGCTAAGCTTGCTTCTGTTTGTGATAAACGGTGTAAAGTATTTTCCAGCAGTGCTGTGCTTCAAGGGTGCAGTGTTTATGGTATGGCAAAACAGCAGTTCATTGCTAGGGGATTGCTAAAGCCTCATACAAGTAAAGAAGGAAATAACATAAATAAACTTTCAGTTTTCCTGCTGAAACCCATGGTGACTTTGCTCAGTGTCCTATATGTTATAATTTTGCTCAGTGTCCTATGTAGGAGTATTATGAGTGCGATGCACAAGTGGAAAACAGCTTGTGTAGAAGGATTAGACTTTCCACAGTGTCACCAGCAGTGTTCCCCACCAGCAATAGCCATTTCCCCTCTTAATATAACAGCTTGTYGGGTGTGCAGGGTGTGCTGGAGAGGGCAGGGGGCCAAAGACCTGTCTGTGCTCCCGCAACTCCTGTCTCCAGTAGCTTTCTGACCGCATTTCCTTGCCAACACATTTCTTAGGCTGTTACATGAAGAGCTGGAGAAGGGAAGGCTGTGCTGCAGACCATTAGTGGCAGATGTGGTCCTGGGGTCCCTAAMAGCATCATTTAAAGCATCTTATGGTTTCTTCTAAACAATTCTGGGAGCCTCTTAAGAAACTGTCTGTCCTAAGAAACAGCAGTATTGACACTGCAGTTTCACTTTCTTATCTTCCACTTGTACAAGGCAGAGTTCTTGTGTACCTGAGAGTCTGGCTCTGGTATTTATGGGACTCAGGCCCATATTTTCGGCCTATCCCACTAGACTGTTTTCCTGAAAAAACAGTATAAGAACAGTAAGCTAACCTGATTATTTAATTTCTTCCATGATGAATCCAGGAGGAAAGGTTATACTTAAAAACTTTAATAAGTGAATAGAGGTTATTTGGAAATCAAATCCCTTTATGATTCGGTAATCCTTCATAGTCAAGTCATGCTCCTGCCATCAAGCCTACAAAAAGTGGCCAAAAGAAGTCATCAGATGTAGTTACTTAGAGCTAGAAATCTGCAAAGCTTTTGTCAGCATTACATATTCTATTGGCTTTCCTTTAGAAGTTGAGAAACCCCAAATTTTTTGTTAAGCATGCATTTTTTTTTGTATCCCATGATAGCATGATCCAGTCTGCTGTGGTAAATGGTAATCCTTGTTCTTAATCTTGAGAGACATACATTTGGAATTGGAGGAACAGAATTCTATTATCTGCACCTTGGTGAGACATGAAATATAATCCAAATCCTCTTATTCAATTAACCTGACTTACTTTAAAACAATAAAGTCTTTTGTCTTCAGTGAGTTATTTTGTGAAAAATGTGCTTAATGTAAGGTTGATGTTTATCTAAAAGCAACTAAGTGACTATGCTAATATTCAGGACAACAAACTTAGATGAAGAGACTTCAGATAAAGCAGTAAAGTGTAATTTATTTCACTTTTAGATAATGCTTCCATAAGAGTCTCTAAGGACTAAGAAATGTAGTTCCTCCTAATTGCTAGCAGTGRCTTGAAATGGAATAGGGAAAGACAGTTTCCATGCTCTCAGTCTCCTTGCCACAGCATTGGTAAATACTTCTCTGAGCAGAATACAMATTATACTTTTCTCTTTTACAGTTTCRTACTTGTATGAAGCTCTCAGACACAGATCGACATCTTTTTATGAGTCTAGTATTTTTCTGATCTCACTTTCTGAGATTTTGCTTGATTATCTCTCAGATAGCAGGTATTTTGATGTCAGCATGAACTGCTCGTACCTTTCTGCAACTGGATTACAACCTCTGTCTCTGCTATTAGAAGGTGATATGAAGTGCTGCTAAGACACTGTACATGCATTTCATTGGTTGTGTGACTTCTGGGATGTATCCTAGGATCTATATTTGGATTCAGGGATACTCTTATTTTTCTCATTGATAATTTCCAAATACAGTCAGACATCTTGTAACACTTAAGGCAATTATTAGCAGCAGACAAACACTGCCTAACCACTTTAATTCTTTTGCGTGTGGATTTTCCTGAATTCATCATTCCACCTGGAGCCTAGTAAGCACAGGGCACCTTTCGCTTTCATCAACCAGCTATACTTGAAAAGATGTCTTGATTTTGCTAACAGAGAAATTCATTTGCATGGGAAGCAGCAAAAAGAGAGCTAGAAGGAATCAAAATYGCAGAAATAAGCAATAGAGAGAAGCTGGGGGGGATCAACGCCTAATGGCAGAATCTGTAGTATGGAGGGTTGAGAGCAGAAGGGGTTGTATGAAAGAGAGGGAATTTAGCTTCTCACATATGTTTGGGTGTGTAATAACAGTAAACAGGAATGAGATGTACAGTGTATGGACAACTTGCTAACAATTTGATCCTTCCTTTGTTTACAAACTGTGTCACTGAATATCCACGGATTAATGACATTTRGAAATCACCACTTCCTCTGCTATTTTTATATTCTTTTTTCTGAGTTGTGCATTCTTAAGCAGTTGCTTTACATTCCATATGATATAAATACAAATACTTACATTTTAGAAGATTTATAAGCAAAAACAAATGAGGGTACAACAGCTTGGTACTTTCCTTGACCTAACATTTATGCAGAAAGTTTTTAATTTTGACCTGACTAGACAGATACCAAATACCGCATGCTCTTAGCTAACCTCAATACACAATTAGCAGTCTTTGTAATTAATCAGGGCAGAAAATTGGAGACAAGGGCCTAACACAGCCTTCTCTCAGTCTTAATGTCCACTCTGCAAAAGTATAAACTTTTTCCCTACTCCTTGGACAACTTTCAGAATGGCTCTTGCACAATTCATAGATGACAATTGCTATTGTTGCCATTCATGCAAAGGTCTGTCAGTCTCCAAAACTTAGTCATTATTTATGCTCAAAGACAGGAAATACTAATGAGGTTTGATTTTATCAGTCTCTATGAGACTGCTTGCATTCTTCTCGCAAGACAAACTCTAATTTTCCTTTTTTTTTTTTTTTTTTTGAGAGAGAGATGCATAGAGGGTAGTGGGGGGAATATAAACTTAGATGTAAAACAGTATTTCTTAATAGAATCTGTGCATTTTTATTCAGTGGACTTGAAATTACTTCAGGGATCCCTAAAACCTCATAAATCAGGAAATAAGCTGCAATGATATGGTTGCTGAGGATTTCACTGTAACTCCTTTATCAATGTATTAGAACTGTTTWTGGGATGTTATCTCTCAGCTACTGTTTTCTCAAGAAATACTTCAGAGTCCTAGTTTGACTGTATTTCAACCTAAGTATTTTCTATCTCTTTTGGTACAAGATATAAAACAAAAGCTGCGTTAATTTTTTTTATCTCTCATCTAATTAACTAAAAGGCACCAGAGTTCAGTCAGTAGGAACTAAGCTGCCTAATAATTAAACATTTAATTGGAATTTTCAAAAGTGTTTGCAGTGAAATATTATATCCAAAACTGAAATACTTTTGTGAGCAGTTTTACATGTGAGAGAGTCTTAGATTATTTTTGGATTTTTTTTTTCTGTTGTTTTTCGCTTGTATTTCTTTCAGTCTTTCACTTGCTTACCACTCAGCAGTGTAATTTAGTAGTTAACAATCTGATTACGAATGTTTCTCAGCACAAAGATAAAAGGTCAGAGAACAATGCATTGCTAAAAACTCTTGTGTAATTAGGTTACTTGCAATGTAAATTACAGCTACTTCAGTTGAAATGTCCTTAAAATGTTGTTCATGTAGTAGTCATTACACACTTCTGAAGTTCATCTTTTAAAACATGGATTTAGAGTGTTTTTAGTTTGATAGCTGAAGAATTTTCCATGTGGCTGGTCCTATTTCACAGATTTGGCATTAAGCTGGGATCAGAAGAAAAAACATAATCATCTATAAGAATTAATTACAGCTTTAGTGGCTAAGCTAACTTTAAAAGATACAGGCAGATCTGTACTCATCAAATAGTGATTTTTTCAAGCTTCTTTGTTGATTGTCTTTGTTGTGGGAAAGTATGAGAGACATTTCAGGAATGACAACCTGATTGCAAAGATAAGTACCAGAAAAGATTTGATCATGTCACTGATATTGATGGGAAAATATAACTCAGGGTTTCACGGGGATTGACTTGATGGGCAAGTTAAAGTGCATGTGTAAGGATTAGGCTTGTCAGTGCAAAACACTGAGGCTGGTTGTACAGTTAGCTCATTTATGGTACAGCAAGGCAAGTGAACATAAGTAAATCTGCAGTCTGTACTGAATAAGCTGAATGGTTTTGGTCAGAGCTGCCACCTTAGCTGTCAAAGAGAACTGTGTCAGAGTGGAGCAGTCATTAGCGGCTGCAGAATCACAGTTTGTTCTGCACCATGGGCACTGAGAAAGCCTTGGGACAGCCAGTCCCAAAYCATGAGATTACCATAGAAATTATAATTAACAAAATATTGTTAAAAAAAAAAAAAAAGATAATGACTCTGGTTTATAATATTATTACACAGAACAAAAAATACCCAGCTCATTGGAAAAATGTTTACGTAGACTGGGTTTTTTTTCTTCTTTTTTTTAATAAAGAAATGAAGAAGATTTTTCTAGTTGGCCACTGCTCTGAGAGGTGAGGCAGAGGCTGTTCAGCCCAGGAGGAATGTTTTTCATGGCTTTAAATCATATTTGAAATCCCTTGACTGCGGTGTTCTCTAAGGGCTCTGAGATTCTCGCTACAGATAGAGCCTCAGCAAAGCTTCCTCAGTTTACACCAACACTCCTTCAGATTTTTTAATCTCTGTTGAGTCAATGCTGCCTGTTGTGGCCCAAAATCTGAAATCATCCCTCCTAACCCTTTCTTCTGGGAAGGAGTCATAAAATGGCAGCTTTACACTTAGATGTCGTAGGATCTGCAATGAGTGACTCGTCATCTCTCGGGACTCTGGGTCCGGAGAGTTCATCATGCTGTTCCCACTCTTATGTGAAACACAGAAGGGGAAGAATGAGGGAAAAAATCTGAACTTCAAGCTATCTCTTAACACAGATTTATGGGACATACCATACCAAGGTACGGATCCATTTTGTTAAAACCGAATTCTTAAAGCAGTTCTCTTTCTGGTTAATCAGTTGCAGAGTCATACTTCTGTTTCTCATGCTCTATTACTACTGATTTTATTATAGCTCAGCAATGTGTCATTATTTGTGCTACTAATATGGCCCAACGAGAAGAGTATTATAGTAGCCTTGCTTGGTGTGTGCCTGTAAAAGCTTCAGTCCCCAGTGACTGGCTCCATTTGTTATCAGCAATTAGGGAGTAAAGGCAGAACAATAGTGTTGGTTTAATTCTCAAAACACAGAAGTATTTTTAATCCATTCCAGTATAATAAAACTTTGAGATATAAACAAAGTTTCTCATCTTTCTGCAAAGTTAGTTCCTCAAAACTGAAAGGAACTGCACTCCAAAGGCATGCAGAAGTTTTCAAAACAAAGTCTGAGAAAAAGAWACTCTATTTTCTACTTGGGCCTGTTTGTATAGTCCTTCTGCAGACCAGGACTCTAATTTAAGTCTAATTTGTTATATATCACAGAATCACAGTGGTTGGGTTGGAAAAGACCTTCAAGATCATCGAGTCCAGCCGTAAACTCATTATCACCCTGCCTGCTAAACTGTGTCCCTACCTCATCTACATGTTTCCTGAACACTGCCAGGGATGGGGACTCCACCACTTCCCTGGGCAGCCTGTTCCAATGCTTTTCCACTCTTCCCATGTAGAAATTATTCCTAACGTCTAACCTGAACCTCCCCTGGTGAACTTGAGGCCACTTCCTCTTGTCCTATTATTTCCCTAACAGAGACAGGGATAGAAAAGACAACATGACACTACCGGTTTCTATTGCAAAGGTAACTGGTTTCCAAGCAGTAGCAAAAGCAGAGTCTTGGTTTAGTGACCTGCTTGCACTGGGTGCACCTAATTTTGATCATGGGAGAGCTGCTGTTCTGTAGTCAAATCCCAGGGGTCACAGATTAGTCCAGAGGATCTTATTGCCTCTGTGCTTCTGCAGCTGCATTTACATTCATGATTACAAAGAACAATATGTAAAGATTGAAGTAAAACAGTAATATTCAACCTGGTAGTGCCCTGTACTGGAGTCWGTTGCGTGAATAATTCAGTATATCACAGGCATGCATTGTAAAAAAAGGCAGAGGAAGTGCCTTTGTGATAATAGCTCTGCATCGACGTGTTTCTTTGCCCAAAGTGCACTGGCATTGGGAGCTTTCTCACTGTTGTTTTAAATCCATATTCTTTTTGAAGTTTCCAAACAGTTTTATCCTGCAGATTACAGGAACAATGGTACCTGTGTTGTGCAGCACTTTGAAGAGGTAAGCAAATAGCTGAGGAGTTACATTCTAAGAAGTCTTCAGAAGTAGACTAAATTTAACACTCAATGGCTACCACTTCCTCCTCAGTGTTCCCCTGTGCTCCTTTACCKTTCCTGAAAATCAAGTAGATCAATGGTTTCAGTTCAGATTCTTGGAGACACCTCTGTATTCCCAAGTAACCTAGAAAAAGCCAGAAGAGAATCTCTGTTAAACCAATAATTGTAAAAACTAAAAAGAACCTTTATCTTAACAGATTCCTAAAGATAGCTAGATAGAATAGATAGAATAAAGTAAATGATAATACGTCAGCCCCATCCTCTATAGTCCAGCAGCTTCATTTTATTCCTTGTTACTGATGTCTACATTAGGAAGACTGCAACAAAGTAATTTGGTGCTATGGAACCAGAAAAGGTGCAGAAATGGGGAAGTCTTTCTCCATCTTTTCCAGTCATCTGACATCTTGGCATGCTATTGACACACAGGCAGGGAGAAGATACAGTCAGATTGCCAAGAACAGGCAAAGGAGAAGGCTCCTCAGTTAAAGAAAAGGCTAGCCCAGGAAATTCCTTAATAATAATAAAAAGTCTTCCAAGCAAAGGAAGATTTTTTTCTTCATAAGGATGAATTAATTTAAAACATGTTTTAGGGTGTGTCTCACATGCTCTAATGGGTATGTCAGACACATGACATTACTTAGTATTACACTGCAGAAGGCATCATCTTTAAATTAAAATACTGGATGGCTCATATTTTTGCTTGACACGTAGCAGATGCCATTTGCTTGCATATATTTTCAAATGAGGTTGCTGAATTACGAGGATAGGCTCACGCCTGCACACAGAACATGAGACTGTACTTTGCAGGAAAAGCTGTTCATTACAAGGAGAAAAAGGCTGTCTTGATCCTAATGCCAGCGGTAGGCAACTCTAACAAGTAGTGCACTCAGACTGTCAGCCTTCTCTTTAAAGGAAGCCAAGGCAGGTGAAGACATTTACTTTTCTCCCCTGGTCARGTAAAGGCTCTTCTCTCACCAGCTGGATCTTTATAAAGTCAGCACAGTCTTTGGACATAATTTTCTTTCCTGTTCTCCTGGCATGTGTAATAAAACATAAGTTGCTCATAATCAGGACTCAGATAAACCTTTCAAATAGAAACGATGTATGCATGGAAGGAGCAGAGGATCAGCAGCGAACAGCATGCTACATCTCACGCTATAGTGGACTCAGGAGAAAATCAAAGCTCTGGGCAGCAGTGGTTCCTAAGGAAGTCAAAGAGATGGCAAGATTTAGTGGAGGAATTAAGAGTTGCTCTTGAAAAAAAGTGATTGATTTGCAGTTCTAGCTGCCTTGGTACTATATCAGGGAAAAAGTGAAGAGTAGCTGTGGCTAAAGGGAGCAAATTCTAGTATTTACAGTACAGAAGAAATTGGTCAAATGTTCTTTAAGCCCAAATTTTGTGAGGCATTTCCGTTGATATGAGTGATACTGGGACATTCATTGCCGCTTCCTTGAAACCTATTTGTCCTGGAGTTATCCCCCTGACAATAAAGGTTTGTTCACTGATCAGCTTTCTTCTCCTAAAAAGACTGATTTCTTCTTTCTTTCTCTCTTTTTTTTCCCTTTCTTTTTCTACCTCTTTTCATCTTTACACGCGTTGCCTCAGGCATTTGCATGTTCACTAATCTTTCCCATATTAATAAAGCGGAAAGTCATACTTCATAACCTGTGGCGAAGTTCATACTCATTCATGTTTTTCAGGGTGAAGTACAGACCCACTCTGAAATGGTGCCGAGTCTTTGTCTGCACTAATAGCCATCAGACATGGCACAGACACTCGATTGTACTCACAGTTAGAGTGAGTTCCCAGCCTCTTGGTCAGGCACAGATTCAAAGTTGGCATAAAAGAGAGGAAAGAATCTCCAGGATGTTCTTTAAGGTGGAAAAGAGTGGGTGAAGGAAATGAAGAAAGAACAAAAGGAGATTAAAATGTTAATGAAAAGTAAAAGCAGTTGGAAAGGAAGCAGTGGTGAAAAATGTAATTATTTGTCCATATTAGCATTTTTAAAATATTGCCATATAATCTTCACAAAGAATGTGAGCACAGCACTACATAACTGTATGCATGTTATACAATAAACTTTAAGAAGTCCATTTCAAGTCCTTGTTAAAATAAGTTTAGCAGTCTACAAACAAGAATGCTTTTAACATTGCAACACCCAAAGCCATTTCATTGGTCTTGTGGCTTGAAAGTCATTCTTGGTGGGGGGGTTACACTTTTTTTTTACCCAGAGTGTTTACAACTTTGTGGTGTCGGCAGTACAGCCCATCTTTATAAGACCAGCAAGAAAAAAAACAGCAATAAATCTCTGAAATGTGTTTTCAGTATGTCTATAAATCTGAAATATTTAAATGTAAAACAGTCCTTTTCTTTGAAACCAGTGAATGGAGACTCACAAAAGAATTGATTACTGTATTTTTACTTAAGATGATCTGAGTAAAGATGAGGCTAATTTTCTTCCTATTTAGAATATAACTTAGGAATTAAAGGGCACTGTGAATAAAAAAAAAAAAGTGTACTTTATTAAGGGAATTGGTAGTGGTTTGTGACTATGGGACTGAAGCCAGAACAGTTCTTATAGCAAGAAGTGCAATTCACCAACAAATTGTATGTTATAAAGACACAGTAAAAAGATCAACTATTTAGATAATAAAACTAAATAGGCACAGATAGATTTCCCTTCTATGCCTACATTCATCATCTTAAGCCTAATGTTATTCTGACAAGTGAATAGATTCCTACACCTAAGTAGCATAGGAAGTTTCATACGACTGCACATCCTTGCTGTCTTTTTCTGATAAATTGAGCTTTTAATCAGCAACTATTTTTATAAGTAAGATTCCCATAAGAACATGACTCCAAAGGATCRTTTTTTCAAACACCCTTATATCATTCAGCATTTTCTAATGCAAAAAATAGTGATTGTCCAAGACAGATCTTACTGGAAGAATGAGACCTGAGACAAAGTGAAAAGCTGAAAACTGGAGTTTGAAAGGCAGGAGGAAGAAAGACTCATACAAAGGTAACTGCAAAGCCAGGTGGATTGGAATAAATCAGCTGCTTCAGATTGGAGTGGTCTAGAGCAGAGACAGACTTACCTGGCTTGTCCTTTGTTCCCTTTCTAGGAACAAAGTGCTGCACCTAACCAATGTGGAACTGGATCAATATAGAAATGTAATGAAACAACAGAGATTTTAACAAAAAAGAATCTCTCAGAAGACTCAAACTCAAAATATGTGTTTCTGAGAGTTGTGCAGGCCCTCCAATATTCAGTCAGTGCCTGAATGCAATGAATTCTCTTTTGAGGGGTATATTCTGTGGGAAACCACACAGTAAAGCCCTTTTTTCTAGCATGATTCTACTTCATATAATCCTTTCATGAATGAGAAATACATTACATCACCTCTTCTCTACTGCATATGCCATATATATACTGTGTTCTTCCAAGAGATCCTGTTTTTCCCAGTGCGAGATTCAAGTTAAAAAATTTTATATTGAATTTTTTACTCTGGAGAACTTTTTAAAGTGTTAWTTTATATTCCAGCATTTCTTTACCTCAACTACTTTATATATATAGTATATATAGTCGTATATAGTAGTGTGTGTATATATATAGTATAGATATAGATATATAGATACAAGTATATATGTACAAATACAGGTTAGTCACTTGCCATTGTCCCTGGTCCAATGAGCATCTAGAAGGGACATTTGCAAGCAAAGAGGAGACATGTAGGTCCTGATTTGTCCCACCTAACTTGACACAGTCTCCTCATGTATGAGTTAGGTCTGTAGCATGTACATAGCTGCCTTAACGGACAGTGGAGAGGCATAGAGATTTCCAGAAGTCAAGGCAGCCCACCGAAGATCTGCATGGAGGCTCCCATGGCTTCCCAGTTTTCAAGAATTTTTACAGCAACAGCTTCTATTTGTCAGCATGGTATTTATAAGCTGCACGTAGACAGATTCCACAAACAATCTCACAAGGCCAACCCGCACACCCAAGTGGATATTTCCCAGCTGCTCAAATGGGGTCCCCTGCTGCTATCTCTGTATTAGCAGCTGGGAGGGACCCTCCTGCTGTGTCAGGGACAATTTCCCTTWCCCCCCACTTTTAGAGTGGAAAAAATAGGTCCTTATAGTGTTCTTCTACCTGAAAAGGGAGCCATAGCCACTAAGACTACAAGAAGGTSGCAATCTTACTCTGGGATAAGAACTATCAATGGCTTTGTGTATTATTGTACTGCTGCCTTATTTAATGGAGATAAGAAAGGAAAAAGCAGAAGGAGAATGAGAGCAAATACTCAAAGTTAGTATTCAAGGTACTGTAGAGGAGCTGGCACTTAAATTCAAACATCCTAACAAACATAAGTGAATTGAATAAACAATTTTTATGACTATCATGAGTCAAATCCTGGAAAAGCATGTTAGCAGATAGCATGCCAGCATAAACATTTAAGTAAATCACCGTGTGTTATTACAATAGCACTGAATTTGAACAAAAGTTGTTAGAAATCCCTTCAGAAATTAGCCCAGTTAGTCTTATTAGTAGTTGTGGCTTCTTGCAACCACATTTGAATTGGGTCTCATAGAAATACAAATACTTTTAATTAGCAGAATGGCAGTAAAAGTAAAATCGTTCTAGGTTAGTGAATGGAAGTGTATTGTTCTCAGTGCTGAGTGTTACTGCACTAGCTTGCAGCGTGATTGCATACAGCAGTTTGTCAGGAGAGCTGCTCCATGTGCAGTGATACAAGTGTTTCTGCACTCTAGAAAACAAGAAATGACAGGGATATGTTGTAAAAATGTATCCTCTCTGTTGGGAGGGTTTTTATTACACATACATTTAGTCCAAATAATTTTAAACTTACATTTCCACCAGGGCTCATCTTTGCTTTAACAAGTGTTTTTTATTAACTGAAACGATGGGTTTGTCATTTTGAACTGAAATCTCCTCTTGTTTTCAAAGGGGCATATATCTGAAGGATTATTTTAAAAAGCTGAAATGCAATATGTTGAAAAAGCAGTTGTGAACTCTTTTTCTGTAATTGAAAAAATATATGAGTTAGGCTTTAAAGTGTAAAGAATGATACAGCTACTATCTGTGCTGACTCAGGCCAACTTGTTCCATGCTGGTATGACCTTCCAATGGAGTTAGATAAATCACTTGAGGAGAAGAGAGTATCTGTCTAAAAATCAAAACTTTTCATCACTGCATGCAAAATATCAAATGTAAAGCTTGTTATCATTTTGATCTTAGCATAGCTTTTTCTTATATTAACAATATAGTCCAACTACATAAATATCCTAAAAGAAGACTTTTGTTTTATAATTGCAAGTTATGCAGCAATAAATTCTTTTTTTTCTAAAAAATGTAATAAGAAGCGAGTGTTGTTGTAAATGCTTTACTGTAACACAGCTCCTTTGTTGTATCTGACTGTGTATTAATAGCCAGATCTGAATGTAGATCTTCATCTCTTTGTCTTACTAGTGCGTAGGGATCAGAATGGCCATAAGAAAGAGTAGAGCATTTTTGTTAGTCGTACAAGAACTTTATGAATCTTATTTGATCAGTTCAGTTTTTAAAGACTTYTAATCCACAATTATTATGTTCAAAGGATTAATATTGCTTTATATTCCAGGATTGTTCCTGCAAATCAACAGGGCAGCCCAGAGTAATATCTAGACAGATCTACCATTCTGAGATGGTTTTAAGTGAACTTTTTGCTTAGCTAGAATTTAAATTCARCTTATCTGGATTAAACATAGTCAAAGTCACCACATAGTAGAAATGTATGGAGATTATAAAAATGAGTAATTTTGTTAGCACATTGGTCAAGAAAGCAGTTATGTTTTTGATAAGTCAAATAAGTTGCTTGTAGAATTTTTAGTGAGAGGTTAAATAATTTAATCTTATTAAATGAATAGGATGATACATTCAGAGAGAATTGGTGGCAAAAAATGCTTGAAATAGATGTCTAATTGATGGTAGCTACTATTACATTCCAAACATACCACTGAGAAGGGGTAGGGCTGCTGCATTAAATATATGGCAGTTCCCAGAATTTCTTATCTGACACCAGAGTGGGTGACCTGTGTCCCTTAGTGTAGCAGYGTGTGGTATGTCACATGGTTAACCACTCATCCATGCCTGCCATCAGTTGTTGAATTATGATGCTGCATCATAACTGGGGGGCTTGTGGGAGTGGAAGATGGATGACCTGCTGGTCACCTGCCTATGGTCATAGTTATAGCGATCATTGTTTGGGATTGCTTCTTTATATTATATATCCATTAGCCTTCCAGCTAAGCTTTAACATGGATATTGCTTTCCTTTTAGCAAACTTCATACTGTTGCCCAACATCATTTATCTAATATCTAATCTAATACCTAATTCCTGTCTCCTGATGAATATAATTTCCTCTGCCATTCAGCTTCCACCTTTTCTTTCTTAATTCAGGGAATAAAGTAAGCCATGGAAGGACTAGAACAAGCTCTGTGATTATCCCACTTGCCCTTCTCAATTTCCTAGCTTTCATGGGCCATTACTGATCTGTTACAGATATTTTGGACTAGCCCTTATCTTTATTTGCTGAAAAAATGGGGTATTGAAATTACTTCCCAGACACTTCACTACCTGTTTCTATTGTTGTTGGACTTTACTAGTTCCCAAGAAGGAAAAACAAAAGAGATCACATGCATTTGTAGTCCAGAAACAACACAAACTTAGGCACTTTTGTGACCAGGACCCTAATCAATTCCTCTGCGTAAGCAGTAAGGAAGGATATCATCATCATCATCATTACAGTGCTCTACCCAAGGCTGCACCATCTGTTTCCTCAGATTCATGCTCTATAATCTAATGATCAAGATCAATGTACATTACCATTTTGCTATAGAGTTTGAACAGCTTTAGTGAGTGACATAATGCATCCCTGCCAAACTCCTTTCCTGATACTAGACCATTTTTTTTTATAGTAGATTTTATTATTTTGACTGTTTTCTGCTTAGAATAGGGAATTGACAAAGTCAATTCACTAGAGAAATACTGAGTATGTTCAATTCTAGCAGTCTGACAAGCTACATTAAATCTATATAAAGGGCTTTTTTTGCTACATAGCTGAAGAACAGTATCACTTTATGATTAAAGTTTGTGCTTTTCATTGATTGCTCTGCAAGAGAATTGTTCTCTTGCTATTGCTGTTTCTTAGCTGAAACGTTGCTACCTGTGTAGGGTTTCATTTTTCAAAACACACACAATTAAGAGCTTTCAGTTCCTTAGTTCACTCYTGTCAGAACATTCCTGCAATTATCTTTCACCCATCCTCTTGTTTTAACCCAGTCTGTCACCCTCAGGAGGGTGTCCTGAGACCTGCATAGGCAGCGGTCAGARCTCCCCCCATCAGTAACTGCTGCACTGTCGGGCAAAAATAAGTGATTCACTCGAGTGAGTGGGGAACTATAGCTCTCCTGTAATGGACTCTTTATTAACACAGTGAGAGACAGAAACAAGCAGTTGTGGAAATTCACAAATCATCTGTCTTTTTACTAATATCTGTGGGTTTTGGCACCTCAAGAGCAGGCCCCTTCCCCTGGAGAGACTCTCTCATAGTGCTCAATAGTGCATCTGTTATTAGGAGAAGGATGTTGAGGGTTTTGAACACAGCGGCTCAGCTGAAGCAGCTGTTTCTTGAGAATCTGCAAAAGCAGAAAAAAGGACATTTACAATTTTAAAATATATACTCCCATGTGGTCTATTTCTCAGCCCAAAAAGGGGCCTTTACATTGCAGCTGCCACCTGTCTGCAATGGGGGAGGCTTTTTAAAGGGTTTTCCTGGAGCTGCACTTGGCTGCTGTTTTAAGGCCACAGCCGAAGCCAACTATTGAACACTATTGTAAAATGTGAATTCAGCTATTCCTTTCTGCGTGGGTTTCTCATGACCCTGATCTTCCACAGGGGCTGGCAGTTACGGTGAGCAACATGTAAGATCTTGGCCAATGGAAAACCTAGCAATCTCGAGCAACAAACACAGCGAGCTGGCTGATGGTAAGGATTTGTTTTGAAGAGCTGTGGGAAACAGTTGTGATTCTGCAGAAAATGAAGTGTTGGTAACCACAGCACAGGGCCGTGTATCAGCCAGGTAACGGCTCTCATCCTTCGGGAGGACCCCTCGCAGGCATCCCCGGGGTTCCTTGGAGTGTAAGAATCTGCCTGATGGGCTGTGATCACAGCACTGGTGCTACAATATATATCAAAAGGGAATCTCCTTTGTTTTGCAGTTTACAGTTTTCTTGAGAGGGTGCCAAGGGAGAACATCCCTGACTGTATAAATTAAGGCAATTACTTTCTTTTCTGCTGATGGAGCATCCTGTGGATGTGCTGTGTGTATTTTTCAAATAACATACTTGATCATATCCTAACTGCCATGTTATATGCTTACCACTGCTTTTCTGAATAGCATGTATTTACACAGTTCAGATCCTGCTGCCCCTCAGCCTGCTTTCTCGTATTAAATAACACTTTACTCCTCAGTGAATACAACTAACAACTTTTAAGGGTGTTGAAATTCAGTTCTATAGAAAGTCCTTTTTTTAGGCTGTGTCATACAGCAATTTATAACTTCTTTAAGTGTGGAATGAAAAATTGGACTGTAATTCATGCAATAGATTCCATTCTTTTGTGTTTTGAAAGTGTAAATCAAAGATAAGACTTATATGAATAAAAAGTAGCAAGCCTCCATTAGCAGAGAGTGTTAGAATTCTGGATTTGCCACATGGATGTGCAGAGAGCAGTGGGAGTCATATGTCTTCATTGCATTTGTATTGACTCTAGAACTCAAGAGGAAGTATTCCCGTGTCCCTGTTGCATATTATTGTGTTTATCTTCCCGGGCTGCACTGATTAACACACACAGCCATGCGAGGAGTTATGACTTTTGCAGATCCATGTGACTTTACACTGGTACAAGCTGCAGCTTCTAAAAAATAAATAAATAAAAGGAAGAGAAAGGGAAATTTATAGTTCAATGTGATACTGGATGCCAAAATCTATAAATGGTTTCAGCAAAGCTTCTTGAATGACCATTCTTCAAACAGCAWGCTCAACTCCTCAGCCAGAAATGTTAGGCTTGTCTACCCTTCCCACTCTGAGAAAAAAAWAAATTTTATTTTTATTTATACATACATATGTGTGTGTGTTTCTGCATGCACATATATTTAAATTTATAAATATATGTGTATGTGTGTGTGTGTGTCAATTACCAGAGAAAACTGAAATGCTGGACAATTTTCATTCAGTCACAGAGCTGACGACGTTTATGACATTGGGAATTTTTCTGTAACTCCAGTTCCTGGAGCCTTGAGTTGTAATAGACTTCTAGTGCCTTCTTTTTTTAAAGGTAACTTCCTTGTCTTTCTAACTGTGGAAAGCAAAATGAAAATGCGAACCCTTAAGACTGGGAAAACAGAAATCAAAATGTTGGAGAGGGTCTGGGGACTACTTGAAGGCTCTTTCTTTGTGTCCTTCTGCACAGTCACAACAGTGTAATTACAGGTTTAATTACAGGTCCAAGTAATTACACCTGTATCTCTTATTAGAATTATAAGTAATTATTAATTAAATCATAAACAACAGACATTTGTTTGGACAGTTGCACATCCTACTGAAAACACTTGATAGTGCTCTGCCAAATTTTGACCCTTTTTCTGTGTGGGATTTAAATTCATTGGAAAATTGCCATATAGTGGAAACACTGATGTAATCCTAATGTATTATATAATGGTTCATCTTCAGCTAATACTGAAGTCTAGGGGGTTGTTTTGTTTTTTGCTCTAAGGATTGTCCTGTAAAGGTATAATCAGTCTGGTAGTTTATTTTCATATCAAAGTTTAGTAGTAAATATTTCATTAACAGATGTCTCTTTCAAGAACTTTCATTTGGATACCAGCCCTCAGTAGAGTTTTATTGCAAAATGAGAACAGCTCCTGTACTGCAATTATAATTTTCATTGTTCCCAGACAGGAACCCACCAGTGCCCCACTTACAAATGTTCTTACATATTTCCTCCAAGGAATAATTGCAAAACAATCAGAGCACATCTGAATGGGGCTCAGAGGTGAAAACTTATAAATCACTCTTGTCAACATTTTCCATCAGTGGCTGATTTATGATAAGACTGAGTGCTATGACACAGAGATCCTAATTTGTAATTGTCCAGACTCAAAAGTATAGAAAAGTGTAGAAAAACAACAGAAAGTAAAAAACCACTTTCAAGTGAGTTGATTAAACAAGCTAAAGGAGAATATATTATAGACAACCACTCAAATGGTGTTTTGCAAGTCAACATGTGGAGGAATGGGCGGTGTTCTCCTAAAAACTGAAGCTGTGTGAAAATGAGTTACAAATTATGAACAGTTTAGTTTTTTATTCTATATTCATCATTTTGGTAAGGAGTTCTGGATCTGACAGGACAGTAATACACTGGAACAGCTCCAGTGTATTTCACGCATTTTCCAGCCTTAATACACTATYCCATGTACTGTTTTGTACTGGACTAGAGCAATGGTTATGGGAGGCTAAACTAGGCTTAGAGATTAATTCTTTTTTAGATGTGTTTAGATGTGTTCTTCCTCTCTGAGAACAAAATGTGAAGTGAAGACAAACAATCTTATGGAATTACTTAAGTGAGAGACTGTAATGACCAGTTAAATMATTTATTTCACATCCCTGAATAGAGGCTGATTTCATTCTCTGTGAATGGAGATTGATTCAGTATATTTATACTCTCTAGAGCTTTAATCAGTCCACCTTTAAATATTTCAAGTGATTTGGCTTTTATCACTTCCTTCAGACAATATTTTCATTGTCTGATAGATCTCACTCTGAATTTTCTTCTGATATCCTGCCTAAATGGCTTAACCATGTGTCATTATCTTCCCCTCTGCTCAGTTAAAATTCCCTGGCAATCACTGTGCTGGGAACTGGTAGTTCAGATGTTTAACTACAGATCACATAGTTAAAATATTTTATCAGCTAAGTCTTTTTCATGARTATTAAAGCATTTGACATACAAAAGTACATACATCTCACAGATAATTTAAATTTCTAAGCCTAAAAAACAATTCTTAATTCAATAGTAAGGACTCTCTATGATTTGTAAGTATTGCAAAATTGATCTAGTGATGAAGACGTGCTGCTCTGGTGGCATTGTAGGTAGGGATGGTCAGTGGGAAGGCCTCTTGCTGTGCATTGATGCCTTTGTCACTAAGTGCCATAGGTCTACAGGCATGTTCTTCTCACACAGCTGTGGACAGAAACACATCTCTTTCTGTTCTAGGATTCATCAAGATGTGGGTGATCGGTTTGCCTGCTGGCTTTAGGGTTTTAGAGAAAAATCTTATTTTCCTGATGAAAAGGCAGAGTGGGCGTGACTGCTGAAGGAGGGAAGCTGGGAGGTGGCAGGTTTAGATTCACTGGCTTTCAGACTTCCAAGCCAGAGAGGTTGATGAGTCTTGACTTTATTGGGCAGGTTAAGACAAGGCAATATGACACAGGAGTGCAAAGAAGAAAAGGTTGATGGCAGCTTGCTGAAAGTGGTTACATTGGCTTTCAGGAGTCATCATATTCAAGTTTGCTTAGCAAATTAAATCATGGCTTGACAAAACTCATATGTGCATCCCTGCCCTTATTGCCCACATGTCTTTGACAGATATCTTTTTACATGGGGTAACATTGGACAGATTGCAATCTGAATCCCTTCACTTAAATAACTGTATAATTTACATTTTTGTGAAGTTCTGTTTACTGTAAATGTTGGCATCTCCTCGTGCTCCTGACTCTTTACCTGCCACCTCTTACCAGCATGTACAGAAGTTGCTTATTTCTGTTCTTAAGAAGCAAAACATTATATAGACCGTCACTGGGTACCAGGCATACATAAAGTGGCTCGTGACAGAATAGGTGGCTGTCACTCACTTGCATTAGTCCTTCAGGTTACTTCCCCATAAATCCCCATAACTTCTCCATTTACTTCCCCATAAATCCTTGCTGCTACTGGGCTTACAGCRCCATCTTATTTGAAGGATTTGTTTTGCTGAAGTTGAACCTTGGAAAGCAGTATGCTGGCCTATACAGATGTGGCAAATGTAGTAAATTTAGGGTAATATAGCAAGACTTTCCTGGTACTGTATGTTTAGCAGAACAAATGGCTGTATTAGAGACAGACCGTCAAGTTAGGTCTGTTCTCAGTTAGACTGATCTTTCTTATCTCGTGCTTCAGCAGTTGTGGGGTTGATCATGAGGGATGCATTTGACAAACTTGTCATATAAACATATGGGATGGCAGATGAATTCCTGACATATTAACCGTCCCCTGGGACAGCAATTTCTGCAACAGAAATTTTTTTTCAACTGGAATTCTGTCATGCTGTCTGCAAATTCTTCAGGCAGCCCTAACAGGCCTTCAGCATAGCAAAAATAAGAAACAAAAAGTCCAAAATGCAAGTTGTTTTTTGTTTCTACCTTCTCTGAAACTGGCAAGATATCTACAAATAAGAGGTGTCATTTACTTGAGATAAACACTAATTTTAAAACTGGTCCTTGTGCTTTTGTCCTGCCCAGGTACTGAAATGATGAAAAACAGACACAGCAAAATTTTAAGCTAACATGTGCTTGATCTGTGAAGTTAATACAATTTGAGACATTCTGCATAGCTGTAAACATGATGAACTCAATCACTGAGCTACATATTTATAAGGAAAGAGATACATTTATGTCTTTCTTTTATTATGCTATGACAACCCCTGGAATACRTCAGTATTGAATGTTTCCTTATGAATACTTTACTGTTAAATAGAATCAGTTGCACATCCTGTTCAAGAGATTATCTTGAGGGCATGTGGCTAACATGGTTAAATTACTCTGTGTAAGAAACAACTGATTTTCCAGGGGCTGAACAGTTACATTGTGTTGTAGGACAGGAGACATATGGCTGATGAGATTAGTATCAAGAAATAATCTTTTAGTGCAAGGTTTAAGCAGCCAAGGCAGTGGAACAGTCCATTTCTTTCTTAGCACCTTTACCAATCAGAAAAGACTAAATAAGAYGAGTTCAGGTCCACCTCTTTTTATTGCAGTGAGTATAGCAGTCATTGTAAATGTTAAAATTCCTGAATAATACAAAATTATATTACTTTGAAGATATTTGCTAGGAATTGAGAAAACTAGAGGACACACTGAAATATTAAWTTTTTCCTACTACTACATAAAGGCATTTTCACACCCCAGTCTTAGATATGTAATAATAAAATAAGTTCTCTATTTATATCATGTACCACCAGTGACTGTGGTCACATAGTTTCTGTGTCACATTGCCCATGAAACTCAATTTCCTTCAGTTTCAAAGGCTCAGATTCATTGCTAAGTCTTAAATCATTTGAACTAGATCATGGAATTAATATCTGCCTTTTAAAAAAACTGTTGTAGTAGTGGAAATGGAGTCTTCTGTTAGTGTTTAAAAGAATGTGAGATATTACAGTACATTACTAATTTCCAAAATAGGSATAATATTGAAGTTAAAACTCAGAGGACAAATGGACAAATACTCTGTGCTTGGCTTATGTGAGCTTTTAGAACTCAAGTTGGCAGAGTTGTTGCCACTTTTTATTGGTGAGGTGTTACTATACCAGTATTATTTTAGCCATACCAGCTACGTATGGAAGGCTGACTGATGCCACAATGCTGTCGAGTGTGGAAATGAACTGAAGTTCTTTTGYTCTTTCATTCTGTCTGTGTTTGGGGGGCATAAACAAATTAGCCCTTGTACTCAGCAATTTATAGTCTGCATAGTGTAAAAGAAAGCACTGAGAGGCACATGGGGGTCTTAGCTGCTATCCTAACCAGCAGTCACTGCAACAGGGAGTGCTCAGAGCAACCTTCTTAATTCATCCGAGGTCTTCGTCACTGTGGCACACCCCAATATGCTGTTCTGCACCTTGTGGTAGCATCCCACAGAACAGGCTAACTATACATTGGAGCTGCAATCCTCATGCAAAATTCATTGACTTTGTGGCCCTTGTGTGTGGAAGSAGAATTAACACATACAGGCTCTGCCTGCAGATTGCTGCAGCACTGCCCTTCCCTACCCCCTCAGCAAGTTCTGCTCATCAGGCATTTTGGATGCATCAGCTCAGTTCTTACCATCGTGTCATCGTGTTGGCCTTATCCTTCCAATCTTAAAGGCACTGCATTCAGCCACCTCTGAGGTCATGTACTGCATTTATAGCCACAGTAGCAGGAAAAGCACATCCAGAATTATCATCCCCTCTACAAGTTATCTCTTATGTTATAGCCAACATGGCCAACACAGCCTTGGAAACTGTGTGTATCTTTGCATCTTTTTTTTTTTCTTTTTTAAAAAGTTGAAAGCAAATTGGCAGGGCAGCTATTTTCATTTCCTAATTTTTGCTGTAAAGACTTGTTCTTAGCACACTGGGAAGGGCCCTGTTAAGTTACACGTTGCACACACAATCTCTGTTAAGCAGCTTCAGCTGAGGGCAAGCAAATGCTGGCATCTCATCTCTGTGTCACTGACCCTCCACAGCAGTTTAGGGGCTCTGATGGCTTTCACAGAGCAGTGCCGTAGGAGAGCCCTGTGTGGCCATTGGAGGCCAGACATGCCCAGCTTCAGGCTGGGCTTTCTCAGCACTGGCTTCTAGTGTAACTTCACAGCAGCCGTTAAAACAGTGTAGAAATTGGTACTAGCCTTCCCACGATACCATACCCATGAAGTCATTTCTTAAAAGTTTTATATCTTGTTTATGCCTGATCAAAGAAACACCCCTGCTTTCTCTCGCTTTAAAGTTTGTACTTGTAAATTAATGGAAGCAACATGGGATTTTTTTGCAGGGGAACACTTTATTTTTCTTTAATTAATGCAAGCACTTCAGGAGAAAACATGTTTATCTCCTTGTTTATCTCCTTGAGGGAAGATGAATCTTTCTCCTGACATCAGAACATAGGCACTGGTTGTCCTATGTATATGACTGTAACAGGCATAAGCAGTGCAGGTAGCTTGTGACTGGGCTGCTTTGCTCCTTGTCCTCTGGTGCGTTTGCATCGTTGACTTTTCATGGGCAATTAGCCCCGCTGGGTGCTGCAGTGAAGTTTTTTACAAAGTCTGTCTCTGGAACCCAGCGCAGACATGTGACACAACATGCTCTAATGTCCTGTTCTTCCAAACTATTCAGACTGGAAAACCTGCCAGGATCACACAGCGACTCTTTTTGCAGCCTTAAACAAGGGTGTACATGTATGCCAAATTCTCATCCTAGAGAGAAATCTAGAGGCTTGTACATAGACTCAAATGCTCCATTATCCAGACTAAAATAAGCTTCTAGCTCTGAGAAGAAGCTGCTAAATTACTGACAGCTGAGAGAGATCTCTGAGGCGATCTCTGGCTAAAGGAGGCCAGGGACTCAGGTACTAGACAGTTCAATGCTTGTCTAGTGAGCTGGGTTCTGTGTGCCTGGCAGGCAGCTCCCGTGCAGCACAAGTAAGTGATTTAAACCAAGATGCAGGAGGTGGCAATGCTATGTTCCTTGTTTTCTAGGTATCCAGCTTGGGACTTCTAAGCTACTATTTCTGGTTTGCAGATGTGGAAAGATCTGTCTGTTGCACTGACATCTGTTCTAGCTGGAAATGTGCTATACATTATAACTATTTTAAAAAGTCAAGCCATATGCTTCTCAAACCAGACAAGCAAAAGGAGATGGCACATTTGCCAGTTATGAAAGACTCGTAAGTTTGGCTGAAATGTGGCAGGGAATGTAGGAGGCTAAGAAGTGAAGTGGGGAAAAAATAGTCACTAGAGGTGAAGAGCATTGCCTGTTCCTGTACAAGGCACATGACTGTATAAACTGAGCATGAATTAGGGCATGTATCCTTATCTGCATACATGTGCAGGCCAAATTAAGACTGTATAGGCAGTCGAGAGTAAAAGTTAATTCTGATGCCTTCTGGCTGCTTAATCCTTCACTTTTTTATAAAWAACTTTTGTTTATAAGTTTTCAGAGATTTGCCATCATCAATTTGCACTGTGGAACTCCTTAAAGGTAGGAGCTTGTTACATTAAGCACTGTGCGAACCTATCACAAAGGGTGGTGCTTGACCAAAGAGTTTATTATCTAAATATAACAGAATAGTCAACATATGGATACAAAAAGTATGTGAGAAAATCTCAAAGAAAAGTGTATCTCATATATATTACAATGATCTCTCCTTTCCCATACAAACCTAAAAATAGAAGTAAATTAATAGTGGGAGAAGATGCTCATTCATTGTTCAGCACATTGTAGTGGCATTGAACCGGTTAAAGATCTTTTTCAATAACCTTCACAAGACAGTACCTCTTTCCACAGTGATATTTTCTTTAATAAAGGCTGTATTTGTATCATATTAAAAAAACAAATCACCTCCTACTAGTTCATTGGAAGCAGGCAGAAATGTACCATAGGGTGCCTGCTACAGGAGGGCTCTGAGCCTGGAGCCACCCAAAAAATTCAAGAGAACTGTTCTACTAATAGGACTACTTTGAAACCAAAGATTCTTGAGACCTTCTTAAGTTTCCCTGTGAAATCCTGTCGTGCTTTTCCTGACCAACCAAAACAACAAAGTACAAGTCCGTAACAAGTTAAAGAGCTGCAGGGAAACCTGGTGCAAGTTAGAAAACAAAAGCTCCAATGTTGGTGGGCTTCAGAGCTAGACTCTTGTGAACTCTGTAGCAATCTAACAAAGCAATCCCCTCAAGTTCAGATGGGACATGAAAACAGAGCCATGTCTGCAGCAATCAAACTTGGTTGCCTCTGTAGGGCTGTTGCTTTAGCCAGACCATGTGCATGACCGAGTAAAACACAGCTCTCTCTTTGCTTGGCCCTTGTGCTTCCCAAGGCAAGTGCAGGGCTTTAGGGAGGTGATACTGACCTGCATGCAGGCTGCCTGCTTATGCAGGCCCCCTTTGCTCATTCCTGTTAGCTGCAGTGGCACATGCAAAAATTACTAAAGGTTTTTATTTCTCCTTTTACCCTAACTGTTCTTGCCCCACATTAGTATCTTCTCTGTGAAAGGCTAGTCTCTAAGGCTTAGTCTCTTAGATTTAAAATCTATTGCTATAAAAACAGAATAGTAAAATCACACATACCCTGCATGTTAAAAATTACTCATCTGTGCCCCCCTCCTCCTGGTACAATCTGGTGCCATCCTGAAATCCTTCCAGCTCAGATCCTCCCAGCATCGCCCTGAGACCCAGGAGAGCCCTGACATGCAGCACTCTGGTCACAGTGCGTGGGCTATACCCTTTGGTGTAATATCAGCTATAGTAACAAAACTGAATGCATATAAAATGCAGGGATTCTGCCTCTCAGAGTCGAATATTGCTAAAGTCTTCGAAATACCAAACCCCTGAGATGCAGACGTGCTGAATGATGTATTTTCTGCTAAGCAGTTCACCTCTGGAACTGTTTGCAAATGGAGATAGGTTAGAGTAGGGTGTTAGGCTGCTTTCTTTTACCTTCTTCCTGTGTAGAAACATTCTCTTATCCTGCAGGCCTGGGGAGTGATGCGTAAGATGAAACAGCTGGCAGATGTGTGTGGGAAAGCAAGCCGCTACTGAGCGCTCTGCCGGGGCGCGGGGAGGCAGCGTCCGCCAGCCTGTCTGCAASGCAGAGCCTGCGGGCGCTGCTGTTTGCAGCGAGCTGCCTCGCGCGCGTCCAGGCTGCATGCCCTGCCCGAAGGTTCATCGCGATTACTGACACTGGGCAGTGCTCTGACCGCAGCACTAAAACAACTCCGGTCCTTCTTCCAACTTTACTTCCACTGAGGCTTTTGAAAATTCTGTGAATTTATCTCTCGTCATTTGCAGGGACATTTTAATGGAGAAAGAGACATCATTATAGATTTCTTTACCTCAGACAACGGGGATGCAGGGCACCCACTGGCAAAAAACAAAGCCAGAAACAAGAGAAAAATGATGTAGCAGGGCAGGAGAACACAGTTCTGCCTGGAGACAATATTTTTGATTTAAAGCTTTTATTGTCTAGATTTTCTGATGGACGCTTCTGCTGTGTGAGAATGGGCTGCATATTGTGTATGTTTGGTTTCTTGCTGTTGTTTTCCCAGGGATGTTTGGTGTCCTGGAGGAATACACAAACTGCACATGGTGCCTAAAGCGAGGAAATGAGGAATGTAGCTTGAAGAGTGACACAAACGGAGCGCATGAAAGGCGGCCTGTCTGCCATTATGGGCCGGGGGCAATGAAGAGCAGAAAAGGCCTCTTTGCTCCTATTATTTTATATCAAACTGTTTGTTGAAAGACTGCTCATTTTCCTTTTCTTTGTCTCTCTGTCGCTCACTCAAAAAATCTAAACCTTTAGGTTTTTTTAGTCCGTGTGGGACTGCAGAGGCAATTAGTTACTGACATGGAGTGATGCCAGCAGCTCTCTGTATGAATTTCCAATGAATTGCGTAGTGTCAGAACTTTGGTTAATTTAATATCTAATTTGACTGGCAGTTGCCCTCCAAGTGTTGAAGAATGATGATGTGGAAAGACAGCCTGGAGGTTCTAGCAAATGCATTTCCTGGGTTACCTTTGTCCTCAAGTGACATAACCTGTTGTAAATGAGGATGCCTTTTATAAGGGGAGGATAAGAGTTTTTTCATACAATTAAGGCTCACTTTTGGGCAACAAAAACAAATTTAAAAAATAGAAGTTTGCTATATAAAAAGAAAATTAAGAGCTTTTGTACTATCCTTGGGTAAGACAGGGAACTTAATTCTTTCTATTTTATATGGGAAGTTGTTAGAATTGATAGAATAACATTCTACCCACCACATAGTGTTAATGAGGAAATAGTTCTGACCTAAATAATTGCCAAGGCATCATTACAAACTCTCTTTCAGAACCCTTCTTCCTTCAAACCCTGCAGTCTGTAGCACTAAGCCGGATGCCTGCTTATTTTTTGCTTCACCAGCTGTGGGGACAGTTGGTCACTGCTAAAAATGGTGAAGCTGGGGAAGTGATGTTACTCAAGAATTAATATTTTTGGAATTGTATGTAGCCAGCTTTAAAAAAAAAATGGAACCCATATAATCCTGCTTATACATGATTGAACACCTATCTAGTAGCAATACAGTGAAAGAGGAACCTAGTGATTTAAATGCAGTCAGAACACTAGATTGCTGATGTAGCAGTGACATCCACATATCTTGAAGATGTACAACTTCTGGAATACAAGTAATCAAATTTGCTAGCTAATTTAATTCAGATGCTTTGTGGTTACTGGAAAACAAACAAAGACCACAAACTGAGAGAGAGGCCTAAATATCTTCTAATGATTTATTAGGAAAACTTTCAGCCTACATAAGTGGTCCTATAAATTTGACTTAGTAACTGAGATATGGAACACAGTAAAAGCAGACGTTTTTGTCTTACAGTTTAATGTAACCATATCCTACAGCAACATCCTGAAAGCTCAAGCAGATGTTCTTTAAATAAATAGTTTCATACAACATGCTGCTCTTTTATTTCGATTGGAAATGTCCTTCTGATTGGATTGTAACAGAGGCACTTCACAGTTTAGTGGGTAGCACAGAGAAAAATATATAACCATCTTGATTAAAGCAGACATTTTCACTTCATAAGCAACAGTGCTAATAGATCTATAGACCTTTGGCAGATGAAGATTTGTTCCTTGGTAAAGCTCCGTGGCTGTAATTGCAAGAATAGTGAAGTGGATTTTCTTTCTTTGAGGTGATATGCACTGATTCCAGACCAGAACCACTGATAATTTATTATACGATTAATGATCTTGGAAAATGAATAAAAGTAAGACTATATCCTGAGTGAAGGGAATGGTGTGACACCGATAGCACTTTCCTTATGAAGGAGTTTTCATTTCTATGCCAGTTAAGGACCATTCTCTGTCATGGAAAGAGCTTCAGCAAAAGATAGTGTTGAACTGTTCTATATTCTTGCATGTTGCAGCTATGGATCCACTCTATTCCTTGTGTCCGGTGTCTTTTAAAAACCCTTTGGGGGCAGATGTATTTCCGGCTGTGTCAGCTGGCTGGAGAGGAAGCCAATTTTCAAAAACTTCTCTCTTCTTTTTTTTTTTTTTTT
>PTEX01000194.1:95731-116099 GCA_003342815.1 Eudromia elegans
TTGCCAAATAGCCTGGGAATTTAGTGAGGATTTTTGATTTAAGAAATTAATCAGGTTTTCACAGCATTAAAAGATTGTAGCATGCTGAGATGAACAGCTAATTATTTGAGYGATCAGATTTCAGCCAACTGTTTGCTGTTGAGAACTGTTCTGTGTCATGTCTTTTGGGAAAGGTTTATCCTCTGGGCATATGTACATAGTAATAGTGTAGTCATACAGTGGAGTTTGGATAGCATTAATTGCTATTAGTAAAGGATCAACTGCCAGGCTGGAAATATAAGGAATTCTTGGTTTATTGTTAAAATGTGATATTCACAATTGTTATGAAGCTTAAACAAGGCATAAAATATAAATAATCTAGAGTCTGGATCTCGATATATGGGGGGAAAATTTATCACTAAGAAAACTCATTGTGTTGAGAGGTCTAAAGAAAGCCTGACAAGTATCTTATCAGAAATTTATTATTATTGCACAATACAAATAACTTTATTACTATTTCAAACATAGGGGGCCATACATATATTTCAAAATAGGCTAATGTCTTGAAACTCTATCTGTACAAGTCCCTGGATAAGCCTCTATATCCTCTTAATGCTTTATTCCTTCAAGTTGACTGGCAGTTCCTGTTGAAAGTCTTTTTTTTTTGACATTGGAAGTGCTTTTTGGCTTAAAGTGGGCAAAATTCCATATAATTTTGGTTATTAAAAAAAGAGATAAGGATGGCTTACAGCTGTGACCTTTACATAGAGGCCGAAATTCAAGCAATCGAAAAGCATTTCGCACCCATCTCCGATCAAATCCAGTAGCTGCAGTTGCTCAGCAACGTGTTCTGCTTTTGGCACTGCCGAGTTTGAAGCAGGTGAGACGCTCTCTGGTGCAGAGCCTACACAGAGCCTGTCTCGGCATGAGCACATTCCCGGGGAAAGTGCCAGCTGTAGCGCCCTTGCCGGAGGATGCGTGCATTATCTGTGTCCGGCAGGGAGGGGGTGTTTGCAGCACCAGCCATCAGCAGTGTGGCTGGGCCCAGGATGAGAGACCACACATAGGGCATGTGAACAGCCAGATTAACGAACCTTAAAACCTTGTGGATGGGGCACAAGAGGCCGTGGTTAAAATTCCCAGTGTGGTGGTTCACAGAGAGAACCRGTGTCTGAGCAGCAACACGTGGCTGCTGTGCTCAGAAAGTTTTGCTTGCCCATTCCCCTTTTTTTCCTGTGTACAAAATCCAATTTGCTCATGTTTGTTGTGGTTTCTCTGTGTATCTTTGACCGGAAGGAATAATGTAAAAACCTTTACCATTTAGCAAAATAATGTGATTTTGTGTTTGCTTCCATATTTAGTGACACTCATTACTGCCTCAAGCATATTTAGTATGTAGGTTTCAGCTCTAGTAACCTGTTCAGAGATGTTCTGAAGCACATATATGTGATATAGCAGCTTAATTCAATCATGGCATGCAAAGATAGAATAGCTTCACTGGAAATCACTGTTGTCATTAGGTGTAAAATGATGTAAGCAAATTGCCACCAKGCACCTAAGGCTGCCTCTGGCAAGCTGCTGGAAACATGGCAAGAAACAAGCATTTATCCAAGTCCTTRAATTCTGATAATGCAGGTACTTCGTAAAAGTATGGGTATTGGCTTTTTAGAAGTCATTTAGGAATGACTTGATTGAGTTCATCAGGAACGCAGGTTATAAATTGCATGTCGAACACCTGCATCTGGGTTCGTTTGTGTAGTCATATATATTTTAGTGAAACTATTCATATATAGGGCCTTTCCTAGAACAAAAAAATGCTAACAAGGTCTGCTTTTTAAGTAGCTGCAGAAATTCAAGTGAAGAGAATTTCAAAGACAACCCCAGATCTTGTGTGTAATATGATTGATAAATGGTAAAATTTATGTTTGATCTTTTGAAAACAACTTACAGGGAGAAGTCCAGAAAGCTCAAATGCCCCTAAAAATTCTTTCCTTTAGAAACAATTCAGGCTGTTTGAGGAGTTGTTTATTTATTTRTCAGTATCAGACATCTCTTTTATGTGTTTGGCAGATTTTTTTTTTGACTTGATTAATTAGACCACAATGAAGACATTGGAATAAAATGGACTGGTTACTTCTTCCTTTGTTTGAAAAGCAAACATTTGGTTTGAGATCACATTTTTCCACTTGAGTGCATGAGAATATATTTTCATGGGGTTTGATTTTGAAGATTTATTGGTAAAATGTCAAACATGTTTCTATTTAGTTTTCCTTTTTTTTTCCAGTTATCATTTCTTTTTAATTAATTTATATTATTTGAGCCATATTCTTATTCTGGAGAAGTAATGACTGAAATATTCTATATTTAGAAACTTGCTGAGACCTCTGTTGATAGGAGAGTGAGAAACTTGTCAAATTCATAAGAAAAAAGAAAAATAAGTAATATTTGTTTCTGCAATCTTAAATCTTTGCAACTCATAACACACAGCTTGTACAATCATTAAAGAGTGACATAGCCACGTGAAGTTATGAGAATATATGGAGTGAGAGTATTACAAAGTGATGACAGCTGATTCCTAATTTCATCATTCATTATATTCCTGGTCTCTATGAACAGCTTGAGATAAGCTGATTCTGTGGTTGGTATATTAATAGTTAACATGTTGATATATTTCTTGAGACATATGTACTTTGCAAAATATTTTAACCAGTGGAAGCRCCTGCCTGAAGCAAATAGAATACAGATAATTTAGGATATGCTGAACCCATGTAGAAATTCCCCTTCCCCTTTCCCTCCTCCTGCATCTGCGTAAGAAATGAAGCATGAGTCAAACCAGGCGAACAAGTTTGACAGTGCTGCATTTGCAGGCCCACCGAACAAAAAGAAATATGGAGTGAAATGAGGGAAAAAAAAATCCAGGCAGCTACTAATATGTTTAGACTGTATACCTGTTTTGTGTGATCTGTGAATTGGGCTAATTTTATATGGTAATTTAAAGAGCCAGAGAGGAAGAAAGGGACAAATCTCACAAGCGGCCTTTAACACWACACTTACAGGAGCAACATTATTATTTGGCTGCAATCAAAGTAAGGGGTAGTTCTCCAAAGCCTCCTTTCAGCATACCATCTCCTTACTGGATTACACCTTGTTCCTGAATGATAGCCTGTGTTTGATTCTTGAAGTATCATATAGTTGAGAACAGATGTGAGTTCAGTTCTCCATTGATAGTGTGTTATTCCGTTTTAGGGTTTGTAATGCATTTATGGTATGTAGAAAGTGTTTCTACATTCCCGTTTAAATACTTAAATTTCTAGCTCTGTCGTTTAAAGTAATCTTACTCATTTATCTTTTAGCCTTTCATGACATCATAGTTATCTGATAAATGCATGGTTCTTTTTCCTTTCAAGTAGTGAATTATTATACAGAATGGACTAGGATATGCATAGATTATCGTCCACACCACAGAAATCATGAGTTTCTTGAGAGCTGGGGCAAACACTTTACATCAAGCTGCGAGGTCTGGTTTTGTGCTTGCTCCAAGACTATGGAAGAGAATTTTACTTGGCTGTTTTAGGGAGTATCTCTAGCCACAGGAATGCRCAGGCAGCATATGGACTAGAGTCTTCACAACAAGCAGCATTTAATTTGTTTTCTTCAAAAAGAGAGCTAATCTAAAAGAGAAAATTGTCACTGCTGTAGGAAGAGTCAGTCAGTTGCAAAAAAATTGCAATTTTTATTTATCTTTGAAGCAACTGATGGTATCTCCAGTGTACTCCTCAATGAACTGGGCAGTGAAAATACACTAGCTGCATGGTGCACAGCAGTCTGCTTTCCTGAAAGGACATCTCCACTTGCCTGGTCTTCTCTTGTGCTGGGCAAGTGTTTAGAAGCTTATGGTCCATGCTCAGCTCCTAAAAACTTTTTCTGCTCTAAAGAGAGTTGGATGCTACCCTTAGGAAATGTGTGATTTTGTCATCCCAGTTCTCTTTTAATTATTAATATCTACTCTTCATTTATATTTCATTGAGTTGCAGAAAATCTCCAGTCGTCACAGTGCCACTTCCATCTCTTAACAGTCTGAAATATTTATTAMACTCATTAAGCCCCAGTCTCAGTAGCTAATTACAACAAACGTATGTTTATGGAAGTAAATCCAGCCACAAAGATTAAATTTAAAGGAGTGCTAAAAACTCCTTGCCTTTGGAGATTTTTGTTTTTCCTCTTTTTAATTTGTCAGGCTGATTTGTAAAGCTTCCTCATTATTCTGCTAACATTAGCACTGCTGATAATAACAGACACTGTTTATCTTGGAGATGGGCCAGGGTTCTAAGCATGTATCTAATTTGTCCAGACAGTTTTAAAGTCTCTTGAATTTAAATTATAAGTTTAACCTGAAGAGTTACAACCGCTAATTACAGATTAAAATTTGGAATGAGAACCTTTTTTGCAAAATGAGCTACCAAAAGTCTTTGAAGTTAAGGGCAATGAACAAATGCCACCCCTTCTGTATAAGCAAATTCCACCAATTTTTCTTACTGATGTGCAGTGCTCCTGGTGGATTTATTTGTCACTGTGTGAGCAGGCCTGAAACTCTGCCCAGCAATTGGTGTCAGAGAAGCCTGATGGCAACAGAGCTGCCTGCAGAGACGTGGGAGAATCGACGTGTGGTGTCCACTCCATCTTCRTGATGATGGGACTGCAATGCCATACATCAGTCCTGTGATATAACACTTGGTATTGCAAAATTTCTGTGTTTCAGAGTTAAACTCCTGTAGGAAATCCTACAAAAGAGCAGCCATCAAAAATAGTCACAGATCTAAGAACAGAATACATAAAAAAGTTATACACTGAAACAGTAACTTTAAATATCATCTTTTGGCTTGAGAAATAAAAGCCGGAAGCCAGAAAAGCAGAGACAAAAGGTAATCACCCTTGCAGAGGACAAATTCTTTCCTTTTTTATTACAGCTGCTTTCTTCTACAATTATAGGTTGGTCACTTTATGCCCTCTATTTTTGGTGAATTAAATTAGTAAATGACCTAGGAAGCAATACAAAACATAATGGAAAAGTGTTCCAGGTTTGGTGCTGACATCTGCTGGGTGGACTTCGTGGTCTTCTGGAGAAAGAAGTTGGTTTGAATAGGCCTCTAGGCTGCAACAGGGGCAGGCTATAAAAAATTATGGTAGTGTGTAACAGAAGAGTGGCTTTAGGTAGATGTTAGGCCGAGGATATCTTTCAGAGATCCACAGCGTGTTTACACCCTGGCTGCTTGTTCAGGCTGGAGCATACTGGACTGGACGCAAAATTACAAGATATTACTTCTGGGCTTGGGATTGCCTAAACCTATCCTTGGAATTTAGAAAATTTGTTAAACATTATTTTCATGCTGTTTTAAAAGGCAAATGACTTCATGGGTGTGCTTTGAGTTAGGCTACTCGGACAAATAATCCTCGAGTTGACCATGGAGTGGCTGTCTGCTCTGTAACTTGATGTCTGCCAAAGTACATTGCCAAATAAAAACAGATTTTTGTTTTAAGGTGCATCTGTAACTGCCGGTCAAGGAGTATTAGCCTAGCTTGGGACATGGCACAGTGACATCAGCCAGAGCTGAAGGACGTAGGTGGACAAGCAGCAGTTTTTCTAGTCTGCCCTTCAGCCCCACCAGAGTGTACATGCTGCACAAAAAATTCTGAATCACCAATGTACCCAAGTAATAATGGTAGAATTGCTCATGGTAGAATTACTTTGTCATTTGGCTTTCTGATTTTACAGTTCAGTGCAGGAACAAGGAGTAAGTGCACACATTTTGGTGTTGCAAACGAATCAGGCACTCTGAGTCTCAAGAACTGTCTTTCCTTATCTAGGGACTGTGGAGGTTATTCAAGCTACAAATACATTGGAGTGCATGTCCAAAAGTGTTTAAAAACCTTCAAATCTATATTTATGTTCAAGATTCATTGTCTTTGAGAATCAAACACACCTCTTTAGCTGGAAATAATGTGACTTAAGATGTTTTTAATGTTTCAAGGAGTATCTCTGTCACTTGAACAACCACACTTATTTTCTCCTCTCTTTAGACAAGAACAGACAGTCATATATTTCAATTTCTGTCTATAGAGCACTTAGGGAAATTAAATGGACTTCTCCACTTCAAATTGCTATGGATTCAGGTCCTTTGTTTTGACCAAATACAAATTATTACTTTAGATGTTTTCCTGATAATATTAACAATAAGTGTGATAAATTAAGTTTGTACCTGGACATTTTACCTAGGATTGCATCTGTCTTTTTCTAGGCATACCCTCTTTTTCCACCTGGACAACTTGTCCAGGAACAACTGATATCTTGGCATGCCTGTTTAGGACTCCCATAAGCTGGTCAAAGCCATTCACAGATGTATCTATTGAAAATGGTCATATAGACTCTAGAGAATATGAGCAATGGACCCTATGCATTTGGGATGCATAGGACCTAATGCATGTGTTTTGAAGAGGTGATCAGTGTGAGCATAGTAAATCCCATTTGCTCTGGACTTACTACACATGTATAAATCAAGGACGCATCCCAGACACATTAGTCTCACTGCATTTCATTTTGTCTGGGAAAACCTGGACAGAAATATGGTAGCCCTAAGCTTCCCACATTCCACACTCTACACAGCACACACATAATAGGTTCATGTCTTGAACCCTTAGTCTCTCTTGGGTTTTCCATGATTGTTGATACAACACATAAATCTCTAGTTAAGTTTTCTCCTGAGTTCACAGTTATTTGTGATTTTTCTATAAGCCCAACAGTCTTTAAATCCTTCTGAATCACTTATTGGACTTTTAGGTGGGAAATAACAGACTCCTCTTGATTTCACTGAGGATGAGTCAGTAGAAATCTCTTTTCTGTGTAATGCCCTGGCATATGACAAACCATTACAAGTGATTTTTGCAGATGTAGGAATTATTCTTTCTGTTTAATATCCTGTGATGTTTTCTTAGCAAAGTTACTTTTGTTTTCATTAATTGAAAGTGGTACATAATTTAGTTAATCTAACACTTGATCAGCAATTTCAGATCAACTTTTGAGAAGGAACATACCCTAAGGCACTTGGTTTTTATTCTGGTCAGGTAATTCTTTTCTGGGCTGTTTAAACTGCAAAATGTTTTCTGTAACAGTGAGGCTACCAGCCCCAGGAACAAAAATTTCAGAAATCTGCTGAATTTTCTGATTACCTTTCTGTGCCTTTAAAAGCTTAGCTTAGTGTGATAAGGATAATCAAGTATTAAGATGGCCAGATAGAAGAGTAATTAAGATTATGCAACACAATATAAAATTCAGGCATCTGGTAAGAATTAGATTTGCTGGTTAGACTAAATCACTACGATACAGACCTTTGACAGATCTGATAGGGAAAAGAAGGGTGAATACATTATGATCTAAGTTGCCTTTGTAGCACTCAGAAATTCTATAGTGTTTTCCACTTAAAATATTTCAACATCAAAAGCTAAACATTTGGCTCTAAGGAAAAAAGTCCTCATATTTACATGTATGACATACTGCTAAATTCTTCCTTAAAATGCCCTGTGAGGTAAACATTGACTAATCTGCTCAGATTTGGATTTTGGGGATTTTTTTTGTATTCAGAATTTTGGATTATGTGCAAGTCTGACATGGTATTCCAAAAAGCTCTGATAGCTGTGAAATCTTGTAGTAGATATTTCTTTTGGGCAGCTCATAAGGAAGAGGTTGGCATGATCTCTCTGCAATATGAAAGACTGAGCCATAATAAAAGCACTGTGATAATTCAAGGACTAGCATATACAAGCCACATTTTTCAGTTAATAAACAACCAAGCTTTAATCACTACTAGTAGGTTGTTGTTCCCTTTACACCTATAAAAAGTGCTTTGAAAGTTAAGCAGTCCAGGCACTTAGGGGAAGCTATAACGTTACCGAAGTTATACCTTGACATGTTTATCAACAAAATAAAGCCCCCATTCTTCCTTTGCTTCCTCCTCCCAAGCACAACAACCTGCACCCTACTAAAGTGTTAAGCTTTATTTAGTGAATTGTTAGAGCAGGTTTTTCCTGGACCTAACAAGGCAAGTGTCGGCAGCTCCAGAAGAAAATGGGAAGCTGAAGAAAGCTTTGAATTTCAAACATCTTTCAGTGAAGAATTAGTTTAAAAAGACATACAACAATAAGCCATGAAATAAGTCCAGACACCATAATTCAGGGCTAGAATATGCTATGAAACTGGCAGGCATCCAAGCCAGAGCCAGGTGCCTGTTTTGGATTAGATTCAAGTGGCCTTAGGCCACCTACAGAGCTTTCAGGTAGGATCTGGAAGCTGCTCACCTCCATGTGCCCTGCCTTCCTCCTAGCCCAGGTACTTGCCAAGGATTCCCAGCTGGCTGGCCCCACTCCAAAACAGAATGAGTTCRGATCACGTTGTCTGTGTCCTGCGATGAGGCAGGTTTCAGGAAAAAAGAGATCTCTGGAAAGGAAATTCTCCATAAACTGCCCGTTTTCCTCAGTTTGCAATGGCTGCAGACAGTACTGTTTACTCATGAGAACAGCACTTGAGAAGAGCTCTGCGGCTCTTGACACACTTAGTGTTATGTGATTGCAAATGAGCAAAACAAAATATACATGTAATTAAAGGGACACAGAGATAGGTCCTGAAAAAGAACCCTTTTCTTTTGGGATTATTATAGGCCATACAATTAAAAGTGTTGACAATCTAATTGATACTTTACTTATMACATTCTTTGTTTACTTTTCATTCCATTTTACTCTGGGTCATGAAAATGAGCCAGGGTGATTCAAGCTGCAGACTTCAGAGTGTGTCCAGGCGGCAAACAATTTTTGCTTGACTGTAGCTAAGTTACAGAGATGCAGTCTCTGCCACTGTGTGATGCCTTCCGTAGACCGGTGAGGCCTTCCGTAGTCCTCTGAAGGATCCTTGCTATATCCCACTGCACCTCGTGCAGTTGCTACTAGTTTCATGCCACGAGGGCAGCATGTCGTGCCTGCCTAGCCAGGCAGAGCTGGAGCCAGCCCAGTACTTCCTGCTAGATGCAACTTGGTAAAATTATCCTTGAACGTGGGGAAAAAACAATTGGGTCAATCTCAAATAGACTAATCGGTTTCATTTTCTAGTTATCAAGCTCTAGCTTGCAATGTCTGCATTACCAAGAAGGTTCAAATCTCATATAAATGCATGGTAAAGAAAAGGCTTCTCATGAAAAGTAAAATGACTGAAAAGGTCATGGAATCACTTTTATTAATGCTAACCTCCTTAAGAGTTCATCCTTGGAGCAAAACACCAGCAGTTTCACAGTGGTGCCTCCCAGAACACAGGTACATGAGATGTGTACATAAAAGTTTCCTGAGGATGGTTTAATCCAGCATAAATGGGATTTTCAAGAGTATTATATTCTATATTTCCTTATTGGAATATACCTAAAAAAAAAAAGCACTTGTTCTTTAGCGTTCTCTTTTTATCTTGTCATTACTACCCCACTAGAGTGTTGTCTGAATATGCAAGTTCAGAAGCATCACCATAAACTCTCCCCTTGCTGAGTTCAGCTGAAGAAGAGCTTTTAATTTCAATTTTACAGGCATACAGCCTAAAATGATATCATTCTTTTTCTTCCCAACATCCAGTTCTATAGAAAATAGGCAAAATTAAGCTCTTTCCACTCATTACACACACACAGTGAGATATTATTATGTGTTGTCACGGCAACCAGTGCAACACTGAGTTTGTAAAACAAGTGGTCAACTCCTCAATATGTTGAAATCACTGTGGAAATCAACACCACAGTCAGGGAATAGTTTTGTTTGCAAATTAGGAAAGCAAAGGAAGGCTGTGCTAAATTAAAATCTGTAACCTGAGCTCTTGGGATAGGGACCAATTTTCTGTTCTGCGTGTGTTCAGCACCTCACTCAAGGGGTCCTGTACAACTACTGCTACCATATTCTTCTTCTGTTATCGTCATCTTTTGGCAAGAAAAACAGCAGTAAGAAAATACCCCTCTTTACAGAAAATAAAAGGTAACTAATGCAGACCTTGTTTTTCTGGTGAAAGAGGAATAAAACAAATATTTAGAGTTAATACTACTCTTACACAAAGCTATAAAGCTATTGCTTGCTACCATTGTGGTGTAAAATAGTTTCCAATAAATGTGAATCCAGGCTCCAGAAAGATATAACTTTCCAGTGCCTAACACAAATCCCAGTGTTGTCACAGTAAAAGAGTTTGGAGTCTTTCAGTACACAGCAAATAGAATATGCAGATTTATTAGACAACGCCTTCTTTGTACAGTATTGCATGGTACTCTCAGCCTTCTCATATAATAGCAGATATGGAACAGCTCCATAATTCTTTGGGAGACATTTTTGTACTCAATTGCCRAGATATAGTTAAAATTCTCAATGAAGTATCCAATTTGTGTAAGAAAGAGATGAAGGTGACGGGTCTGGGCAAATAATTAAAAGGGGAAGATGAACACACTCAGAATCAGCAGTACCTAATTTTCATGGAGAACAGGCTGATACTTAATTGAAAAGAGATAAAACAGTTTATTTGTGGGTACACTACAATTGCTATAGACAAGGAACTGAAAAGGCTCATGAACTTCATGGCAATCTGTGCTCCCAGCAAGAAAGCTCAAGTAACAAAGGCGCATTGATGTGAAAAGGGGGGGAAGTTTTTAATAGAGGAATCTCAGGAGCCAGCCAAAGCAGCATTATCTTGTATTAAAAAAATCTGCAAATAATGAAATTCAGAGGAGAGAGAAGCCAATTTTCATCTTTGCTTGGCCCATGAAATTAGTGCCAAATAAAAGGAGAAACACGTGTAGAAAGGGCCGGAGACTAAATCATCCCAGCAATATTCTTCTTGGGATATGTTGCTAAAAAAAAATACAGGGATTCATGATCAGAAACACTGAGCAGGTTCAGTTCCCATTGACTTCAGGTGGAGCTGTAGGTTCTTAGTACTTCAGAAAATGAGTTTCTCAGAGCACACCTGAAATTTTTGTCCCAGATCTCAGACTGCCCCCTGCAAGCCCTTAGCTGGATGGAAGCAGGGAATTCCTCATTGTAGATCTTTCCATACAAGACATCCCAGACTGATGCTAGCACTTGTAGCTATTACAAAAAAAAAGGAAGAGATAATATGTCAAAATATGTCAAGCTTGGGAGAGAAGCAGCAGTGCTGCTAGGAGCAGGAGAACAAAGAACAACTCTTAGACTCTATTGAGTGAAACAAGCGCATTTTGTTTACAGGCATGAAGAACCATCAAGAAGTGTATGAGGTACCATTTTGTCTCAATGCCATTTGATTCAGGGGTGGAGTAACCTCATGCATTCCTATGGGGGAAAAAAAGAAGCTGAAACTTCCATATGGATTTTCTTTCTTGGCCTGGTTTATCCTTTTCTGGGGTGCAGATGCTGGCTGAGTGTAACAGAGACTGGGCTTTCCTTCTCACACGTTATGCCAAAGTATGTCTGAAACCAATACTAGTGTCTTAGAAGTAATTTGCAGGAGTTTTAAATATATCTTTGTGATTCTATAGGCTACACTGCCTTCCGGGTATAGTGCAAATCATTATTTATGAAAAGCGTTTTCAAAGTGGATCTTTGAACCTGCTGGACTGCACGGTTTCTCCTGTGCCATTTTTGATCCATTGTATAAATACAAATTTTGGCACGTGCACAACACTATAAACTATATAATTGTTTTTATTAGAGTTCTGTGAGTTTGGAGGTACCTGTTCTTTAATTACACTTGGCAGGTTTCCAGGAAAACTCTTCTAAAATGCACTGCTTGCAAAGTCTTACTCGGGCCACCCACAATGACAGCTTTTATTTTTCTTCTATTAGTGATGGACATTTTTATATAATTTTGGTCTGGGTATGTGACAGAGCCCCCATGTCCTGAGCTGCAGCTTCCCCTTGTTCACTTTTCAGCTGCAGACTCTGTCGGGACACAGTGGCAGCAACTTGTGACATTCGGACCCTGGCCAAATGAACACTATTCGACGAGGTTGTAGGTTGGATGTGTTTTGCTTTCTTGCTTTCCCCTCCCCCCCTTTCAAAATTTCTGGTGACACTGGAAATGCAAGTCAGTTAATCTCTTCTAGAATCTGAGCATTAGCCTACAGCACTGACTGTGAGAGAAATGCAGAACATTGCCGTGTGCACTTTCTATATGTCAGCCGTAAGCAGCCAGCGTGGAGGTGGTTTTAGTTCCACTCCTGAGCCCAAATCTGTTGCAGCACAGAGCAAGTACAATAGTAACAAGTCAGCAGGATAGCTGGAACTTCATGCTCCATGCCAGAAAGTAGGATGGCCAGCTAGCACAAATAAATGTGTAGAACTAATCAAATTAGGATGGACATGCTGTGCAATACAGAGAAATGCATGTAAGCAGAAAATTGTGTTTAATATTTGTAATCAAAAGCATTTATTTAGGACTATAGCAGCTGAGCGCTACGTGCAAATTGGGTGAAGAAAAATGTAAACATTGCTTCTTTGATTTCATTGGGAGTCAGGGTACAGCAGGAATGCTGGATCAAACTGCTTTTCCAGTGGCTATGATTATAAAGCTATGTAAAATGATTTTGGAGGCTTATTGACAGAAAATATTACTGTAAATGGTGGTGAAAACCTATTCCACAGAGCTTACTCTTTATTTTATGGAGTTTGCCAGAATTTATAGAATGCAATTGAGAACTATGGTTTTAGAGCTCATTGGGGGAAATAACTTCCATCCTAACATCCCATTTTCAGGCTTCTGTAGAAAGTAGAATTTAATAGAGAAACTGGGGAGACAGTGGAATTTTGTTATATGAACTTTCAGGCCTGCAAGGAACATGAATTAATGGAGGACCACACTAAGTCAAGTAGCAAATGGCTTTGCTACTTAGGCAGCATCCATATCAGCCAAAATGTAGCAAGCAAGGTAGCTGTTGGTATAGCTCATGCCATGTGTCACTGAAGAATGCCATTAGCCATGACGCAAAAGTGACTTTATTACAGTGACTCATGTTATAAACTGCACAGTTGTTAGATATGCAGAAATATGCTTTGTATGTGCTTTGGGGAACATGCTGCACTAGCGTGCTCCATTCCTGAGAATATTATAGGCAGCTTCAGGTTTCACAGAAATAAACAAAAAAATCCTCATTGTTTCTTTTTATGAGCATAGTTCTTTAGAATCTGGGGAAGGAGGCAAGGATATTACATAGGAGACCATGTGCTGTTAGCAGGCATCACAACCCTCACTGGTGCTCTGTAAACCTGCTCAGCAGAAGTCAGAACAGCAGCTGAGGCTAATGCTTGTGGAGTCCTTGTGGAGGGGGAGCTGGCCAAGTGGCCTCAGGTGTGGCCTAGCAAGGTCATTTAGGGTGTGTCGTGCCCCAGCTGTGCCATACCTGGGTGCTGCTATTGCAGAAACAGAGGCCATGAACTCTCTATGTGTCCCTTTCCTTTCTGCACAAGGGATCTTTCTGGCAAGAAAGACACAATAGACCAATTTCTCAAATTTTGTAAACTGGCCAAACAGAGAAGCCATGATCATTTATTCCAGCTGAAAGGATCTGCCCTCTTTGACTGTATAATACCGAGTCAGAGCGAGCAACACAAGAATAGCCATACAATGGTAATTGGGTGCCGGATTACCACAGCCCCCCTTGACACTTACTCTGTATGTACCTTTCCACAAGGTATTTTTCAAGACACTCATTTTGCTGGAGTAGAAGTTTTGTCCTGCTGCAGCTGAATAGCAGCAGCTGAACTCTGCAGGTGAATTATATGCATTTACAAATTGCCTTGAGAATATTGAATAAAAATACAATGGTAAGGAAAAATCTCCTTTGGATTAAGTGTGGAGCATAACCAGAGTAACTCCACTTTGTAGCCTATATCATCTTGGGAAAAAGAGTAGGTGAACTTGGTACACCTTGAGAACTCTCAGCTCATTTTAAAGAGGATCGTTTTCATTTGCAAGGAGGTTTCCATGAAATTTCACCTCATGGATTTTGACTCAGCATAGGCCTAATCACCTCTCATTGCAACTGGGGCCAAAGGACTCCTGTGCTCCTCAAGAGTAAAACAAATCCACACCAATAAACCCAGAGTATAGGGGTGACCTGGAAGAGTACTGCAATGTAGCTTATATATCCCAACAAATTTGTCTCCTAGTAAGAAAAAATTATAGAAATAGCCTATTAGGAATAGGCAATTGCAGAAACTGAACATGGAGTTAGCAAATATATAATCTGTTCTGGTTGTCATTCATATTTCTTCAATATGATGTGACCTAAGTAGCCCTCTGTGTGCTTTTTTTTTTTTTTTTCTATTTGAAATACTGCGCTTCCAGTGGCAAGGAATGTGACAAGTCATATAAATATAGCATAGATTATATTATTCAGATTATTTACTAAATCAAATGTATCTGGAAAAATAATCTAGGTTGAAAAGTGATAGCTATCAGACAACAGACTTCTGTGATCACTCACTCATCTCCCCTCAGTGGTCACAAATGTCTCTTCATGATAAAGAATTTGCTCTGACAAAGAAGCCAAAACAAACATGATAGCATTTTTATTCAGGGCATATTTCTTCTGCATGCCTGTCAGCCATATTAGTGTGAGTTCTGGTGTGTGGCTGCAGTCGTGATAGCTTGGTTCTTGGGAATAACGTCTGTGGAAATTCTTGAGAAAAGAAAGAGACAATATTAGAAAAAATAAGCACTAAAACTGATCATTTTTTGTGCTAAACTAGCAAGTGGGCACTGAGGAGCACTACATCTTTACACAAGGCAGCATGGATAGTTACTCCACACCCAGGTGCAACCTGCCCAGAGCAGAGGGAGAAGCCCTGATGGGCCTCAGGTGATGGAAGGGAAGTGTTAATTCCCTGCTGGTGTAGAGCAGCAAAGACCCAATGCCTCCTAATAAATGCAGAAGAGAGAAGCTAGTTTCTCCTTCATCTCTCTGCCTTTAGGGTTCTTGTGCCTACTTGTAATAGTTTCTTCTCTTAGTAGAATGCAAATACAGCAAGTGGATACACACAAGTAAGGGAAGAAAAATGGAAGAGAAGGATCTACTGAAAACATGACAAAACTAATCAACATAAGAAAAGTGATAGCAGCATCCAGCTCAACAGCTCTATGTGGACACAGGCGAGCTCAGGGACAGAGCGTGGGGATTCTTGCAGATGGACCATGTGCTAGGTCTGTGGCGGGAAGCACCAGGGAATGTGGAGGGGGGAGGAATGATGGCCCAAGAGAGCCTTGTTTACTGGGCGACTTAGCGTGAAGCTTTATTTCTACAGCCTTTGTATGGTAACTATGTTTGCAGATGGTAACGAGCTGCCTGCAGGACTCTCTGATGTTTATGACTGTCACCGCTGTGATCTTGATTGACTCAGGGAGCAAAGTATGATGCTGTCTGGGCACATTGACTGATCAATGGTGCTGCCAACAGGCCTAGAAAGGTTGGGGACCCTGGCCCAATGCCAACTCAAATTTGGATGCATGTCATCTGTAGTCACGCAAAGCAGGATGGCTTTTTTTTTTTTCCTTCTTTGATCACACTCAGAAAATGCAAATCCCCAGGGTGAAATTTCAGCTCTGCAGAAATCAACAGCAAAACTCCCTTCAGTGGTGCTAGGTTTATGATGAACRTCGTTTGCTTTTAATCAATTCTTGTAATGGCTAGAAAGTGATATTTACTTCCCTCCTCTCGCAGCAAATAAAATGTCAGATTTTGCAGTCAGGTAGTCTACTGAAAACAATCAGGGCTATCTGTTCAGGGTGTTGAAGGCTGATAGTGAAATGATGGCCCTATCATTGGATATTTTTCTCCTGGTGTCTCCGATGCAGAGCATGTTTTATGTGTTTTGCTCCACTGGGGCCCTGGTAAACTTGTAGCCAGTGATTTCTTTTGAATGTGTTCAGTAGGAGGTGGCAGATGCACTATGACCAAAAGATCTGGAAACTTTATCATAATATATTTAGCAAAGTGATAACACAAAACCACTGAAAAATAGAGAGGTGAAGGAGAAATTCCATACCTGGGAAGTCAGTTAATATTTATAGAAGGGAAATGCTTTAGAAAGGGAGACATCTCTGATGTTGGTTGGTGCAGCCGGAAGTGCCTGACCCCTAGCGCAGGCCCAGGTGGCAGCTCCCTGGTCCCTGTGCCTGGCATGGGGCAGTGAGGGCTGGAAACTGACACTGTGACCATGTGTTTTTATGGCGTGACTTTGGAACGGGGGAGATTGGGAGTGAGATGGCACAGGGATGCATGCCCTGTGCACAAACTGGAGGTTGGGTGTTGAGGGACATGCACCAGGAGCAGCAGGAACAAGTTCTACACTGACTTCCCACCTGGAGCTGCTCTGTTAGCTTCAGAATTTGAGTTGCCTTCCAGAATGTTGAGATCTCTCATCCCGTCCAGGAGCTGTTGGTGGAAGGGTATTGATTGTATGGATTAGACTGGTGGAGCCCCGAGCCCGGTGCTGCATGTGTGAGACCTCTCCCTTCGAGGGTCATCACCGCTCGGTACCCAGCGGCTCGCGGCCGCCTCCGGCAGCCGCCGCCCCCCGGCGCGATCTCCGCGCGGTGCCTTCCAGGTGCCGCCGCGGCGCCGCCCCCGCGCCCCGGTCGAGCCGCGTGTCGCTGCGTGGCCCCCTTGGTCCCGCCCGCCGCTCCGCTCCGCGCTGCTCTGCGCTCCCTACGCTGCGCGGCCCCGCGGCGGCGGTTAAAGCGAGCGCGGCGGCTGCGCGAGGCCGCTCCCACCTGCGCCGCTCCATGGGCTCGGCCGCCGCGCACGGCAGCGCCCCGGGCACCATGCGGGCCGTGGGGGCCGGGCCGCCGCGCAGCAGGTAGCGCGCGCGGCGCAACATGGGCTGCCTCCTGCTCGTCGTCTGCGCGTTACCTGCCGCGCTCCTCGGCGGCGGCGGCTCCATGCGCCTCCCGAGCCTCCCGTGGCTCGGCTGCGCTGCAAAGGCAGGTCGCGAGCACCTTCTCCTGCTGCCCTTTCCCTCCGGGCTTCCCCACTCTGCCTCCCCTGCCAGGGTGTCTCGCCCAACGCTCCCTCTTCTCTTTCTGTTTTGTCTCTTGCAGACCATCCAGCTGTGCTGCCTCTGTTGCATCTCTCATGCCACCCCTCTCACCGGTGACAGCAGCAGTGAGTTAAGCCATGGTTCGTATCGCGCTCTCTTTCGGGCTGTGTGAGCGTTTGCGTGGATGCTTCTGTGGGCAGGCTGAGAGTTGCAAAGGAAGAAGCCTCAGGATTAGGGGAATGTAAAGGGAAGTGTAAAGTGAAAGCAAGTTGGCTGCTGTAACAGACCTAGCCTTGGGCAGGGATTCACTTGCTCAGCCCTGTTGTAGGCAGGAGCTGAGAGGCGCAGTATGTAAAGGCAAAGCAAAAACGTAGTTAAGAGGATAAATGTATTCATGTCTGTATTGCAGTTGATGGGTGTGCATGTAGCCCAAACAGCCCAAACAGCAGAACCTCGTGTGTCAAAACAGTGAGGAGATGTGAGTGGGAGAGAGGAGGAGAGCAGCACCCTGCAGGCATCGCAGTGCAGCCTTTAGGGAAAGTGGCTGTTTGCTACCGGTTTGCAGAGCAAACACTTTGGTGCTGGTGACTTTGGGGCAGTTTGCAGTGCAGTGTGTGCTTTTCATTGGGTCACAGTGCTGGGGGAAAAAAAGTTCAATACAGCAGCACCCTGGGGTGCAGAAGGGAGAACCCTCTTGCACCCAGTAGTCTGTTCACTGGGGGATTCCCCTTTTCCAGCAGCTGCTTACATTTTTTGGCCATCAGCCTGCTGAGTGTCCTGCCGTTGATTAACACCACTGGAGCAAAGTGAAAGCTCTTGATGTATTATTTCCACTGTCTGAACAAAAGCGACCTATCACTGCTTATGTTTTCAGCTTAATGTGTGTCCAATAAAATCTATTCAGACAAAGAGAGTAATAGTCCTTGCAACATCTGTTACAGCATAAGAAGGTTTTTTTTTTTTTTTTTTGTAACAGTGTATTTCAACTTAGAAAGAAAAGTAGATTGTTTTACAGTCAGAGACATGGAGATATTGAAATCTTCCTAGAAGACTAGACCTCTGAAATTAAATGGGGTTTAGGAAGCAGTTGATTTGGCAAAATTACATCTATAACCAGGAATAGATGCCAGTGATCCTAGTTCAGCAAAAAAGGTAAAATTCAGACCAAACTTCCAGGATAAAAGTGGGCCACTTCTGGACAAATCTGCAGCAGTACCTGAATGTCCCTACAGCTAGGCACCTGCTTAAGCAGCTGCTAACTCACGGACTCTACGTTTTTCATGGTTTTAAGTGGTTGTGAGTAGATCGTGGTCATGTCCTCACAGACAGTTTTGTAGTTATTCATGTATTTTATCTAAAACAATAACCTTCTTTGACATTCAATTAGCACAGGCGGACTAAAGGTTATTAGGTAGGATGTAATCTCTTTCTGCTGGAGGTCAGTTACAATCTGAAGCCCAGTCTAATCAAGTCACTACAAAGAGAGGAGGTCTCACTCTGTTAAGGCATTAATAAATTAATCCTTTAATCCATCTGAATAAGTGGTACAGTTCCACACAGTCTCAGGCATACAGTGATACAATATTGGCTGCATTCTTTGGGAAGGAAAGAAGGAAAAAAGACAACCCTCAAACCATAACAGCCTTCGCATTTAACAGCAACTAGTACAGGGGGTGGGCAACATCTACGGATCTGCTGGTGATGGCAAATGTCTTCAGAAGCAGATTGTGGGAATGCTCACAGCCATGCTGGTGTGATGTATGTAGTCAGACATGTATGTGTGCAGCCTATAGGGACTTGGGGCTTTTCCCTAAACGAGAGAATTGCCTCTGTCATGGTGAAAATCTGCTACTTCCTCTGTTAGAATGACATTTATTTTATTTGTTGGGTACAAAAGCTGACAGTGAACTTCTTGCCATTGCAGATTATGTGTTTGTGACACCTGTCAAAGTGGATTCCAGTGGATCATACATTTCACATGATGTTTTGCACAGTACTAGGAAAAAGAGATCAACTCAAAGTTCAAAGAGTTCCTTGCACTACAGATTTTCAGCATTTGGACAGGAACTACATTTAGAACTTAAACCTTCGACCATTTTAAGCAACAGTTTTATTGTCCAGGTACTTGGGAAAAATGGAGTCTCAGATTCTCAGGAACATGAAGTTGAGCAGTGTTTCTATCAGGGATTTATAAGGAACGATAGCACCTCTTCGGTAGCAATATCCACATGTGTAGGCTTGGTAAGTGGTGTGGTTTTTTTCTTTTTCTTTTTTTTTCCTTTTTTTTTAAAACTGGTGTTTTCATACGTGGAGCAGTAGCTATTTCGACGAAGGTGTGTATCTGATATAACATGCTGGATGCGATATCCCTTTTGATGATTTTACTCTAGTCAGTAGTTGCTATTGTATTTAACAGAAGAGATTTAACTACAGCCAGTGATGTGCATTGCAAACTGTGGTTTTTGTTTTGATTGTGGATTTTCGAGGTGAGAAGAAAAGACCGACTGGTAATCCTGGTAATTAGTCCATGGCAATTTTCATTTGTTACAGTTTGTGATAGTTTTATGCAGTGTTTGCTGCTCTTAAGTAAATGCCTTGCCTCTCTTTGTGTTAGTCTTACTACTATAAAGAAAAAAATAATTCATAAAGTTATGAAAAATGGTGGATATTATACCTAGGTTTGTCAGTTATTTTAAGGAAGGGTGAATTTCTCAATTCAGCAGGAGTTATGAACCCTAATATGATTTTTAAGTTAGAAATTTTAAGGAATTTATATTTGACAGTGCTCATTGTCTACCAAGAAGTCTTTACTGACTGATGTAGTTCAGAGTGACCAATTACAGAATTCATAGTTATTAATGAGTCTTGGCCCAAACGCCTTACACTTTGCAACCATTCTCCTGTAGATGCAGGTTAAAGCAAGGCCTTTACTAGCATTAAGTTATAAGAAGCAATTTGTTGATTGAGGCCCAGAAGATATGTTGGGTGACCTTCTAGAATTCACTTTCCCAATAGCTTGTCCATAAGAGCTACTGAGCTGCATGATAGGATCTAGAAAGGGACACTTGAGATGTCCAATGTTTCTCTGAAATCATAGTTGGTGACTTGAGAAGAGGATGCTGCTTTAGGAAGAGCTGTTGAATATTGATAGCTGACTGAAATAGGCTGGGTTATATTCTGAATAGTAGTCTTTTTTGGTCCCAGTAATTTGGGAGAATTGTTTTCTTACATTTCACTTGAACAGTTGAAATCATGACTTTGGAGCAGGTGCCAGGAACTGGCTGAAAGTGTGGGTTTTTTGTTTGTTTGTTTTTTG
>PTEX01000194.1:116122-321685 GCA_003342815.1 Eudromia elegans
ATAGTGTCGAACAGTTATATCAGGTTTCCTTAGCTGTGAATTTTTATATGGACTGTACTTCTGTGGAAGGCTTATTTTCAATATTGCCTTTTTTAATCATATTTGTTCAAAAATCTTTTCACTTGCTGCAGTGTTTATCATTCCAAGGGAAGTGCTCTGTCTACAACATCAGCTACAGTTTGGGTGATCTCCCCTGTTTCATCAGGTTTTGCTTTTTGAGTGTGTTTTCAAGAGCTAAGTGGAGCTGGACTTGTCAAGTCTTGTTCAGAGAGGGAAAGTTCAAGTCTGCCTCAGGTCACAGAGAAACAAAATGTGGTGATCTTAACTGAGACTGAAATGGATCTTTTACCACTGTCTCGCCAAGGGTTGTTATGACTGGGAGACTTCACCTAGGTTTAGAAGAGAATAAATATTGTGGCTTGAACAACCTTATTATGGGAGAACCTTTTCAGTACCTTGATTATCTTCAATCACTTGCAAGGTTCAATAGATTTCACTTTGAATTGTTACTTTAAACTAGTAATTGAAGTACATCTTTGCTTATTTACAATAATCTCCTGCACAAAGGAAAATCCTGTAATTGTTCCTTTCTCTCTACTCATTTATTAATTTCTGTGCCACTAATGAATACCAGGAAAATAATCAACAGGATTCTTAGTCATTCAGTTTGCAAGGCTGCTTTCTTAAATCTGTGTCGTCAACTCTCTCTAATGACAACCACGTCATTTTTTACTGTGATCCAAATTCAGTAATCATATGTTAAGTCTGGACGCTGTGCTCTGATCAAGGGGACCTTGTGAATAGCCTCTATATCCTCTTTGCACCAACTACTTTTGTCACTTGGTTGCCCTTCTTTCCTATTTGCTTTGTTCACTGCAATTAAACCGAAAGTGGTGTTTCTTCTATATGGTTGGTAGCACTAATCTTTCCATTGTTCCTTTCATTAGCAATAGCTTCCCTACAATAAAACTGCAGTGACCCATTCTTTCAAGCCTGGAACACCACAATGTGATTTGGAAGCAATTGCATTTCAATAGACTACAGGGACTCTTTGATCTAATTTTTTGGATGACCTAGAGTATTCAGTCATTCAGCTGCCTGTTATCTGCCATTGGCTGCAGAGTAGACCTTGGAGAGAGAGATTCTATATGAAATGGTTTGTTAGGCAGGGTGACCTTAACTTAACAGTGGAAAGGAGAAAGAATGTGTTGTTTTGGGATAGACTTCTCGAGAGGTGTGTGTCTTGCTCATGTTTTAATAGCTTAATTGACACTAAGTCCTCATGCTTTTATGCTGGCTTGTTGATTTTAGACCAAGTGCTTCCACCAATCAATACAAGTTTCTAGGTGTATCAGAAGCACACTTGGATCCATGCTCTGTATCTGAAAGAAACACGCTGATGCATTAATTTAGCAGTTTAGGAAAATGTGTGCAAGTTTACTGTGAATACCATCTCCTTACCATCACCAGTGTTTGTGCTTTGCTTGTTGTCAAGAAACATGTTTTCTTCAATCAGACAGTTAGTTAGCTTTTCAGAGAGGCCTAAAAGAAGGATGTACTTCATATATCTCCAGAAAAGTGTGTTCAGATTGTCTATACAGAATACATTACCTTTCCTGTAAAGTAGCCGTGACAGACTTTATCAGTTGCATATGTTTCAGTAATGCATTCTCACTCTCTTTTTCTTTTTTTTTTTTTTTTTTAAATCTTACAAATTTGGTTCAAGTGAGTTCATTTACTTTAGTAATTAATAAACTAGTTGGTTTTGTTGTCATCAGACCTAATGTGACTCAAGTAGAAATTCCTGCAAAATATTCCTTTCTTCACCAATATTCTTTATTACTTTTATAGAATACTTCYGGTTTTGAAACATGCCTGCTTGGAGTTTCGGAGTTTCATTTAAATCCTTGCCATTTCCCATTTTGTGTGTGTATATATATATGTATRTATGTATATACTGAGGATATTGGTATGTCATACTGCTTTGTCCTGTGTTTACATTCTCCAAATCAGCATCTTCATTCTTCCTAAATTTAAGATTTTTGCAAACTCCTGACTTGAGCTAATTTCTACTTGTTCTGATTATAATATATCATTACCATTATTATTTGATAATATATCATTACTTATAATTGTCTTTAGTTAAAATAGGGAGGCAGACTATGCCAAATCCACATAATGAAGGGTTTTTGCCATTTTTCTGAAGCACATAGTGCTGGCCACTGTTAGAATAAGACACTGATCTTAGCACTTAGTCTGACTGTTCTGAATTCCTTTCCCTTGCCCACCCTCATACATGCTATGTATAAATGCATAACAAAAAAAATAGCCTTTTTTGCCATTTTAACCTCACTTTTCTGCTGACATTGTCTCTCAGTCCTTCCCTGCTGTCTTGCCACTCTGTATTTATTGTGCATTGTTTCTCTTTTTTTTTTTTTTTTTAATGCTACCTTTTGTCTCCTATGTATCTGGTTCCTATGTGCTGCTTCTGCTAGGTCTATGTGTATGTGATCAATTGTATAGAACAGGCAAGGGGGTTGTTTGCAATCACACAGTAGATCAGGGTAGAATAAAAGAGAACCCCAGAGTTGTCTGTAGTCTAGTTGTGTTCTAGAGACATTTTAAAAAGTAATTTTTAACTGTGAATTTAGAGATTGAAGTCACATTCCCCTTGTGAACAAGAGCTCTGCCTTACAGTCAAACTACTGTAGAAAATTACAGCGTAGACTCAAATAGAAAACATAGACAATAATGAGCATTATGAATGAATTCTTTATTATCAAATGACATTTGTGGCAATGTTGCTGCTGTTTGGTGGAGGAGACAGGTAAGGTTATATAGTCACTACAAAGCGTGCACCTCAGAAGAGAGCGAGGTGACAAGAACCAAAGAAATGTGTGTCCAACATGATGGGGACTCTCCTACCGTTACACTGATCAAGAGGTACACATATGTGTTGTGGATCAGCGAGAAAATCTCTAATTCAGTAGAAAGAGCCTGGCCATTTAAAACTGCTGCACAGTTGACACACAGTTTTATTATTTAGGGCACATTCAGCACTAAGCAGATGTACCAGCGTAGAGGCCAGAGGCGCTGCACCTGCTCTTGCTAGAGGTGAATGGGGACCATTCTCTGCTTTTTGTTTATGTGCCTCAATTAGAGCAGTGGTGTCAGCTTCACGCACTGGCTGGTGCCCTCCTTTGTTTTTGGTAAGATGTGATTGAGTCTTTCATTATATGGGGCCTCTTTCTCTTGTCTCAAGTTCTGTTGTGTTTGTTAGTGTCTAGTCAAGGGAAGAGAAAGAGGAGGAAAGGATGAATCATGTTACACTTACTGAGCTGTCAGAAGAGTCTACAGCTGGAGAAAAGGTTAGATGTAACAGTGAGAGATAAACAGGAGATGTATTAATTCAATAGAAGTTGTGTGTGCATGTCTGAGGGCAGGACTTTGCTCAGAGTATCAAAGAAGCCACAAAATTAAAGCTTCTTAATACAGTCTGGCCACCTAAGCGGTAGGTAGGGAAGGCAACTCATGTACCCATTCTTTGTAGTCATATGCACCCCATATTAGCATTATATGAGTTCGTGCAAACAACAGCCTTGTATTCCTAGAACTCACACTTTAAGTCCAATTAAATATGTTGAGACAAATCCCCAAGTCCCTATTCGGACAAGCTCCCATCAAAATCAGTGAGTTAGACCGCTAGTAAAAGTCCAAAATAATTGCTGTTTGCAGTGAAGTTCCTGTAGACAACGTACAACCTACAGCTGTAAAAATAGGACAAAGTTTGCCCTAGAGGGACTTTGAAGAGAAATTGAGTACAGAACTGGGGATTTGACTCATTCTTAAAACTATTTTAGTCCCTCCACAAGTCAATACACAAAGACTATAATTTTTGTTCYGACACCAGACCAGCACTGCCAGCATTGGGAACATACGTTCCCTGACTTTACTGACCATGCCATCTCTCTCCTTTGTAAAATGCAAACTGTGTTTTACAGGATCATAATTGTGTCCACCATTTGGGTAGACATTGCCCATTATTTGCCCATAACAGGATAAAGAGGAAAGGAAGAATAATCTTCCAATAAAGCTGAGGTGTCAATAAGAGAAAAAGCTTGAGGATTGCACTAGGCAACTATGAGACACTATTTCTGGTCCCAGCTTTGTGTTAGCTGTCGATAGGAAGTTAACTGCATGATAAAATTGGTGACTGACCTCTGTATGCTTGATAACTACTCTTTAACTCTGCTAGACCAGGACAGTGTTGTCCCTGGCACTGTGTTCCCCATGCTTCCCTACTGGGTGGGAATAGGAATTATAGAGAATGTTGCAGATTAATCTGCCTCCACTGGAGAGTAATAGAGAATCTATTTTCTTCCAAATTTATATGAAAAAAAATCTGAAGCCCTTAAATGTATAGACAGCAAATACTGGACCATCAGYTTTATGGGGTTGCTCCTTGAACACAGTGGTCTGGGACTGTGGAACAGTCAGCAGGAYTCTCTGAGGCAGCAAGATAGTCCTGCAGCTGGGAGGCTCTGCCTGCCCTGTTTTGCTTGACTGGTATGAAGAGCAGGGATCTTGTTAGTCGGTGTATTTGAGAGCAAGATTAGGGCAACACAGCTTGTATCTTAAACCGGTTCCAGAATTAGGGAGCCTCCTGTTTTGCATAGGCAGTTATTCCCAACTTTCTTTTTAAAGAAACTGCCTTGTAACTTGGAATTTTACACATCATGGGTCCTTGAAGCTTCAGCAATTCTCCTGCTGTAGCAAAGTCTTTCCACAAGGCTTAGTTCTCACAGTTCTCATAGTCCATTAGAGGGAAGATTATAYTCAAGTGTCCTCACGAGGGTCAGCAGAGGATGACCTGTCTGCTCAGACCTGACCTCMTCCAAACAGGATGCCTTTGATGTAAATAAGTATTTTTATTTTAACTGTCCCTAATTTTATTTGTACCATACCATCTCTGCTGATGTAATGCAAAATGTTCTCCACTCTGCAGCCCTGAATTGCTGAACATCTAACATATCTCTTTCCATGGGCAGATTTTAATAGCACGTTTTAGTCACTAATAATTAACTAAAAGTTTTATTTCTTTCTTTTCCCTTCCTCTTCTGCTTAAGGGCTGTCAGTGTTTGGGGAAGATACCAGGTTTGCAGGACTGGAGTCAAAAGCTCTTTGTTACCCAAACCACAGTGACAGTCTGTGCAAGTTCAAGTGCAGCTCAAGCAGCTCTAGAGCTCGACAAAGGGCACGGGGTGTGGGGGAAGCGCAGGAGCACATCCCACTCGGGCCCTGGCCCTGCAGCACGGCCCACTTCACCTGAGCAAACACTGGTATCCAAACTGTTCTCAAGTGCTTTTTTTATTATTTTTTTTTCCAAGCTTGCAACMTCCTTAGACTCTGTGTAAAACCAGTGCCCTGATTACGATAAGAGCTTTGTGATTTGCATGCTTGAACAGAACTGAGAACTTGACTTTGCTTCAATGTAAGCTGCCCAAAAGAGGCCTTGACCAGTCTGGCAGAAAAGATCATGATCAGCCTGGACGGTCACTAGGAGGTTGTTACCACCTCCCCGCACTCCCACTTCTTTTGGCACTTTCAGCTTTCTAGAAAGAAAGTTTTCTAGAAACACTAGARTTTCTGTAGGTCGCGATTATGTTTGTCTACAGGATATTCAAGATATACTTCTTAAATTTGGAAATTTTTAGGTCAGGGACTATGGTTCTGATGCACGAGGTGTGCACCACGCTCAGAAACACACAGAGTTGCAGTTTCACTGCATGGGCTGCTGGTCAGAACTGCCAACAGCAAGAGAAGGACTGAGTCCTGAAGACTATTCTCAGCCTCTAGAGTTTAGAAATTTKCAGCCGAATGATGGGGACAAGATAAAAGGTGTGGCCATTCTAAAAAAAGCATCCTGAGCAAGTAATGGATCTATCCTCCCAAAACAATTTCAGTGCTACTTATACTTGATTTCACGCTCTCCTGGACATAATATTGTGGATATTTTGATTTATAGCTCACTAGGGATCTTCTAGAAAATGCAATTTTTCTTTTTGGAAGTTGCAGTATCTGGTGATCACTTGACAAATGCCCCACTAAAGCCAACAGTCATCATCAACATTCATCCTAAGTGTCCCGGTGATGAACAGAAGCCGTTAGCTCTGTGTGGCTTCCCCTCGCCTCTTTTTTGAATGATGTTCTCTTAGGGAGCTAGCAGCAGAGGGGTTAAATTGAGTTATCTTGGCGGTGARAATGTGCGCTAGAGCCATAGTCAGTTATATCAGCTGAAACTCAGACTTCATTATCTTTTTCTAAAAAGATTTCTCACCCTGTCTTAGGAGGGCTCTGACTAGCCCTTGAGTGGTATCTGATTTGAACTTTTATGGATAATTACATTACAAAMAAGATTTTCCTCTGTCTTTTTGATCATGTCACTGGGAGCAGAGAGGTTGGTTCTTTCTTGCCTTTTCTTATCCCATTTTAATCTCAATTCTGTTGCTGCAGGTCTACCATAAATTACAGTATGCTAAAGGAATTTCCTATTGATTTGCTCTGACAGTGATTTGACCAGCTATGTGAATAGCTGATGGGAGCAGAACTTACTTTTGGTTCAGACAGCAGAGCACCGACTAAAGCTTGGAGGTAAACACTTCGGGGAAACCTGAACTCCTAATGCGTTACTGCTCAGCACAGCTTACAAACACGTGTTATTGGAGCTTCAGTACACGGTTGTGCTGTGTGTTGGACAAGAAAGGCATCGTGGCTTGTAATAGGTTGACATCAGTAACCTCTTATTGTTTGTCATGCTCAGAAGTCGCTAAGAATGAGGGTGAAGAAATGTCAAATAATCAGGTCATATGCAAGTGAATGAGACCTGATGGTTGAAGCTTGGTACCGTGGGAATCTGTATCATCCTGATAACTTCTTTCTTACAATGTTAGTTTGTAAGCTATGGGAATCTTCACACAGTTTGTGCAATCAGATGAAGATCTTCTTCCTGAAGTTTATTTGTGGTGGCCCAACTGTTTCCTGACACAAATTAGTAAAAGAGGGAAAAACAGTTTGATAATGAAGATTATGCATTTCAAAGTTATTCTTCTTGGAAAAACAAGGCCCAGAATCAACCTGCTCAATACAAAAGGAAGCTGAGGCAATAAAGCGGTATTTGCTCAGCCAGGCGGTGGAGCGTTGCSTTTTTACTCCTTGGTGGCATCAGCATTTCCAGCTACCCCACTATGTACACAGCGCACTCAGGGCTAGATTCTGAGCACTGGATTCTCGCTGTTCACAGTGGGATCACTTGAATGCTTGTGCCTGCCTGCTTAATATATGTTAATTGAAGGACTTTTGTGTCTCAGTGTCTTTATTAATATTAACAGAATGAGATTTTTAATGGCCCTATACAAAATATGCTTGACCTAGCTTGAGCCCTTACTTCTGTTTTTATACTTTGCAGCACAGTGTGGCTTCCAACTAGCTTAAGAAGGCAATATTATATTCTGTGGCAGAATACACAAACTGATGAAACATGGATTACTCTTCAGATTTGTGATTTCTTGGCCATGACATATAAAATTTGAATAACACCAGAATATAATTAGATTAAAAAAAAATGAAGTGAAAACCAGTTTTGCTGTTTTCTGCATGAAAATAATTGTACTTTAGTGAAAAGAGTAGGCATTTTAAAAATAGTTCTATCTTCAGCAGGCTTATTTTTATGCATTGTGTTTAAGAAGTCATTAGAAACATATCTTAACATTAGGCTAGATTGAAAGACTATAAGAAATATATTAAGCTAATATTGTAATTAAAATATAATCTGGTCACAGTAAAGGATAGCTATTAATAATACAAAACAGAGACAGAAAGGAAAATTTCAGCTTTTCTAAAAGAATGTGTCTGCCCAGTTCCATTTGCTGGTAACGCTTGGCAGAAACTTGTGCTCTTTGTTTTGGTGGGTGCAGGTGTTCCTTAAGGACTAAAGCATCAGTTTGGGGCTAGGGCGAAGCTCTGTTTTCTGCAGCCCGCTGTGGGTGCTCACAATAAAGAGTAGTAAAATGTCTCTGTCACTTTTGTACCTTTTTGCTATGTTACAGAGAGGATCTTTCCTAAAAATCTGCCCTACGTTACACAGTTTGCAATGGCTGTCTGTGAAATCACTGTATAGGCAAGCTGGCCAAGAGCACGCCTGGGCCACAGCTCCTTTCTCTGGGTTCTGGCTTTTCTTCGTACTGTGTTGAAGGCTGTATAGGCATTTTTTGCACTCCCAGCATGATGCACTGGTGATCAGATTGTTGACCTACCTCCCGCAGCAAAAGCCCAACACCAAGCATAGAGGAAAGCAAGGAAAAAAAGTGCAATTTCCAAGCTGAGACAGAAGTGGGCAACCAATATCCTCTGATTTTCTGCAGCACAGGAGTTTCTCTGCCATTGACAGTACTACAAGGATTTGCTTGTTTAAGGGTTTTGTCTAAAGCCATTGTAGCAAATGAAAAGATTCATACTGACTTGCTTTGCACCAAGGATGATATTCTCTTCCTCATTATATCATATTGCCCCTTGAGCCAAGAGGCCATTTCTGTGGGAGAGATTCCTACAATTACTGTTTGGTTTAGACCCACGCTGTGCAAATGGAGAATACTGCTGGCTCATCGAGAAATGAAGTGTGTTGGTTTCTGCTGACAGACTCCAAAACACATCTTGTGAGTAATGCAAGGTAGTGTTGCATACTCAGGTTTCACTGAATCAGAAGAGAGATGCAGGAAAGCAGCCTAGCACAGGGCAAAGAACCCCATCTGCAGACAGATGCTCCCTGTTCTGGCTGGTAACAGTCAGCATAGTCCAAGAGAAGTGAAAGGAGGCAGGAGGTCAGGCACCACCTAGAGAAGCAGCTGCTGCTACTGCTGCACAGACATGCTTGGCACCTGGGGCCTGCAGCTGCCGCATTCGTTCTGGTGTGTTGTGCCAAAGGCTGCTCTGCTGGCAGAGCTCTGTGACAGGGAAGGGGTAAAAGAAGCATAGTGACCACTAAAACATGTGAAGTTGGGAAGGAATTTGAAGAGGTCACTTGGCCTAATCCTGRTGATGTCCTGGGGAGATCAAAATCTTAAATCTAGCTTTTGGAGTAGCAGAGGAATTGTTAGACAGGACCACAATTCTTTTCCTGTAAGAGGACTGTGTGAGGACATTATCACTTGTCATGATGGGAGTGCTTGTAGTTCACAAGATTAACCTCATCCACCTTCTGCTCTTGGTAGGAGAGCTGAGGAACTTCAGAGGAGGACAGGTAGTCTCAGGAATAACATCTCTTGGGTCTCCCCTCTCTACCAGGGATTCCTGGTGGTCGTTTTACCTGCTTGAGGTGCTGCTGTGTCTCAAGCTTGGTGGGGGCAGCAGCGCATACCACAGATACCATCTGTGAACGTGCAGTCAGTGCCCTGAGACATGGACATCATGCTGGTGGCCTGGGGACAAAGGTTGGCTTGCATCTTCAGCCTGTGAGGCAGATGAAATACCGGCAAAAGGACAGTGTGGATCAGAAGCTGACTCAGCAAGAGAGGTTGATGGTTTACAGTAGAGAGTTGAAACTGGTGACCAAAAACATGCCAGACTTTAGCCTTGAACCTTCTATTTACAGGTTTATGGCTTTGGAGATATATTGGCATGAGGAGTTTGTTTTTGTTGTTGTTCTCCAAGAATTTCTTGAAAACAAACTTTCTGGTGTGCAGAATAGTTTCACAACACTGTGTTAGTTAGAAATAGCTTGGGGGCTGAGGGGACAATATTTTTTATTGTTGTTTTGTCTGCAGAAGATTCATTTAATCATTCTAAGGATTATGGCTTGGGAAGTCAGGAACATACTCTCACGTGAGAAATGAAACAGGAGGAAGAGAATGTTTTTCATCCAGAGTGAAGGTCTCTGTTGTACACTGACTAGCATTTGTGCATAACACCTACCTTCATGCTACCTTCACATCCCTATTAGATTTAGATTAATTTAATAGATTTTATTAAATCTATGAGATTTAATAAAACAAGATATGGAGTGTTTCCCCATGGCTAATGTTTCTTGTTTGCCATCAGTCAGTTCCTCTGCCCCAGAATATCTCCCTGGATATGCCACATACCATGACAGTTTACTCTCTGGACCTAATTTTTTGCATTTAAGTTGACAATAAAATGAACGGAAATTTATATGTAAACACATATCTGTACCAAAGCATTAATTGGGTGCTAAATCTTTAATCTAGATTTTATGAAAGATAGTGCAATTCGGTGTTCATCATCTGTGAAATATTTATATATTTTTATTTCCATTAAGTAGCGCAAGACAGTGATCCTTGAGGTAGTTGTCTTCTGCTGTTGTGTGCCAGCAAAATAATATTTATTATTTAAAGTACCTTGTTTCCTTCAGGAGGAGACTTAAATTTTAAGAACAGGGATGTGATTTATCTCTTCAGATTGATTGCTGTAATTAGTGGGCAGATCAGATGAGTTAGTGCMAAACGCAGCAGTGTAGAGGACTTAGTTGTCTTCAGTTGTCATCAGTCTTGCATGACTGCTGTCATTACAGAGAATATCAACATGTATTAATGGAAGAAACCAATAAGAGACGTAATTTGTAATTGATTTATTTTCTGCAGAAGAAAAAAATAAATTACATTTAGGATTGATGCAATTTGTGTAAAGAACAGTGTGTTGGCAACCTGTCGAGGTGCTTTTGCGGTAGAGGAGGTTCCCAGCTAGGGCCCTGCAGGGATGTTAGGCCCCTTTCAGATGTGGAATCTTGGGCTGAACCCATCTTAACGGGATGGGAAAGCCAGTTTAAACTTCCTCTTATCTCCATGTTCCTTGAGCATGGTGGTTCTCCACAGTGAGATGTTTGATTGATTCGTAGCACAACTGATGTGCAGCTTACAGTTACAGGGCTTTCAGTTTCCTTGTTCCTGACAGGTACAGAAGGTGGGCAGTTCCTCACTATATGGTGTACATTCAAAGTGTTTCAGTTCCCTGTGGTGCTCTTTGTGCCTAATTTACTTCCCCAGAATGTTAACGCTGCTGGTTTTATGCTGTGGGAGGAGTGTATGGTGTGCCATGCTGTGAAGGGAGGAAGTGTTTCACAACGAGAGGTCCTTCTGGCTTTTCYTCTGTTTATGTTACCACCTGGAAAGAAGAAAAGGAGGAGTAAATGACTGATGGTCCGGACGGATTGCGTGCGTGGTCACATCTTTAGTCATGGCACATTAAGCTGGGCAAATTCACACTGAGAGGGGGCAGGTTTGCACTTTGGCTCCTGGAAGCACCTCCAATACACCCCACATAGGGGAATGTTTAGGCACGAGTAATCAGGGATGTACTGAGTGGCCACCAAGCAGCCAGATCACACTGGGCAAATCCAAGCAGAAGCTCTAAGGTGAGAGGCACGGGTTGGGAGAGGCTTTGGCAGAGGAACTTGAATATGGGAATGGTAAAACATAGCTTATGCAACGTCTGAACTACTCAGAGTGGCAGGTGGTTGTATTTTTCACCTTCATTTTCTCTTTTTGAATTCCTGCCTGTGAATTTAGATGGATTTTCTCTGCTTAGGGGGCTTTGAGTTCTTTGATGGACCATGCGCTGCGCTCTGCAGCATGCAAAGGATGTCCTGATTTCTAGGATCAGGCTGAAGATCCGCTGGACGCCAGGCTGCACTGTGCACGATGGCCATGCCGGTCAGCAGAGAGCTCGGTCAGGCCTGGGGAGAAGGCTGACATGAGATGTGTCTGCGGCTCTCGCTGCTTCCCTGATGTTCCCTGGCAGCACATTTCTCCTCTTGGAGTTTTCTTTTTAACCTGCGCTTAACCTGACCTTCACTTAACCTGCTGTTCAGTAGATTCATTGCAGACAGAACGTCAGGCTGCTTGGGAAATTTGGCTTCCTAAATCTTCTGTTGAAACTTTTTTTTTATAGTGTTTCACCATCCCTTTATGACTTGGTAACACGTGAAACAGCCTGCAGATTGTGTGTTACTGTGCCTTTCTAGACTGTATTATATTTTCCTTTCAGTAAGAAGCCCTWTGGATCTGCAATAGGATCTAAAATAATATGATAGCAATAGTCTAAATTTCTTGGACCAGTATTATACAGGCTCTGTCTTAGAAGAAATGGTTGTTCTCAGGTATAGCTTCCCTTTGTCGTTTTATCTTTCCCATTTCCTGAGATCTTAGAAACTATCACAGAGCTACACAGGTTGTTGGTGATCCATAGACCGTGTTTGGGGAACMTGATTTGGTAGGTAGTACATTGGAAACACTCTACTGTGTTTCCACAAACACTTTCATGAAGAAGTGCTAGTCACTTGCTTCAAACTACAACAGATGTTTGCTCGCTGCCACAGGAATCAAATACCTCCCTTCTTGGGTTGGTTTATGGGTCTCCGTAGAAATGGGAACTCTGGTCAGCCTCTTCTTTTGTCTTCTGGTTCCATCTCTGATTCTCAGAAAAATATGAAAGGAGATTTCTTCAATGAAACAGAAACATAAATACTCCCACACCAGTCTTCATACTTTTCTCAAGATTCATCCCAGCTAGAGTCACATATTTCACAGTCTTTTACCAAATCATGCTCATAATAAAATCATGACCATTTTAGTTTTGTAGGCCTAGTCAGTACGTACASGTTGCACCCAGATCTGAACACTGGGAGTCTTTGTTATGTTAAGAATCCMAATGCTGGTTTAAACTTGTCTTGTACTTTGACCCCATCAGTAGACAGGATGTCAGCATATGTAAGTTGGTGGAGATGCATGGATTTTAATGGATTTACCTCACATTACACTGAAAACACAGACCAACATTAAGCTAGTATTGCTTCATTTTACAAAGGCAGTTTTGGCATGATCTTGTATATCTAGCCAGTGATGAGATCTTATTTTAAACTGTTAGGGCTCTGGGTTGGAAAGTGCGTTTCAGACTTAAGGGTGTGAATTGTGCCCAAAGCTTTGCTGATTTGCTATTTCTTAGGAAAAAACAAAACATGATTCAGCCATACCCCCATTATTAGCCTTTTTCAAAGATGTGATTGCAGGAGTTCTTTTCTGCTTCCCCTTTCCCAATGAGGCTAAGCCATCAGGCTGCATAGTATATAGGCCTGTTTTAAGTACAGAGCATTATAACAGGGAATTCCTGTGTGTGAGCAAACCTGTCGGCTTTCTCAGGCTCCGTTTCTTTGTGGACTCCCAGAGCATGTTTCTGGATCGTGGATCATGCAGCAGGTTGACCCTGGGCGTSGGGTCTCATGGCGCGAAACCATCCTGGGCTGTGACCGGGGCAGAGCCCAGGGTGGAGCCGTGTTTGGGGAATGTGTCTTTGAGCAGCGCCTGTTTCTGCCTGTGGACCTGCTGGGTAACCCCAAGGAGTCAGTGTCCGTGTCCACGTGCAGCCAGTTGTTGAGTCGCAGCTCGGGCTCGAGCAGCGTCCCCGAGCGCGGGGCTGTGGCAGGAGAAAGACCACGCATGACAGTGAGGCAGAGCCAGGCACTTAACAGAACCAGCCCGCTAGGATTAGATGGGAGATGGCACGAGTCACTGCTGAGTGTCTGCCCAAAGACTTCATTTTTCATAGCTTTTTTTTACTTTCCTTATATCAAGGAAGTAAATGAATATTCTGCCTTAAAAAAAATGAGAAATGAGGTGCAGGAAGTCTAAGAGACTGAAGAACTGGGAGGCGCCTCGTGCTGGTGTGGGCTGCTAGACCATCTTCACCATGACCGTTCTTTGTTTTCTGTTCCCTCGGTGGCCTTTCTTGCAGTCGCCTTCTTCCCACGTAGATATTTCAACATATATATGTCTTTGTGTGTGGAACATCAGCAAAACTGATACTTTGCTCCCTGCAGAGTTCCTTGTGACCACTCTCTCATGTAACTAATCCATAGCAAAGAGTACACCAACACAGAAAATTAAAAGGTTGGGAACCACTGATTTAACTTCTTAGTAAGCAGTACAACTGGCAATCAGATGTAACCCGAACTCCTTGCTGTTGGAGCTGCTGAAACTATTCATAGCAAAATAAAATTGTTATGGGAATTGAGCTGGGATATATTTTGTTTGAATGCAAATTATCCCAGGTCAGACAGGCTCAGATCTTCTGCCCCCTTAAATTCGTTTTCATCAGCAATGCCAGCCCAAAGCTTTTATCTGGATCTCGGTCTGGGACAGGAATGTATGGGCAGTGAACCCTGATCGTCTAGAGCAGCCCCTCGGGGACTTGCATGTTTCACGCAGGGGAAATCACGCTGAGGCCAAGACCTTTGCTGGTCTCTCTCAGAAGGAAGGTCTGATGTCCACCAGCATGGGGGTGTCAAAGGGTGTTTAGAGACACTTCTCTGTTGGCTCTGACTCAACAAGGTATCTCACAGAAATTAATGCTCCTTCTTGCCTGTTAGGCATTCTCAAGCTAGTGATTTGTGTTCTTCTTCTCAAAGGTCTGACTGCAAAAGCCCTATCACCATAAGAAAAGCTGAGATTTCACTTAAAAGAAAAAAGTTAGGGATATGATTCTCGTACACATGATCATGAAGGGCTAAAAAAGAACCTTAAAATCTCAATACACAATGGCCAGAGAAATCAGAAAGCAAGCAAAACACCAGACCCCTTCAGCATTACTTAAAAAAATAGGATGATTTACAGTCTTGTTTCCTGCAAGGCCAGATTCATGGCTTCTAATGTTTGGAGTTGCATGTCTGATGGGGAAGAATGTTCCTAGTCGGAAACATTCAAGCAAGACTCTGATAATGCTAAATACCTACGGGAAAGCATTTCCAACTACTGATTTCAGTTAACTGTCATCAGTTCTCTTTATTAAGGAGTTTACTCTGTGATTCATTATTTTAAAATAATTGTATTGCTTTTGCCTTTAGCACAATTACAAGAGCAGATGATTCATTAAGATGGTGTMTAATTTCCCTAGAATGTTAGTACATTTGAATTTCCCACATTAACTCCACAGAAAGGTGAGCAGAATCTTGCCAATACATTTTCACTGCACCAATTCCTTAGAGTAGAATGGATAATTTATAGAAAACKATTCTTAATGTGAAATTTTGCCCTCTCCAGAGGTCTGCGATGGATCTGGTTATATGGAAGTCAACATTTAGAGAGTTAAGAGGGTTATAGGAGGTGCTTCTATCTTGTGCGGTTCCCACTGAATAGGGTGATGGGGAGGATTGCATCTTGTGTGCTTTAAGGCTGCTCAGGGGAGAGCTCCCATCACAGGATCAGGGCTCCCTAAGCCTGATGTGGCAGTGCACTCTGATAAGTGTGATGCTGGATTAGGCACTAAGTTTCCTCTGAAGTCAGTTATTCTGTTACTCTTGATGTACCATAAGTAACTAATCAACTGTAAGACAGTGCAGGGCAAATAATGGCTGTCTCTTTTTAGGAAAAGTGAAGCATAAACRAATTCATAAAATAATCCTGCTGTTTCCTGTTTGCTTTCAGAACTGTCATAACTAATAAAATATTGAGATTTTATCGTTCAGTTGCAGGGATTTGCTTAAACAGGCTATACCCAACTGCTTACATAAGTACCGAGTCTGAATTCGATCTGTTGGTTTTAGCTAATTGCTTTCTGGAACCACCAGAACAAGGCAGAGCGCCCAACAGTCAGCGCGTTTGCTCGTGTCCTGATTGCTACCCTGGGCCCATGCTGATGGAGCCATTAACAAAGGGATCTAGAATATCACTTAATTTAAATGTGATTACTGTGTAGTTCATGGCGTGCTGCTGTAGTTTACATTAGTATTTTTCCTGTTTATTTATGGTGTATACTACTGGTTTCTTAAAAGCATGAGAAATGAGGAAGCTCAGATACTCAGATAGCAAGGATTTAATTTGTGGTAAAGCAACTGAATTTGTATTAGGTCTAGAATTTCTCATTACCCTTCTATACTACAATTTAATACATTTAAATACCAATGTGACTGGTTCAATTACCTTAAGTGGAGGAACAAATAAGAATATTTCCTTATTTGCCACATGTTGACAGRGGATTGCATAAAGATGTTTTAAACAAGTTCAGTCAATTGCAAAAATACAAAGGCCCTATTCAGAGAGAACTCTCTTTGTTCATATAGGAATAATTAAAGACAAGCAATTTTGTTACCTTGTTTTAATAATTGCTGGATGTTCTGCATAGCACTCTTTTTGAGCAAATGAACAGAGTAGTCTTTCATGACTAACTCAGGCTGGCAATTTGAAGGTCTTGCAATCTGAGGACCTGATTGAAGGAGAGTAAATTGCTATGTTGCTAAGAATCCAACATTTTACATTTACAAGAAATCTATATTGTGTTAGAAAACAGAATAAATTGAGTTATTTTTTGTGAGTCATTTGGAATCTGAAGAAAAGGGCAATCTGCTGAATAACTCCCAGGTCAAAATAGGCAACTGGTGATTCTAATGCTTCCTTCACGAGTGAAATATTTAGTCTGTTTAAAAACCATTAACTTAACCTAAACACTTGGTGTGGTACAGAGCCAGATATTCCAATCTGGTGAAAATCRGTAAAGGTCTGCTGAGGTTCTTCTCATCAGTCGAGGACACAGTCCAATGAAATACTGCATTTGTACTTGCCTGACTCTGGGATAGTCATCAGCAAATGTTGCCCATGTACAGACTCGATACTTTCCTAGTGGATGAGTGAATTTGTTTGACAAACATAAAAGCTAGGGAAAAGTTTAGTTAACTTATATTCTCTCTTTCATTTAATGTGTTCACATGCCTTTGCACTGCCTGGTTTGGGATAGGATCAAAAATTTTGCGTTTTACTCGTGGGATCTCTGACTTCAATAATACTTGTGTATTATTGGAAACCTCCTGAGAGTCAATTCTCACTAGTTTCCCAGAGCATTTTCTTTCCCAGATTGGTTAAAATCTGCGCTCTGGAAAAGAGACAGTACTCAGTTCAATGGGAGCTACTGGGTGCTTGGCACTCTTTAAAAAGCAGGTCATTTGTTTAAGAATCTATGTTTGGGGTTAGGGGCCAGCTTTTGTACTTTTTGTTGGGGAGTCCTGGGCCAAGCTCCTGCATCTCCAAATATTCCTACGCTTTGCCCAGCACCCTAATGACATGGGTGTCTCTGTACAAAGTGCCTTTTGCAGGGGAGAGAAACAGTGTATGGAGGCAGAACATGTCCCAGCCCTGTAAGCTGCAGCTGTCCCCATTGCAGCTACCACCCAGGAAAGGGGCTGTAGGTCACAGCAGAGAGGGAACAAACTTATTTAATTACCATGATTTATTGCCATTGGTTTGGCTGTTTGCTCATGCTGTGTCCCAGGGGTAAAGATATCTTTCACCTCAGCAACACTCCGTGCAGTTCAGCTCCTGCTTTCTGCTTTGCCAGATATGGTGCTTGTCATTTTTTCTGCCTAATTTCATGTCTTTATTTGCTCATTTTGATTATATTTTCCAGAGCATTGACATTTTGACCCTAACCTGAGAGGTCCTCAATAACCCGTCTCTCCAAAAGTCAGTTAGTGCTATCAGGTATCTACAATTCTAGGTCAGTCTGTACTATACTGTTGGCTGCAATTCTTGGAAATACTTGTGCTTATGACTGTAGTAAGGTTATAGTCTTGCGTATTTCTTAGACTACYAGCTTAACCCATCCCAAGAGGTGTGAGTCTGCTTCATTAACCATTCTGTAAAAAAACCATTAATTTATTTGGACTGTTCACATGATGTGAGTTTGTTTTGAACAGCTTCATCTCRGGACCAGATGACAGAATATCCCTGCTGCAGAAGCATCCAAAAGATGAATGCTGGCAGATTTACTAGGACTTCACCCAAAGCCCGTTGTAACCAGCTGCCACTTTCTCCTTTGACTGGAAYGGGTGTTGCTGGGTGCTGGATAGGCAGGCCGGGCTGCCGTCTCTGTGTGGTTTTCTTTGAGCGTGGCTTTGGCAGGCGGATCTGCGCTCGCTCTGCCTCTGCTCCTAGCTGCTGGCCTTCAGCTAGCTGTGATACAGAAGCCTTGTCAGACGCATGGGGGTTAGGCTGGGCTTGAGATGAGAAGCTGGTCTCAGTGGCTTATTTGCTTCTGGCTTGGGCTGGCTTGTCTCCAGCTGCCTCGGAGCACGAGGAGCACGGACCGGGCACACTAGAGGCACACAGATCATCTCTGTGCCTAGCCCACTGCTATGCAGGCTATGAAACCTGAGGGAAGGGGCTCATCTCCTGTCTTATGTGCTAGAATCTGAGCAGAGAGAGGTGCCAGACTTCTCCCTTGTAGTGCAACATGTGGCGTGTTGGCATTTGAGAACAGATATCTGCCCAATTCCAGCAGCCAGCTTGGGTCCAAAGACACGTTAGGACGCTTGAGRTAGCTCTGAGGTGTATGAATACATTACTTTTTCCTGGAACTCCTTCTTCTCTTTATTCTGCTTTTAAAATATTCATTATTCTAAAAGGGAACCCACAGGCAGGACCCTCGAGCTAGAGGAGTCCCTCCTCCAACAGAGAACTCTGATGGCAAAGGGAGGTCCTTTGTGCGTCCTCTGTGGTACCACCAAGCCAGAGACTTAGAAGAGCATCAGGCCAGGAAACAAGGGTTTGACTTTGATTAAAATGACATACAGCTAAGATCATTTCATGAGTTTTCACTGCTGAATGAGAAAAAACTGTAACACAATATGAGATGATCCCAGTAATATCATGATGAGATTAGATATCTACGCATCTCCTGACTGTGGACCTCTGATMATTTCAAATAAGTAGCAACTATAGGTTCCAGATCATCTGTTCTGAGAAGCTCATTTATATTTTTATGCATTTTAAGTAGAACTAAAAATTGTACTTTGTTTCTAATACGTGCTATAATGTTCGTTACGATGTGTTTGAATTGATGATTTGTGTTTTTTAGGAGCTAGACAGTCAGGAAATAACAACAGAGGTCTTGGATCAATATCCACTGGAGTCTGTGGAAAGCTGTGTGCCAATTTCAGCTGGTCTTTTTTCAACTCCTTTAAAACTTTGTGTGAATATCTGGAACCATTTTAATGGCTCTGAAACTATATTTAACTCTTCCTTTTGAGAATTTTTTTGTCTTGAGTGCACGCACACCCATCTAACGGTGTAGGCTTCATGAGTTTTTTGGCTGCTGTTCTAACTGCTATCAGTTAAAACAGAGTAGCTTTTAACACTTGGTTTTCTATATATATCTCTAATATAATACTGAATAAAGCATTCTGGAAATAAGCAGTGTTGCTTAGACAATATGTGCACATATTTTGTAGAACTCTGTTTTGTCTAGATGCTCTTGTCATCATACAAAGTATAATTTAACTTTGCATCAGTCAGTACTAAGCACTTTTATTTAGCAGACACATCACAGTTCTTTTTTTGTATGTTTTAGTTTTCAATTTCATTATGTTTCTTAGCTCATTTTTTGTATCTGGTTTATGAAACTCCTGTGAGTTTAATATGCATATGACCAACTGGTTGCCTTTAATTTAATTAGCACATAATGAAAATAGATTGTATGCAAAAACAGAGCCCAYAGCCATAAAGCTCTCCTAGTTCTGAGCAAGGATTTCTCTGCTATCTAGCAACTTAGACTTCTTAAAATATAGACAAGAAAAATAAGTTCTGAGAAGCCTCCTCGATGTAATGGGTCACTCAGAATCATTGCTGTATATCTGGTAGAGAGTTTGGTTTTTGGAGATGCTGAAAACGTCAGTATGGATTAGGTTTACAAGTCTGTAAAATCTCATGGTCCTCACTCGGAGTCTGAAAGTTCAAGGGCAGGCAGATGGAAGCGTCTCCATGTAGGTTCAATAGATGCAAAGGAGATCTTCTTGAACAGATGATATTTTAGAGTGGGACTCTCTAAACCACTCTGTGTAGATCTGAAATCAGTGGCATATTTACCTGATCTATATAGATAGAGAAAATTTCAGTGGTTTTTAARAAATCCCCTTATTCTTTAGCTCATAAGCTAACATCAGTTAAAAAAAAAAACAAACTGAAGATTTTTTAATAATCTCTTTTGCCCAAATTTCATTTGGAGATTCTTCTTCCTTTTGGAAAATCACAAGAAAAAAGAACAAGTACTTGCCTTGGTGATAACATCCTGATATGAGGAATTTTACAGAGGTTTATTCCAGTCTGAAAATTTCTTTAGCACAGAGCTAAGCAAACTTTTCATAACAAATAAAGGATGGGAGGAATGTTGCCTTCTCATCCCTTCCCAACTTGTCTGCAAACAAACTGCAAGTTCCTCTAATTTATTCATTGTAGTATTATTTGCTAGCCACACAGATCAGCCTATGTGTTCCAGTTTACTTTTTGATGGTGTGGAATATCCATTACAGGGGAGGACAGCAAATTTGTGTTGTGAGGGAGGAATAAAAGAACAGCAAATTCCAACTGAGGAATCTCTTGGGTTTTCCTTCCCACTACATTCACACAGTTGCTGCTATTGTTAGTGATAGCCRCAGTGGGAGAGAAAGAGTAGATAGGAGCCCCGGCCTTTTGCATGCTGTGTTGTCTAGACTTAGTAAAAATTGTTGATTTTGTCATACTGCTGCCTCTTGCATTCTTACAATCAYAGCAAATCTGAAGAAAAGATTGAGTGTGGACATATCTGTCCCTTCCTTATTGGGTCCCAAACCCATCAAAGTTAGTGGAGAGCTATCATCAAGTTCTCATTCAAGGACATTCACATGTACATGTGAAGTTACACTCTCATTAAAAAGACCTATTGTAAAAAATCTTTGACAGTTTTGACAGAATTTGACAATATACAGAAATATTTGATGTGGAGAAATATATTGCATCTAACTCATGACTGTGGTCATATTTCTGTAGAAAAGATTCCAGATGACACCTTTTCTAACACTGCCCAGGATTAGAGACTAGTCAAAATCTGACTTTCTTTAGGAAGCTGGAATTCCTTGGAGCAGCTGATCCTGCCGCTCTGCCTTGGGCTCTCTTAGCCACTATGGGCTCCAGCTGACCTAGCCATGGCCATAGGCCACTTTAGCCAAGGTCAAAATTTAAGAACCTGCAAAAAAAAGGGGTTGATAGATACTACATGATTGCCCACTTTCTGCCAACCCAGAAGACTGCAGCTCTGCCAGAGGTCATTCCAGCATTCTCACATTGCTGTGAAATTACTGAAGAGATTATTTTAGAAAGAATCTCCCAAAATGTCCCAAGTCTAGAAGAATTGTGAAACGATCTGTGATTGAATGAGTGTTCAAACTGCTCTGTGACACTCCCCCTTCTTGACAAGGTCATAAAACTGAATGTTATAAAAAACGAAGACATCTTTCATTCACAAAACATTTTTCAATTTGGAGAACCTGTCTGATGTTAAACCCAAAGGAAAGAGATCTTATTGGGAAATTCAGGGTCTTTTCTGCTGGAAAAAAGTGAATATATTTGTTAGCCAGCTACAGCATATGAAAAACGTGTAGAAAAAATGCACGGGGTCCAGAATTCAGTTCACCTTTTTATTTCCGGAATTCTCAATCCACCCCTATAATGTTAAATATAGAAATTATATTTGGKTGTACATCAGGGACAGTTTCTTAGAGGAAAATGTAGAAAATCCTTTGTTCCATATGGTTTGAATCACTTATAAAATGAATCCTACAGGAATAATTTCAGATGTGGAAACCTTTAAAATGGGGAAATAAGAAACAGATTTACTCCATTTCTGTTTTCCAGCAGAAAATAAAAATCATTTATCAGTGCCCAGTTATCAGTGCTGTCTAACAGATAAAAATTGCCTCTTGGTTAGAATCACTTATAAATTATGTGATGGCACACTACAGAAAGATTAAAATATTAGTTGTCTTTCCTGCAGGAATGTACTTTGCCATGACCAAATGTGATCTGATGTTTGAAATATGCCAGTTTCTTGCAGTGAGCAGGCARGTTAAGTTCTTGTTAATGATGAAAAGCCTGTTTTATTCTCTTACTGATAAAGGCAATTTTACCCTTCATTTAGAATCTTAAGTAGATGAGAGATACTCATTGTGATTTTTTTTGAAGAGTGGGCAAGTTGTCTATTGGAATATTTAATATTGTTTTCATATTATCATTTGGGAAGCAATTAGACCCTCCCAAGTCATGATATGAAAGCTCTTTTATTGTCAGAATTTAGAGTATGGTATGATGTTGTGAGCAGTTGGAGTGAGTTCCCATGAGAGATGCTTATATCGGGCAGTACTGTGACGATGCTATTGATCTTGGTCTATTCATCTGGAAAATACAGAAGTGAATTTCATTAAAAAAAGGCATGGTGTCTGATTGCAGTGTTGAGAATCCTCTGGTAAATCCTTTTATGCACTTAATAGGAATGCATTTAAATTCAATTTTAGCATTAGCAAAGCAAACAGTTAAAACTGTGAAGATTTCACATGTAACTTCCTATTTCCATTTGCTTTACATTTTCTATTGAATTTTCCTCATGGGAAACAGTTCTGAAAGTTTCAGAAAATTCCACAAATCCTTAATAAATACTGTGTTGGTCTTGGATCTTGAAATTGCTCTCTTTGTGGTATAATTGGCATTCTGGACTTAGCAGCTCAGGCAAAAGCAAAGCATCAATTTCAGAAGGGATTATGTGATGCATGTCTAAACTATCTGCATTTTCAAAGAATGCCTTTTGAGAAAGGAGGTGGAATCATGATCTGGGAGTACTTAAATGTTGGGCACAATGGTTTGCAGTTGACATTTGCTTGTCTTCATGTACTTTTCTGAGGCAAAAGAGATATGTGGTCCTCATGGGATGTCAATTTTGGCAGAAAGGTGTTGGCACACGGTAGAGCTTTACTGATCCGAAACAAAGATTTGTATCTAGTATTACATATATAATGCAATAGAATTACCTGATGAAACAACTTGGTTCTAAACTTGGTGAAAAGGAGTGTTTATTACAACCATATTTCACAAAAAAAAAAAGAAAAAAAAAAGAACTAAAATCATAACTGATTAATGAGCTGTATGGAAATATTTCCTCAGTGCCACCCATGTTTCTCTGGCCCTGATCCTAGAAACACTTCATCACATGTGGAGTTTTATGCATAGATACTGTGTGAAAAATACAGCATTGTTTTCCCATGCTTACTTCTGCCTTTTAGGGATATAAGAAGGAAAATGTAAAGACACTTGCTTTCACTGACTGCTTCTATCTTGTACGACCCAATAACACTGAAACTGCCTTTGTCATGATGGATTGCTAGGAATTGCTTATTGAATGATGGTGGTGCTAAAATGTTTAGAAGCTTTAACTTTGTATTGATACACCATGATGTCCTTGGGTTTTGACTCTGAGAAACCTTAAATCGAGATTTCCTGGTGGTTAATCTGGTTTTGAAAAAAAAAATCTTAATTCAAGCATTTTTCCTTGCCTACTATATACACTTTACAATATACACTTAATAGAAATTCTTTCTTTCAGAAGCACTTGTTTTTTGTCTGAGACGGTATAGGCTATATGTATATGTGTGTACACACAGATATGTATACTGTGAAATACAGGTTAGTATTGCATCTTAAATCAGTCCTGGCACAGTATGAAGATGTTATGCTGAAACCTGACTGACCGACGCATTCTTATTCTTTGTGTTGCCAAACATGAAACGTGGTCACCTCCAAAGGGAAGCAAAGTATATTTTAACTGAGAACAGTTATTCCTGTATCTGGAATAAACCTAATTTGGTGGAAAACATTTCAATCTCTCTAGAGTCTTTGGAGGGAGACTAGTTTAAGGGTTTGCATGTTCAAGTTGTAAAGGYTTGACAGCCTTTCCTCTAATTTGTGTTTGCTTTCTAGTCAGGTTTAATAAGGACACGGAAGATCGAATTCCTTATATCTCCATTACCTCAGCAGCTAGCGAAGGAGCACAACTACACATCACCTCCTGGACACCACCCACATGTGTTATATAAACGGACAGCAGAAGAGAAGGTGCATCAGTACACAGTACGGTCCAATCCCAAATACTTTTCCCTTCGGCATCACAGAATTCACTCTTCCCACAAGTCTCATGCTCAAGCAAATGGTTACCACCATGGAAGGTTTCAAAAGCAACATTTTTGTGGACGTCGCAAGAAATGTATGTAAGGAAACTTTCTCTCCTTGATTGAGATGGTGACTTTTAAAGCCTGTATGGTGTTKCTTAGGTCACCTTTGTGATGAAGATGCTATAATGTTAAGTGTTAAGGTTATAAAGGGAAATAGATATGAGTAACTTGACTACTCACTTAAATTTAAGCCATCATCCTTGTTATTAAGCTATAAGAATCACGGATTAGTTTACTTATTCTCCACCCAAATTAAAAGATCCTATGCCTGACTTTCTTGAAACTGAGCTAGATGTCAGTAAGCCAGCCTGTTTCAGACTGCCACTTTTGCACAGCTACTTTGGGATATGTAATTAATTAGGCTTGAGTATGGAGGAAAAGCTTTTTAAACATTAAGTTCTGACAGGATAGAGGATCTGTCTTTCAGAACTCACCATTTGATAATGAAATTTTCAGCAACTGAGATCTTTAAAATGAGCCTCCCACATAAACTGTTTAAATAAAATTTTGTAGCCACCTCTTAAAAAACATATTGGAATATATTATCCTGCCAAGGTCTATTCTGAGTCCTTAACAAGGCCCTCAAATTGCATGACATATTAGAGGCCCCTTGAAGCCTATAGCTGTGCTTATAGCATTCAGCTGATTCCATTTGAAAGCTGATCTGCTTCTGGACTGAGTTTCTTAATAAGAGTCTCTAGGACTGCACACAGCATTGACAGCTTGGTCTCAGGCTATGTATGTCCAGCCACCTACCTGAGTTCTGAGAAAATGGGCAGGTTGCTTCCAAAAGCTATATAGGAAAGAGTAAAGAAAATTAATAGTAGGAAGGAGAAAGGAGGTAGCAGAAATGGTGGCTAAGACTGATGCCTGTCTGAGGATATGAGGTCCTAGCTTGAGTTCCAATTAGGGTTTACATTAAATGAAGAACACAGAGGTTGCACCCAAGAGTGAAGAGTTTAATATAAGTGATTTACCCTTTGTCACTTAGGCACTTGGCATCAGAAGCACTGTTAAAATCCATTTAAATAAGGTAGCATTTAATTACCTTAGCCACAAACTCCTCTTTAGTCCTCCACTTCAAACAGTACATACCTGTGACCCTCTGAAAGAAATGAGAGAGGAATTCTAAAAAAGAGCAGGTTTTTAACTAGCCTTCATGAAAGTGTAGAACAAGTATAACTCATGTTCATTAAATGAATGCAATACAAATAAACTCATATGATTGTTAACCGAGTAGGTAAAACAAAGGATATAGAAGAAAAGATAGCACTCACATAAAGGCAACATGCCTTCTAAGATTCGTTGAAGCTCAAGGGAAAGCTTCTTCTCTTTCTTTGTGCTTTTTACATTTTTCTCTGGCCTTGTTCTGAGATCAGAAGTCAGTTTGAAATCTTGAGGAAGATCAGTTTGGACACTGGGAACAGAAAATTTCAGCCTGAATGAACAAAAGCATAAGAGCTGAGGATGCAGAGTTATGGAAGGCAGGCTGCTGTTATTAACACTGCCTATATTCACGGTTAAATTATCCKGAACTAACCGTGGATCCAAGTTTGCTGATCAATAAGAGTGTTGAGTACATAGTCACCTTTAATGGCATAAAAACTTGCTGCACTCACCATCTTTTAAAATGTCATATACCAGCAGTCTGTACGCAGTAGAGAAGCCATTTAATCATCTTTCAAATCCTTCTTGATAATCTAAATGTTTTCAGATCATGCAAACTGAATGGATTGTAGTCAGTGGCTCACACTTGAAAGATACTGCCGCTGCCCATGTTTTATTAGTAGCTAAGAAGTTAATTTGAGAGAAAAACTACGCTCGCTGCTTGTCAGTGATCAGTCTATGGGGTATGTGAATATGAATGCAATTTTTTATGAGTTAAGTGCCTTCAGGTTGTTTTGCCTTCAAAATAATACATGAAAAGTGATGTACATTGAACTGCACACTTCATTCTTGGGTGAGGAATGTCAACATGTTTTCAGAAGAGAAGTTCTTTGAGCTTGTAAAGGAAAATTCCTTGTAATGAATTTTACATTTAAAAGTCTTGCTTATACAGGGACTTGCARTGTTAAATATATTTCAGAGTGACTCAGTTCTTTGAAAGTAGATACTGTTGTCTATTCTATGATATTCTTGATTTCAGAGTAGAGGAGGGGAAGCTACAGTTTTAACCCTGCCATTGGAATATCTTTTTGATGAGGCACAGGGAGGACTTATTAGTTATCTAAGACACCCTCACTCATATTGCAACCCTATGTCCAAAAAAAAAAAAAAGAAATATCTTACTTTTATCCAAATAATATGTGAAGTTAACTTTGGGTTAATTCTTGATGCCAAGGAAACACAGCAATATGCAAAAGAAGCTAAGAGCATTATAGGTTATAGCTTTCTTTCCCATTTTCTGTCTCTTTGAGTGGGTCCATTTTTTRCCCATGCAGTTATACAAACACAAAGAGAAAAGTGCACTGTCCCACTGACTAAGCCTTGATTGCTGTTTCCTGACATTTCTTATACTAAATAAATATATCCCCAGCAGGGATAATCTAAACGATAAATTTGCATAGAAGGGTAATGTCAGTCAGACAGCACCCAGACAAGAATCCTGTTTTGGGCGAGTGTCTCCCTTCTGTGCTCATGGTGGACATCTATTGTGGAAAGGAGTTTTTGAACCACCTGCTAGATAAGTAGCACATATTGAACACCTGAGAAAGTTACCAGCTGAACAAAGCAAGTGTTAGAAATTCTGTGTACATCTTTTGCTGCAAATGTTGCGATTTTGTTAGATTAATTCCTTGCTTTGAACTGTTTATTGCATACAAATGTGCTTATTTTTGATTCCTTCCCCGTAAGTATCCCTGTTACTATCAAGAATGAATTGGATCTTATTTGCTAAATATATTAGAATGTCCTACAAGTATTAGATCAAATGTATATAAATAATCTAAGGATCTAAACCTGTATTATTTAATTATGTGTTAAAACTGCTTATAGGTGATCTGAATCCTTTCCAAAACTGAATTCTATTTCCTTTTAGATGCACCTAAACCACCCACAGAAGAGACATACATTCGTTCAGATGAATATGGGACTTCTCCAAGGTTCAAAAGATCATCTGCTAAAATTCAGAAAAATGGGAGTCTAAATGTTGAAACCCTTGTTGTGGCAGATAAAAAAATGCTGGAGAAACATGGCAAAGAAAATGTAACTACTTATATCTTAACAGTTATGAATATGGTAAGATCTGATGTAACTGAAGTATGTCTTTCCCTGTGGAGTACTGGTGTGTCAAAGTAGTACCTGTCATCAGACAAACAGTGATAGCAAAAGAACATGCATGCTTTAGGCAAAAAAGCTGTTCTTCAAGCCTAGTCTTATATATTATTTATACTTAAAAGTTGCTTGAAAATACATCTGTAAATCAGCACGGCTATAGCAATACTGYTACATAAAAAAGCAGGAATCTTTGGAGAGTATTAAAAATATTAAAGTGTTTCTTTCATATTACAAAGAAGAAAAAAGGTACTCATATTGAAAGTTTCATTTCCCTCAGTATTATAGAAGCTTTACTTTGTTTCACCTCATGTCACTCCTTGAAACAAAAATTTCTAAGAAAGTATTTATGCTGAGAAACACAATTTAACTGGAAATATTCCTTCCTAATTCCTTTAGGATTTCCTCTGCTTTAGTTTTGTATTGCAAAAACCTAAACTTGATTACACTTGATCCAGAAGAACAAGGACAGAACAAAACCCTGTGAAATCAACAGAAGTTTTTAAATTTTTTTAAATTGATGCAGTGGTTTGGAGCATAATTCTTCTGGGTTAAACTCTTTTGGATTAATCCTACAAGGCATATAATTATAGTAATTTGTATTGAAAATTTGAAGCCCAATGGAATAATCTATATACATTTAGTCAATTGTTAAAAAATTATACACATAAGTAATATTTCCTACTTGAATAATCATTACAGGTTTCCAGTCTGTTTAAAGATGGAACAATTGGAAGTGACATAAATATTATCGTTGTGAGCCTTCTTCTTTTGGAACAAGAGCCTGTAAGTTGCATAATTCTTATGTAGTACACTTTATTTGACAGCTTCACAAGAAGGAGTGGACTTTCATTGGAGGTTGCTTAGGAAATGAAACACAAGAGAAAGACTGAATAAAGTCACTTTTTCTACATTTCACTGTTTCTACTTTTTTGATTGTAAATCCTGATTTTGATTGAAATGTTCTTGAGACATTTTGAAATGCTTCTGCTGACAACTCCCTGCCTGTTCTTGAAGAGAGATTGCTGGAAAGAGAAGTCTACTTAAGAAGTGGTAGTGGTCTAACTAAGAATGACTTTCCACAGTATGATCAGGAGTAAGGAGTCAAAAGTTCCAAACTGAAGACAGCATGTAAAGAGAGGTGGGAGTTGAGCCTATTCTTTGGGCCATGGTAGTGAAAGAAAATAAGATAAAATCTATATTGATAAAACTAAATATGAATTTATGGAGAGTCAACATAACTTGATGATGTTGTTCCTGCACAGAAATCTCTGAACATTTTAAACAAAAGGCTGAAAATATTTTAGCTTTCAACTTTTATAACAACCAAATATATTTGGACCCAATAAGGAACTAGTGCAATCCTTTCATTATCAACTTAATTCCAATCACTAGCTTTGAAAATAACTATTTGTCTGATAGAGGTTCAATTTTATTTTATAACTGTGATTCATCGATCAACAGAATTGGTCATCACAGTTAACATGAGAAGGCATAATTTAATATGCAACAAATATGAAAAAAGTAACTTCATTTTCCCTACTCATCTCTTCTTCCTTCATTTACTTTCCTCAAGTACTGGTGGAAGCACCTTATTTCTGTGTCTGTGAAATATCTACAGGGTGGATTATTGATTAACCACCATGCGGACCAGTCTCTGAACAGCTTTTGTCAATGGCAATCTGCTCTGGTTGGGAAGAATGGAAAGCGGCATGACCATGCCATCTTGCTTACGGGTTTTGATATCTGCTCTTGGAAAAATGAGCCCTGTGATACTTTAGGTATGGTATGGAAATTTGTTCTGAGAAACTCATGATTCTCAACAGCAGCATATTGATTATTAAAACTGAACTATTTCAGAATAAAGGCCAGTTTTCCACATAACTGTAATTTTACAGTTTTACAGAACAGTATTAACATAACATGTTTTCCTTTGAGATATCTATAAGAAAATGAGAATTATYGGTATATTTATTCCAGCAAAAGTGACAAAATAAACTTTAAGAAGATATCCTCCTTTTCTAGGATTATCTTTGAATCTAAAAATATTTCTGGGCCACTCCGATTTTTGTTTTCTGTAACTATTTGGTTCTTCATGAATCCATAATTTGGGACCATTAGGGACATGAATGGGGAAAGAATAATGTTTACTGGAAAAATGCATTTCTTTTGTGTTAGTTTTGATTTGCATATGCTCCTTATACAAGAATCTTTTTATTATGCTGAAATTCTTCCATGGTAAAACTCTCAAGTGGAAAACTATCTTCATGTATGACAACAGACAAACACTGATCTATTAACAACCTCTTTTAATACCTCCTTCCTCTAGGATTTGCCCCTATCAGTGGTATGTGCAGTAAATACCGTAGCTGCACCATCAATGAAGACACAGGCCTTGGACTGGCTTTTACAATTGCTCATGAATCTGGACACAAGTAAGTTATTTTTCATGATTCTTGCATTCTCTTTCTATAAACAGATATGTAAATGAATGGAAACATAGTATCAATTAATATACATTGGCTAATTATTGATAATTTACAGAGCAATATAATTGTTAGACTTCCCACTAATACATTGTTTTTTATTAAAAATCATCTCTTCAGCAATCAAAAAAAACCACTGTGGGATTTTCATCAGTTTTGTTGCTGTAGGTGGAGAGGCTCTATTCTGACACAGGTACATCATTATTGCTCCTACTTTGTCAGGACGCTGTAGACAAAATCAAGTCAAACAGAAATCAAGACACTCCACTTAAAGATGTGTCCTGCTGTAGAATTAAGGGCTGAATTGGCTTCTTTTGGTTCTTTTCATTTTGTTTTTATTTGCCATTATGAATATTCCAGTAATTAATCACAGCAAACAGAAAGAGCTGACAATAATAATCTCAGTGTCCCTATGCTTGTGTCCTGTGCTGGTAGACCACTTGCTCCTGGTAGTAGTGTGGTTGCTTCAAAAAGAGAAGGGCCACAGCAGCTCACAGTTTGGAGACACAATCTCTCGGAGTCTCTTAAAGGTAGCTTTCCAGAAGACTGTGTGGTTCATAGGATCTTGCATCCATCCATCCCATTCAACTCCTCCTTCTGCATATATTATGTTCATTGGCTTTCTGTTYGATTTCTGTGGTAATTAGACTGTCGTTTTTCTAAGAATTGTTGTCTGAAAACAAATCAATACSATGGAAGCTCAGCTACTCTGAATTGTTCATTAAGATTTCATGAAGATGGTTAGGCTTTGCTGTTCTTTTTCCCAAATGATTGTGAATTCCTTTTACACAACTTGCATGTTTTTGATTTTAGAGCTCCAACAGAATTTCTAACCACTGGCAGTATGGCAGCATAGCTTCTCTCTGCGGTGCAGATCACAAACGTGAAGGGGTTAGAGAAAGGGTAGGAGAAAACGTGGGTACAGGATTGTCATTTTCTGCAGCAAATACCTTTGTGAAAGGCAGTGCTACTGTATTCTGCTGTTTAGTCAAGGCATGAATCCTTCCGATTCTGCATGACTGCATCAGGACTATTTAGTTTTCATTGTACAGATATGCTTTACAGTATATACTATGACCTAATGTCTACATGAGTGACCCTTTCACAGGTTTCTGTATATCTGAAGGGAAACAAGGAATTAAAGAATAATCCAGCTACCAGTGAAGTCCATGGGAACAGTGCCAACGCTTTCACTGGGATCAAATAAGTAAAATACCTATGGCTTGATGCTCATGTTACACTCATGCAATTTCACTGACCTCAGTAAATTTTTTTAATTCCCTTCCATCAGGGTTAGGAGAGGATCAGGTCCGTAGATTATTTTTCAAGAATTATTCCCCTTAGTCTTTTGTTGCCTGACTTCATCTTTTCYGTATTCTTTTTGAGAAAACTATATATTAAGTATATGTATCTTATTCTTGGATTTTTTTATGTCGTGGGATTCTTTCTTTTTCACCATTACCATTTTATTCAGCCTGTCCTTGGTTTACTTACCTGCTGCTACATTGTACTCCTCCATATTTTCTAAAAGGATACATTTTATCTCCTGGGAAAACATAACCAAACAAAAAAAATGCCTGTCATAGATCCAAGATGTCTTTGCTCAGACTGTATATTTTGAGATGGTTGATATGTAGGCAGTATACAACTATGACTGAAAATAAGGTCCGCTAGTGCTTTACCTCCATGCATCTCCATGGGACTCTCTTTGTACATGCCCTAAACGTCCATCTTCCCTTTTGCAAGGGTTAACAACAACTAGCAAGGTCTTTCTTGTTTAGCACAGCAGAAGTGCTGCTATTATCATTCTCTTTATTGGGCATGGATATCAATATCTGAGTACTGTGTTTTCAGTTGTTCCCAAAACATTCAGAAAATTGCATAGACGCTTAATGTAAAAACACTGCTTGAAATAATTACAGGGAAAACTGGGTTGTGATGTACTTTGACAGACTTGATTTTAAGATTAATCCACTAATGAAAAGGTTTCTGTGTTTATGAACTTTGTGGATTTAAGAGTGAAAAATAGTATCATTGTGGTTATTACTGGAAATGACATAATGAAATTCTTTACTCATCCCCAACTATGTCACTGACACAATGCACAAAATGGCCTGATACAAATATTCTCTCAAACTGTGGACTGTTCAGTTATTGCTGTGATATATGGGGCTACAGCCTACAGACCTAGCTTTAATTCTTTGTGGTASATTCTGGTGGTTAATTCATCATGGGGCTTTTGTCAGCTTTGATTCATTTGCTGGCAGAAGAGAAAATTCTGCTGGAAGCAAGAAGCTAAGTTACTGGGCAGGATTAGGAGATGGAAGGGCCCATGGAGTGAAAAATGGCTTCACAGTAATTTCTCTAATGCAATTGTCTGCATGAGTCATTATTCACAAGGTTTTTGTTTCTGTTTTAATAAGATACTGCATGTGTTGTTCATGTGACAATATGGTTCCTAGAGTATAAACCTGATTTGGGCATTGATTTGTATATTATTGTCCCATTTGACTAATGCTACAAAGACCAAGTGCTACTTTTGACTTTGACCTCTTATAATATGCAACACTGCAAGCAACTTGGCATCCATTTATCTGTAGGGGAGGCGCTGTAGACAGTGGCAAGTCAGTTTTTCTCCCGTTAGCCTAAGCAGTTGCTTCCAAGAACTATATCACTAGGAGTGAGGAAGATGACTCCAAGTAACCTCCGTTCTTGGCTTGTTCTGCGATGACCAACAAGGCAGCCAAGTACAACAGTGATTTTTATAATATGAGGTGAAACACTATGATGGCTGAATGCATTCAGTCTTTTCAGACGCACCACAAAATAGCTCCTAGATAATAAGTTTCATTGGCAATGCATGATACAATAAAMAAGCAGAATTTCAGGACAGAGAAGTTGTTTAGCTATGAAATGTCTCTCTCAGCTTGCAGCTCTGGTATCTGTGTGCCAGTGTCTTGTCCTTAGCTCATACTGCACAGCTTCGGTGCATCACCAATTTATGGAAACTTTACCATCTTTCTCTAGTCAGTTAAGTGTATGAAGGCAGCAGCACCTGGATGATATAAACAGGAGCTTTTTTCATACTAATAGTCATTTATATTTTGGTTTGTGCATGTTTTCATCCCCACATGGAATACAAGCATAGAGATATTTCTTACGGCATTCCTTCTCCCCAGATTGTGTCTTGCTTCTGATTGATCTACATTTCTGCTCTCATGTATGGTTCTCTTTTCAGCTTTGGTATGATTCATGATGGAGAAGGAAATCCTTGTAGAAAAGCTGAGGGTAATATTATGTCTCCCACCCTCACAGGAAACAATGGAGTGTTTTCTTGGTCCGTGTGCAGCAGGCAGTATCTCAACAAGTTTCTCAGGTAGGTCATATCTAAATTTGGACTACAGCCAGGGAATATATCTTAGTAGCAGGGCATGAACTCTGRAACAGACATAAAAATTACTAAAGCGTGAAATTTACTTCATTTAAAATGTGCTAAAACCAATGTACTATTTGAGCCCACACGCTTGAACTTATGAGGCGTATAAGTGGTATGCTATGTATGCAAAATGTCTTTGTCCTGCCTCTTTTTAGAAGAATGAATTTCACCCTCCATGAATATCCTGCAGTAATGACTGGCATGCCATTCTTTCCCAGGCATTCCTGTCCACAACTTGGTTTATTAGAGAATTAGTAGGAAATGAACACAAAAGGGGACAGACTCAGCGGTACCAAGTTAATTATGAAATGTAAATTAACACTAGTGCCCTTTCTCCCTGAATTTTCCCTTCTGATCTAGTTTGTGCCATGAGTAAGCACATTTTACATTTTTCATATACTGCTTCTTGGATGGAGCAAAAAAGAGAAAGAGCGAAAGAGATGTCGGTTGTTTCTCCAGCACATTGGCATAATTCAGTGGCGCTTCTAAAGGAGCTGTTTTTTGATGCATATTTAATATAATGAAAATTATAGTCCTTTTTTCCCATACAAATTTATTTGATTTTGTTAGCCCTATATGGGCATAATGTGCATCATTCCAAAAAATGTGTACACAGTACTAAGTCTGAGATCCTAAAGAGGTGTTTTTAATGTTAAATCCTTAATTCCTCAAAATGAATCAATATTAAGAGCCCAGATACTTCTGTGGATAAATTAGTGTCTTACACTAGCAGACAGAAAAGATGACACAGTTTTGGTCATTTGGGCTGCTACAGTGATCAAAGATATTCTAAGTACAGAAGCAAATTGCAAATGACAGTCACAGAAGCCCTCCAGCATGCAGTGTGGTCCTGATAAATCCAACATGGATGGACCTTCTGCAYATATGGATCCTCAAGCAAATATGAAGGAAAGTAGCCCATAGGAAAGCACCTTTGGTCTTGAGACAGACACAGCCCACTTAAAACACACTACATAGCCACAGCAGCCTTTGGCGTGTCAATCCACTTGAAGCGAAGGGATCATTGCCCGTCTTGATTCTATTCATTATCTTATATCCAGACTTTGGGGATCCATTTAAGGGAAAGCAGCAGACAGGATCACCTTGTTCTTGGTTACATAGAAATAAAGGGAGAAAAAGAACTTGATAGCGTTCTTTCTTGTTACAATAATGCCAAGGCCTGGAAATTCCTGCATCTTAAAACTTTTCAGGTCAGGCKACCAACAAGATATCAAGATATTTTGGCTTCTGCAGCAGATATTCTCATTCTAGTGCATGGCAATAAAGCTAGTTAAAGGTACTGTATACCCTGCTGTGTGTTTTTGCTGTTCTGTAGCAAATAAAATATTTTGATAAAAAAGATGATAGTCATGATTAATCTACATTCTCATTATAGTACAGCTCAAGCTGCTTGCCTGATTGATGAACCTAAGCAAACAGGACAGTATAAATATCCTGACAAGCTGCCAGGGCAGATCTATGATGCTGATACCCAGTGCAAATGGCAATTTGGAATGAAAGCAAAACTGTGCAATCTCAGCTTTGTAAAGGTACCTATTGATATCCTTTTGAAAAGTTAAATTGCATTACAGAACTGCAGTGCACTTATAAATAAGTATGAGTAATATAATGTTCTCCAGAGGGCTGGGGTATTTCTCAACCTTATCTTGCTTGGCAATTTAGTCTGAAAGCACTGGCCTCCCTTGAGGAATATCACCCTCCCAAGGGAGTCTCTGAAAGAAATGTGTTCTTTCCAGGAGGTAGATGCTTGCATACATAACGATCCATCAGGTCCTGCCTGCCATGCTAGGGAAATTAGCAGGCAGTGCTGCTTTGATCAGAGCTTTCACAGAGCGTTGGTGGGGGGAAAGGGAGAAGTTCACTGTGTTTTGTTTTGCGCTTATGCATCAGCATGGAAGTCTGCAACAGATCTGTAGGGTTATTTTAGAACAATAAAATGTAATTTATATTCTTGTGTTTTGACTGAGGATTAACCTGTTATTTTAGAGACTTACTACAGCCTTTGCTCATCTCTTCAGAAAAGATGTTTTATTAAATAATCCAGAGTGCTCATTCTGAAAAGAAGTGTTGTAATTTCTTATACTCCTATTATTATCTGGCATTATTTTGATTTATCTTATTCTAACCACATTTATCAGGTGATAGCATCTGTTTTTCCTCTACTGTCAATAAACAAAAAGTGAGAGTGAAAAACACTGTGAAGAGACTGTGTTTCCAGACATCTCCTGTGTTTTAGAAAACCAGGTCTCTYTGGAATTTCATTACTCCCACAGAGTTTTTTTAATTGTGACCTTGAACTTCTTACCACAGTTTTTGTTATCCTGTAGTCTCACATTCAGAAAAGTTTTTTTTTAAAAAAATTCCAGTGAAATGGTGCATGAACAGAAAGACAATATACTGAATATTGCTCTGCTAAGAATCTGAAACTCTAGACTTTCTAAGTTCAGAAGAAGGTAATAAAGGTAGCAGAGGCATACATCATTTATTACTGTTTCTGAATACCAGGAAATCATGGGCAATTATACAAGTACAAATTCTTTTTCTTTTCAGGATATTTGCAAGTCTCTCTGGTGTCACAAAGTGGGTCACAGATGTGAGACAAAGTTCATGCCAGCAGCAGAAGGAACACCTTGTGGCATAAATATGGTATGCTATTTTATTAATTTATTGTTAGAAGGTATTGGGTCAAATACTAACTCCTGTCAAAACCAGTTTTCTCCACATTACTGCAGGTTTCGTAACATGGAATGCAGATTTGCTGAGTACAAGACTGCATTGCAAAAGACTGCTCCTTGCAGCAACACATATATGATGGTAGGGAGTGATACCCCTCCCATCAAACTATGTCATAAAATACTTCTGGCAAATCTAAGTCATTAAGAAATTCCACTGATTATAACAAAAATTAGATCAAGACTTTGAATTCCTMTCTGCAATAAGCATTCCTTAAGTCAGAAAATTTGCTGTACAAGCTAAGGTCATCATGCTCACTGTCCTCAGTGATCACTACTGAAGGAACATGGTTATTTGTTTTAATTGAACCTTGTAATTTACTCAAGGCTATAGTTACATGAAAGGTGTTTCTTACATTAGAATAATGTTCTCTCTCYCTACTCTTCTTGCAATGTCTGATAAATGAATGATAAAAGAGAGAATTCCCAGCAGAACTTTAGCAGTGTATTTTTAAATGACATGGGTGATCTTGCCCAGAGCCTGGGCAAATTTTAGGTTATTGCTTATATATATCATTGTCTTGATCAATGTCCTGCTTCAGAATCCTTCTTCTAATCTGATCTCACTGAGTCCAGTGAGAAACCTCATGTTTGCAGGGTTAAACACTTTGAGGCTTTTAAAAATGGGTCTTTTATTTTTTTGCACTTCATAGCTACCACTAACCATGTACCTTTTGGCATTTGTTTGGCAGTGGTGTCGAAGAGGCCAGTGTGTCAAATATGGGGAACATGGACCCAAGCCTGTCAATGGCCAATGGTCGGCCTGGTCTGAGTGGTCAGAGTGTTCTCGCACTTGTGGAGGAGGGGTCACGTATCAGGAAAGACACTGCAATAATCCAAAGTAAGACATAGATATGAAAAGGTATTATTTTTATGCTAATTATTTATGTAATTTAATCAAAGAAGAAGGAATAGAGTCCATATTTTTTGGGAAAAAACTTAGTCTAACTTTGTCATGTTAGGGCCATTTATAATAATAATTCAAGCAGAAATGTTCATACTTGAAGTTAAATGATCACAAACCATGAAAAATAGGAGATCAGAATCTCAGGGTCTAATTCCCTTTATAAAACAGGAAATATTTTCCTTGATCAGATTACTATACATGTCATTCCATGGCTTTTCACTCTATTGCATTCCAATGAAGATTCATCTCAATTTCTTTCATTGTTCACTATTTCTTTTCTAAAAAAGAGTGCTGCAGAACTATTTAAGCTACTCTTGTAGCATTATTTGAGGTGCAGCATTGACATTTTTGCAGTTACTCCTTAAGGGTTTTTGCTAACCATCTCTTGGAGACTGTATCTAAGAAAATGTCTTCCTTGCCAATAATCCCCAGTAAGGACTCAGCTCTAAGGGCATCTTCTCATGCGAGGATCTTTACTTCTGTTCTCCAAAGCTGGGCATGTACTCACACGCAAAGCGTAGGCTAGGAGCATCGCACCACTACATATTCCGTACCCTCTGTGCAAAGCTGGCAATCAGAAGCAGTTATACTAATAAGAGCTTCTGGGAGCAGTTGAACCAAGCCGTACTGGCAGCATAAATGTCATGACTTTATCAGTGTAGATTATAGCCTTTGCTCAGAAATTCAGTTTTGTACATTGAATGTAGTTTCCTATGGTTTATCTAAATTCTACTGACAACATGTTTGTAAAAAGTCAAGGCAAGGAGAAGTCCATCAGTTGTCTGGCCAGTAGTGTCAGTGATGGGAGTAGGCTGTATTATTAAAATGCTGGAGCAGAATTGGGAACCAGATACTCTTCCAGTGCTCCCTAGTGTGGTAGAATTTTATATCATTCTCTGTGGCTAGAAGTCAYGATCTTGCCATAAATAATCCTACCGTATTGCTTGTTTGCTGGCATTTACTTGGAAGCAATTTGGGTTGCTTCTGTCCTCACACTTCAGAAGCTTTGCTCTTTATTGATTAAGGAGGTTAAAAAAAGATCATAGAAGTGCTGAAGCTATGGAGAAAGTTGGTAGAGAACTAAGTCTAAACCCAACAGCTTGGCTGCCTAGACTGAAATATCCCTGACTTCATTGATAGCTATTTAAAGACACATCTTCCCTGCCCTTAAAAAACTGAATTATCATCAATTGGGACAGAAAAGTTGCCTTTTAAAAACCTTTGCTGTTGGACACAGCAGTAGATGACCTCAGGAAAGGTCAGTGGAAGGTTTTACCTACAGCACCTTCCCTGGAGCTTTACCCAGCTGTCAGTGGACTAGCAGAGGGGTTTCCACCCCTTCCTTTGTGGGACTGTTTTGCAGACTAGGCTTTTGGCAAAGCCAGCTAGACCTTCAGCCAGCAGTACCTTCAAAGCCGAGACAAAATGAGAAAACCAGGCCCCAACTTGTTTTCAGAGAAGTATGAGGGTTTGTATTGACAATAAGGAATAGCACAAAGATAAAGGAACCTGGGTTTTCGCATCTCTGTTGTACCAAGCTGCCCCTGTTTTATTATAGAGCAGGATGCATGTTAAGAAGAGAATTTGAATGATATGGGATAAAATTTTCACTCTCTGTTTAGGGATTTAGACAAACAGCTCCATTATATGTTTTGCAACTGTATAAACCCCATATCTTTTAAATTATCCTATTTTTTCCTTAATGTGTGTGTAACATGGGCAAGCCATTAGAAGAAAGACCACAGCTTGTCTTCCAAGTTTCATTCCATCCCTTAAAGATTTTAAAAGTTGTGATACAAATGTATGTAGGTGCAAAAAGGAGGACAACAACCCACACATTCCTATAGTTTGGGGTTTTGAAGACTTGGCACAGTACTTGCAGATGTGTACCTGTGAAATGGCAACAATAACAGCAGTGGATTCCAGTGTAGATCCATAAGGAATATGAATGTGAGTGAATACATTACTCAGCAGCTTATGAGACCTCTCAGTCTTTTTTTTAAAGAACAAATCTTATGCTTAAAATCCCTTTACAGTCATGTACATAGACCCAATATTAAAGCAAGATAAGATACTAGTAAAGTAATAGACTATGTTCTTTTCATCCTGCCAGAATTAAAGAAAATACCCAGGTAAGGTCTCTTCAAGTGAATGCCATGCGTTTAAGGCTAACCATGAACTTCACTGTTTTCCCAAAACAGGGCAACTCTGAACAATCCATGTTTCCTTCACTATTTACAAATACCTTTTTTAACAGTGAACTACAAAACCAACTACTAGGTTGTAATTACTCATTCTGTTTATGTTTGATCAGTTTGATGTTGTCCCTTATTAACCCTTACTGTGATAGGTAATTATTTGCACATGTTCATTCTTGGATTACAACAGGTTGAAAATAGCTATATAACAAGATTGAAAGCAGCAAACAGCTGTATGAATTTAAATTGGTGAGAACATGATTCACCTCTCTGGTCACATCTGTGCTGTGTTTGTAATGACCCCAGCAGGTATTGCATGGCAGCTGCTATGCTTGGTTGAAGCAACCACAGAAGTTAATGGAAGTTGGTTAGAAATATTCATCTCTTAAGACAATATGTTCTCTCATTTCATCAGTGCACAGGTAACAGTACACACAATGTAGGATGTGAAAAGATTATTTTTCTTTTTTAGGCCACAGTATGGCGGCAAATTCTGTTATGGCTCAGGTCGTATTTATCAGCTTTGCAATTATCAGCCCTGCCCACCAAATAGCCCGGACTTCCGTGCCCAGCAGTGTGCAGAATACAACAGCAAACCCTTCCGGGGGTGGTACTACAAGTGGAAGCCCTACACTAAAGTGGAAGGTAATTATAGCCCTGCTCTGATGGACAAAGTCAAATGCAGGAAACCAGCTATAAAACTGTAATTCAACCATATTCTTTGGGCAAATATTACCCTGGTGTAAGCAAACAGAAATTCAGTTGGCTTATTTGGAGATGTGTTTACTTTCTAGCATACCTGAATCTCACCTTCTGTGTGATTCTGCCTGTATGAACGTGCAGAGTTGATTTTGATTGTGAATTTAGAGCTTTGTCTTTGGCATGGCTCCCTGGCTGTTGCTACCTTCTCTTTTATTTTATATTAGTTATATTTTAGTGTAAAATGAAAGAAAACAACAACAAAAAATTTCCATGGATTTTTCAGCATGAGAAATATGAGCTCCCACAATAATACTACCAGACTCTTCCTTCATTTGGAATGTTCTCAGATTTCTAAATGTAACAATAAATCAACCTTTTGACTTTTCTACTGATATTGTCCCATGAGAATTGCAAAAAAGACCAGTTTACTGACATGAATTTTTAAGGCTAGCTGTTTCTACCAGGTCTTTATAAAGGTCTCAAAAACTGTTTTATCTCTTTTGTAGAAGTTAAGTTCATTTCTTCTTTACTCATTTTTATTTTGTTATTAGAATCAATATTCACTTTTATCAGAAATAACCAATATTTTTATCAAAGCACAGTGTGCAATTGTTGCTACGTAAACATAAGTAGGTAGTATACATCACATTGTAGATGCTCTGTTTAGACCTGTGTGAATTTGCTTTGAAGGGTATCATACATATAATGTTATATATGCACACATATAATTTTTATTTGGGTCCTGTTTATTTTAGAGGCATTTTGACTGGTATTTAGAAATCTTTGTTGTAACAGCTATTATGAATGTAGGAAAGAGTTTCACAGCATGTCCCAATAGATGCTGTATTATAGGCAGAATTTAACTAGAAATTAAGCTAACCTTCATTCATTTTAAAGATAGAAGGGATACATTTAGCAAAAGAAACAGAAGCTTAAGATTAGGAAAAAAGGACATGATTTCTGAAAGGAAGAAGTTCCCAAATAATTCTGAAATTAAAAATGAATTACTGTCCTAATTTTCTTAACTGCTTTTCCAAATCTCACCCAAGATCTGTATTTGTGCTCTTAAACCCAAGACCTAGTTTTCAAAATTGCTACATGTGTTTGACTCTATAGAAAGAGTGGAGTGCTAAGTAATATCAAAAATCCAGGTGCTTATTTAAGGGCAGAAAGCATTTTGAATCCAAATTCATGCTCCTGAAAATGTCCCTTACTTGCATGAAATTGTGTGCTTCACCAAGTGTTACAATATTGCAATAGCACTACTGAATTTTTTTAGGCAGAATTTATTAGCCCTTCATAAGCACAATATACCATCCATATAGAAAAAGAAATCTGATTGACAATACTGTGAATTTTTGAGAGGAAAGGTGCTTTTATTAAGGGGAAATTTGCCCGCACTTCTAGCTTCCTACTGAAACTATCATTTGTGCAACATTGCTTCTTTTTCATTTTTTACTTAAAAATAATGAAAATATTACCAGTCTCCCATTTCTCTGAATAAAAAATGAAACTTGAAACTGTGGGCAAGTGCTTTTGAAATTTAGGGCCACATCAGCAGCTCAGCTAATGCAATATGTGTGTTTCACACTGATGTAGAATTTTAAACTATGTGAGTGTCTGGGTTGTCAAATACACGTTATTTTAAAGCAGTATAATATAAGCTGGCATATTTGGCTGTTTCTGTCTATCTTGGTGTCTCAATATGTGACCAGCCACAAATTACCTTTGTATCTGCCATGTTACCTAGGATGTGGGAAGAAATAATAATCTGAATTTTTCTTTTTTTTTTTTTTTAACTTTCTTTGGTCTGGTAACACTTTCTTGTCTTGTTCTTTTCCCAGAGGAAGACAGATGTAAATTGTACTGCACAGCTGAAGACTTTGACTTTTTCTTTGCAATGTCCAGCAAAGTGAAGGATGGAACGCTGTGTTCTCCAAACAAATATGATGTTTGCATTGATGGAATTTGTGAAGTAAGAAAAAATTCAGTTCCTTACAATTGTAATGCCTTTTTTTTCCCTTCTGGTGGGCAGTTGACTACTTTATCAAAAATGCAGCTGTTTTTTCAAGTTCCCTTGTGTCTGAATCCTTCACTTCTGCCTTTTGGTTGCAGCAAGTAGGGTGTGATCATGGACTTGGTTCCAAAGCTGTATTGGATGCTTGTGGAGTTTGTAAAGGAGATAATTCAACATGCAAGTTCTTTAAAGGCCAATACTTGATCCAGCACAAAGCTAATGGTAAGGAAAGCTGTTCCACATGATCATCAACTCATTGCTCTGCTGTATCCCCATGTAATATATATGACTCCTTGCTCATTAGGGCAGTGGCTGAAAGTCCAGATGTGAACTGAAAAATCACAGGGAGAGTGAGAGGAGAGTTCACTTTTCTCCTGTTCCTTAGTAACAAGAAACTATGAACATAAGTCTTGGTTAGTTAATTTGCAGGCATTCCTCTTGTCTCCTAAGTCGCTTTTTTTCTGCTATATTTTGATTTTTTTTAAAAAAAAAAGTTTTAGGATTCAGGCAAGTGAAAAAAATAGCTGTAAATAATTCTGTCTGGAATGAGCTTGTGGAAGATGTGAACAGTGGTACACAGCATAATGCCAAACATGACAGCACTTCCCATGTCCATTTTCAAATTAAAGTCATTGGAAGCCATCCGACTGATTCAATGAATGACCCAGTCACTAGGCTGCAGACTTTTCTTCATTGGTCTGTCACAGGCTTCTTGGGAAATAATCTCATTCTACCACTATTTCTGAGGCATAAATTGCAGATAATAAGTATTTCCTTAACCTTAGGGGTGTTTTGAAAATTCATGTACTGATAATCCTAAGGATTATTTAGGCCAGGAAAGTATTTAGGATGTAGCTATATAGAGATAAAATATAATGCTAGGAAAATAATTGCTCAGATTGCTCTGCGCAATTAGCCGTATGCAGAGGGAGCTTGTCAGTGATGTCTGATCACTGTGCAATGAGAGGGATTTCCAAATGCTTAGGGGAGAGTTGTTCGCAGCAGGGAGATCCATTGGTAGAAAGGGCTCCATGAAAACTCTGTGTCCAAGTGCCTCTTGCCCTAAAAGCTCATCCATGATTAAAATAATGCCGTCCAGTTATCCTAGGGAACTAAAGGGAGAACATGGTAAAACCATTACAATAAGGCCACTACTAGTCTGATAGGCATTTTTTCTTTATGATTGAACAGCAGAAAAAGCAAGTTCACCTTAGAAAATTTCAGGAATTGCAACATCTCTGAGTTACTCTGATCACAGGCTGCATAGGAGCTTTAAAATCAGGACTGATATGTCCTTGTGCAAATGCAGTGACTTTTGGCAGATCAGAAGAGCTATCTTCAGTGTCTTTCAATCTGGTGACTCCGGTTGAAGCATCCCTACCTGTATGAAAGCTGCAAAACTGTTGCTTGCTTCTTTCTTTTCAGACTACTATACGGTGGTCACCATTCCAGCAGGAGCACGCAGCATCCAGCTCCATGAAATGCAGATCTCGAGCAGCTACCTTGCAGTGCGCAACCTCAGCAAGAAGTATTATCTGACGGGAGACTGGACAATTGACTGGCCAGGAAAGTTCTCTTTTGCTGGAACCGTTTTTGATTATCAACGCTCTTTCAACCAGCCGGAGAGTCTGTATGCAGCAGGACCGACTAATGAGACGCTGGTCTTTGAAGTAAGTTTTCTGCTGTTTATTCTTTCCTTGATGTCTATTACAGAATTAGTAACGACAGCTTTAGCTCTGTCTGTGCTGTCGCTCTCAGTGAGATTAAAGAATAGCACTGAGCCACGACAGTGTTCAGACTTAATTGTGTAGTCATGCTAGATTGAAAGGCCTTTCACTGGTTTATCGAGCTCTGAAGTTTTAGTAAGATGTTGCCCATTCTGAGAAAAGAAAAATGTGTGGAACATGCCACATACCGTTATTTTTCAGTTGCTGCACAATGGTAACAGAGATTATAAACCCATCCCAGAAGTGGTATATGATAAAATTCAGTGATGTAAAAATTAAGTCAAACGTGATGTTAAAGCTTAAGAGTAACAGTTTCAAATAATGCTGCTGAAACCTCAGGCACATGTATCCATTTTTATATCTTCTTTGGGAAACAGATGGTCTGAGTACCATGCATGGGCTCCTAAGTAATTTCTTGATTCAGTTTTATTGCTGACAAAATCTAGGATAATAAATGTTACATATATTTATCTCCTAATCAAATTTATACCTACTCCATCTGCCAGATGCCCTGTGTCGGAACTATGCTTAGCAGAAAATAAATTTGGTGCTTATACAGTTTGTTCCTGTGTTAGAATTTTGAAGCTGGTCAGAAGTACTTTTGCTCTAAGAAAAACCCCTCTCTGCATTAGGCTGCTCTGTGGGATTGTCTGTAAAAAGGCGTCAGACCATCTGATGGTCTGCGGGGCTGCACGCATCGCAGTGACTGCCAGCTCCAGTACTCTGCCTGCTTTAGGAGAAGGCTCAGGCAAATCCCGGGATTTGTAGCTCATCTGTTATGGCCATTTTGATGAGTCCGTGGCTGTGAGAAGGCAAGAGCCCTCCCTAGAAGGGCTCAGTTCTTTCCCACACCTGCCAGCAAAATCTATGTTTTTCTCCAGAGTGTCCTTGGGGAGCGGGAGGCTGAGAGCCGCAGCCGCTGTCCGAGACAGCGACTTGTGGTTCCTTACCCCAGCCTGTAACACCACGGCTAAAAGCTGCTCTGGGACGGAATTCTGCAGGAATGGACACCCGAGTGTCCTCTCTCTTACAAACCTCTGTTCTGATCAACTAAGAAACACCATAATTATAGACTGCAATGTGAAATATATTCTTCAAGGAATATTTGATCAAGGGCTACAACGATTCAGTACAGGATTTGTCTGGAATGTGTAAGAGCTTAACTGATACTMCTATTGATTGAGTTATGTTCTTATAACGCTCTTTAAAAAGAGCCATTGAGGCCCATGGACCTTTAACATGTTTAAGTATTTTGCTTTAGGATGGATAACTTCTTATGGGCTAACAGTTGAATATTTTCACAAGTGATTGTCATGATTTGCAATGCCTTTTTAAAGCATTGTTTTCTCAGTTGAAAAATTTCCATTGGGGAGTGTATGTTAATAAGGATATTTTAGTCCAAAGAAGAGTTTGTTCTATAAGTTACAGACATGTTTCTCGGTCTGCAAATCATTTCCAAAATAGCCTTACACCAAAGCAGCAAGCACACTTATAAATACCATGAAATGTTAAACTGAGCTATAGGGAATTTTGTTTGTCATAATAAAAATGAAATTGAACTACATTATTAAAGAACTAAAGTATGAATAATAAACTGCCTACAAGATGACTTACTTGGCTGCATATTGTGCAAAAACTTTACAGATAGAGATTAAAGGGGAAAAAAAGACGGATCTTGCTTTAATGCCAATTTAATGCCAAATAACACTTCTGTTTTCATCCTATCAAATTATGCTAAACAGTTTTATTAAGATTTAGCATTTAACTTGAGGCTATTGCTCCTATGAGAGCTTATTTAAACTTCCCTCGTATTTTTATTGAAATACCTACACCACTAGCACTGGTAACTAGGGATTGTAACAACTAAAATGTTACAGTCATGTATTCCCTAAATATATATCTCTAGGAGCAGTAGTTAATATTTTTTTTCAATAATTTAAGCAATATTCAGCAATCTGAATTCTTAACAACAGTCATAGTTTTGCTAGACATTTGTGTGCAGACTTAAGAGCACAGGTTTTTGTGGGAGCTTCTGGGTGCAGAGCAGCCTGCAGGCAGCCAGCGAGTTCGGGCTGCGTGTGTCCTTGGGCCGCCCACGTGGCAGGGCCGGGACCTGCGCTCTCCATCCCTGGGACTAGACAGGTCAGGGCTCAGGGCTATCCCTTCCTTTGAAATGCGGCCATTCCCCCAAGTATTTACTTGAAAGAGACATCTGAAGCACCTATTAATCGAGAAAGATGCAACCCAAATAAGAAAAAAAAAAATATTTTCTTCCATACTACGAAACCAGCAATAGTCCAGCCTTGCAGTCACTCTACCTGTTTTGTATTTGTGATATATTATCGTACAGATTATTCCTATGAATCTTTTCCATCAGGTTTTCAATGGTTCAGTTTGGCACATATCATTTAATCAGATTTGTGGTCCTAAGACATTATTTGAAGGGATAAGAGACAAGAAAAGAATGATAGGGTGTCTTTATAATTATACTGGAATTTTAGAAAATATTTTTTTTTTTTAATATAAATTTATATCTTCCTATATAAGTGTATAATTACGGCAGCCAGCATGCCAAAGAAGACAAAGAGCAGTGACTCTGAAATTTAACTAGGTTCTGAGAGAAAAAAATACAAACTTCCCTGGACAAATATTTTGGAGGAGGAAGAGGACAGTGTGTCAAGAATGTGGGATGAAATGGGGAAGACTAGTATTTCTGGAGCCCAGCTACTGACATGTAAATGTATGGCCAGGTTTAGGAGTTCATCAGAGCTTTTCCTCGATTGTTCACAAAGCAAAATTCCATATAGAGGGAAGGCAGAAAAGTCAAGCCAGTGCGTTGGTCCCCATTAGAATTTGTGCATCGTTCTGAAGGTGCAGTTGTATTATTGATACTTTGGTGATTGTGGGTTTGTAGAAACCAATGAACTCAGTTGATCACAGGTAATCTGCAGTCAATACTTTTAATTTAAAGGCCTTGRCAGTGTTTTTCTGGTAACTGAAAAAGATGGAATTTGAGGAGGATAAACTGTGTTTCTGTACTCATTTATCTTCCTTTGGAAATCAGTGCCGAGCGCGGTCCCTGGTGCACGTGGATGTTTCCACAGTGAGCAGCGCAGCAAGGCCAGGGCCACGCCAAGACTCTCGGCAGTTCCTGCTGCTTGCTGCAGCCTCCAGGCACTGCCAAGATGGGCTGGAATTGGGGCAAAGATTTGAAAGGACAAAACAAACCCAACTGTTACGTGGGCTTGGAAATCCTGCATGAGCGTGGATTAGTAAACTAACTTGAAAACGAGAGAGATTGATAATCTGATTTTGTATTTTGTCAGTGAGGTGGTGCAGGATGAATTGACTCGAGACTCCAGTCAGATTTGAATAAGCCCGTTTTTTCAGGATGAGACAGAACCAGTATCCTCACTGAACTCCACACTCGGTGAAATATTGAATAGGGAATTATGACATCTTGCTGAAGAAAGATGATTTATCTTGATAGCAATAAGTAACACATGGAAAGGATGCTTTACAAAGGGGCAAACATCCACAGGAAGGGAAGGTGAAGGGAGCTTCAAAGCAGGAAAATGTCTAATTAAAACCAATAAATCACTTCCTCCTTGTCGATAGGGGTGGGGGGGAGAAAAGAGAGAGAGAGAGAAAGAAAGCCAGGTGGAATGACTTTACTGATGATCTAGCTGCCAAGCTGCAGTTATAAAGCATTACATTTATTATTAGCTACTAGGTGATAAATTTGTACTGATTTCCCCTAAAGAGAAAGTAAATTAAAGAGAGCTAAGATGTGCTTATAAGATACAGATGTTGATGCAGTATAATGGATAAAAGAGTTCTTCTTTAGTGAAGAGAGATTAGCTGGACAGTGTCCCTGAAGGTTGTATGTTTAGCATGTGAACAGTAAAATGGAGACCCCATAACAACAGAGGACAAATCTGAAACAGCTGAAGTAGAAATGAGATCATACAGGCCTTTTCAGGGGTACTCGTTTTCTATCTTTTTTTTTTCTCCCTTTAATGACCTTAGTGGATTTTCTTGAAAAACAATAGTTTTTCATAATCTTTTAGTTAAGATTGTTTTTAAAGTGGCTGTTGGAACATAGAAGGCATAAAGATGCTTTTGTTTTAAGGTCTAGCTAGCTAGTTAATGGGTAATTCTTCCTTTGCAGTCATTTTTTCTCTACGGGTTCTCTCGCTTCCCTTTGAAGCTCTTGCTGTTAGCCACTGTCATGGGTAACATCCAATATGTGCCCATTTTAGACAAGGGTTCTGTGTTTTTAAACTGTTTTAACAGTTTCTCCCAGTATCATATGCTCCATCCTTAGATATGCACCACTGCAAATCAAGTAAACTCATGGAACTCATGGAAGGAATAAACCTTGATTAATTAAAGAAATCAGAATTGGCTCAGGATGCTGGATGTTACAGCATTTATTAAATCCATGTGGATAATAGCAGATGAAAACGCAGGACTCACTGCGTTTCTTTGTGAAAATAGCGATACCACCAGCAGTCAGCACTCTTCCAAACACACAGACTTCTCCGTTTGCCCTCTTGGAGGAAGCTGACTGCTTTTATACCTAAGCAAATTAGCAAAGATTTACAAAGTGTAGGAGACACACAGGAAATAAAGATGTCATTTGAAAAATCAGACTAAAGCTAGTATATATGGCAGCATTCTAAATTTGGGCTTATGCCTATTTTCTAGGCTATGCAAATGCAGAATGAGTAAAGATGAAAATACATGAAGGACATGCGAGTAAACAGTAGCTCTTCCTTTATTTTGCTCTTTTTTAAAAGCTCAGCTTCGCACCATAAGTGATAAATGTCTATTTGTCCTTCACAGAGAGAATCATTCTTTTTTTTGTCAGCCTTTTACATGCCAGACACTTTTATGTCTTCCTATACATTAGACAGAATACTATGGAGGAAAAAGGACTTTATCTTGTCTAAATTAATCTCTCTAAATTCAGTGTATATGCAAGTAACTTCACATACAACTTCTTCCAATAAAGCATACCTTAAAAGCACAAATCAGTCATAAAAATGACATGTTGATAGGCATGTCAATTTGCCCTCCAAAAGACAGTATTTTATTGGAGGCTTATGATAGCCAATAATTTGCCCTCCAAATAATTTGCCCTCCAAAAGACAGTATTTTATTGGAGGCTTATGATAGCCAAAGAAAGAGGGGAAAAAATAAGTAAGTAGAGCAGATGTACAGCTAGTTCAGAAAATATTTGGGTTTAGCTTTGAAATCAAAATTAGCAGTAAAAGGAAAAGATTTTTTACTCAGGAGAATTCAACTTATCCATTGTTTTAACATTTTATGCCCTAAGCGAAAGCCACAGTTCTTTTCCTTCAGAATAGGTCTGGCAGATCCCAGCCATAGAGTCTGTGGTTTTCGAACTCAAGAAGCTGTAAATTTTATAACTCTGCGCCCTGTGGTCTGAGCTGCTGAGTGTTGTGTCTGAAGTCAGGTGGTTGGTGTGTTAAAGGTAGACATTAAACAGCTCAACTGAGGAACTGGAAATGCTTAAGGAGGTGGTTTGCCAGCTGTAAATTTGGGAGCAAATGCCAGTTGGCTGAAAAGATGCTGGACTGCATCCAGTTAAGTAGACTAGCATAGGAGGTCTTTCCAAATTTGTGGGTCTGATAACTTGGCTGTATAGGCAGACTGCAGTTATTGGGTTGTTAAGGAAGGGCTTTATAATGAATGTTTGAAAGTACGATAGAAATATTTTTATATGCTTATTACTTTGGCAAAATTGCAACTTTGCAATAGCATTGCATTCTTGATGAAAACTTGGTTGAACAGTATACATTGAATAACATTTTTCTGCTGAGTGCAAGTGACTTTAAATTATATGCTTTTGTACTCTGCAATACTGGGTCTGCAATGCTTTTCCCAACTTAGCTGAAATGGGACGATACGGGAGGTAGGGTAAGATCCAGTAAGTACGATCCAGCTCTTGCCTTCTAAACATTCTCTCCTGTGATCTGACAGGTGGGAAGGAGCCCTAGCTTGGTGGTTGGCTTGGGAAGTTACAGACTTTGTATTCGGATTGTGTCTGCTCACCAGTGCTCAAGGAGGGGCTGCCAGCCCCATGTCTCTCCTCTGTGTTCAGGCAGCAGAACAACACTCTGACAGGGATAAATCTGGTCACCATGTTTCTTCTGTCTTGTCATCCCTCCGAGTCCTGCTGCTCAGGGGCGTTTCTTGCCTCTGTTATCTCAGARTAGAGAACAGCTAAGTAGTACTTCCCAGAAGGCTTTTATTTCAGAAGACTGTTTATTTTGGCCACTGATACAGCAGTTTTATGACAATTGTCAGAATCTAGACACAAGAGTGGATCATTACACATGGTCCTGACGTACAGACAAGGAATAAGCCTTATCTTCGCTATAGGGCTTACTAGAAGGCCCATTAGAGTTTCAGCCTTGGCACTTGAAGGAGCATAGAGCAGTTACTGAAACGGGAAAAGGTGCATCCTCAGAGGACTGYGACTTTGACCACTCAGATGTTGCCAAACTTCTTCTGTCACAGAAAGAAAATTAAGCTACTTTCCAAACTTGATTGCTTCTCTGTATTTGGATAGGCCCAATAAATGTGCTCTTTTTTTGAGAAGTGGCTTTATGCCATGCATTTCTGTGAAAGAAAGTGTCATCGTTTTTACTGAAGAATGTATTCTGAAGCTTCACACATTAGAGGTTTGTCTTGTGCTGTGCAGGGCAGCTTGATTTTGCCCAGCAATCCAATTCCAAAGTTTTCTTTAATCCTGTTCTTGTAAAATTGTTGTGATCTGCTTGTATGACTCATCTGTGAAGCAGATATGGTAACATGGTTTATTTCAGGAATATTCAGTAGCAAGAGGGACAGGTATTTCACGGTGTTTAGGAAACAAGCTCCTTGCAGTAAAGGAGTGTTTCAAGTAAACAAGACTAAAGTTTTTTGTTAAGTCTTGCTTTTTGTAATTTTAATTTACCTATGCTTAGGTTTTCTAATCTRAGTCTTTGAATGAGAAGAAACATACTCTCCTTTTCTTTTGAATGTATTTTGCCTTTTATAGTTMTAAATTCCCGTATTCTCAGTTTGGATCATTATCAAGCTCACTGACTGAAATATTTGGCTAAGAATGGAATATATAGCATCCGTTTTTCTTTCTTTTAGAAAAGTAAACATTATGCAGTCCAGATCCTTCATGTGTTCAACATTATTAAGCTTGAGTTCATGTAAATTTGGTTTAAATTTTCACTGTCATGGATAATTTCTCCTTTCCAATATGTACATTTTTGGAATACTTTAAAACAATTGGTCACATATTGGAAAGTTACTAAATTTCTTGGTTTTAAAAGACATAAATGTAAGTTTGATCATTTTCTGAAACCCAGCTATACAGAGGTGAGTCCTACCTACATGGATGTGCTTAAGCCCTCAGTTTAGATATCATGTGATGTACTGCCTGCTGTATTTTATGAATATCTTGAACAGTCATCATTAACATAAGCTGGAGTCAGACTTGAAATACTAGCGCTTATCGAAAAGCATGTTTAGGAAGTGAGGTTAACTGCACCTGCTCTTTATATTAGTGTGACCAGGCCCATATTACTGAAGAAATAAAAGTTAATAGAGTTCTATAATTGTAAATTCTTGTAATGAATATAAGTACACTTAGCTGCCAAAATCAATTCTAAAATTAATGTTGTTAAATAGAAATTTTCCCCGAAATTTAGATATATGTCAGATGTTCCTACATCTTGCATTGATTTTAATTCAGACTATGGTGGAATGAATACAGTGAGCTGTAGAAAATTTTACTGTGGCTTTCACATAAACAATTTACTCCTAAAATATTGCATATTGGAGCAGACMCTGAGAAACACCTTCAAGAGCCAGGATTGTTCCTATAGCCAGTAGTCACACTTCCTATAAAATTTCTTTTGCTGAAGAATTTAGTCCCCTGAGGATTCTGTCAAACGTGATGTGTATAAATATGGTACATGTGTAGTATGTGTCRTAAGAATGACAGCATTTTCTTCTTTACCCTCTCTGCTCTTTTTTAAACCAAACCCAAATTCCCCTCTCTAGCTCCTGTTACAAGGCAAAAATCCTGGGATTGCTTGGGAATATACCTTTTCCAGAAGCCCCCAGGAGAACAAGACTTCAGTGAGAAGGCACAGCCACTCATGGGTGACGGTGCAGTCCGCGTGCTCAGCTACCTGCGGCGGGGGTAGGTACCTTCCCGGCCCCAACCCTCCCTTCTTCCTTTTAAAGGCAGCTCAAACAACAAAATCTCATCCTCATCTCAATTCATGTCATTTAAGGTGACACAGTATTTCTTCTTCGGGTCAGAGAATATCTTGCTGTTGGAGGAATAAGGGAATTAAATACATGCTTTGATGTAGTTGTAATTTGGGAACATAGAAAGATAACAAATAATAAGGAATAAAATGTATCTCTCTATGGTGAGTAATTGAAGACGAAAATATTATCAAGACCTTTACTGACAGTTTCACCCTGATCTTCTCATTGTTTAATTACAAGTATTTGAGTTAAGCCAGGTTAAACTCTGAAATTCTATATAGGCTAAAGATTTCTTATTACCATATTCTTCTAGGTATTTGATCTGTTCACACCATGTATTTATTTTTCTAAATCCTGGATGTTCTGTCACGGAAAGTAATTCTAGGATTTAATGAAAGCARAAAACTGGCATGAGGGAAGTCTTGCCAAATGAATTGAGAATTTAAAATTTAATGGCTTTTCAATTGGATCTAAGTCATAAACAAGATTATATGAGGCACTTATCTGTAATAGCAAAGAAGTGTATGGGCTCTGTGCTTTGCTTCTGTTTGTATTGCTCCTGTATTGCTCTTCCTCCTCTCAAAAAAAATCCAGGTGATATTTAGGAATATCTTGCTGGGATGTTGCCCATTTTCCTTGTATAGCAGTGGACTCTGTGGGAAAAAGTGCCACCAGGAGTACAGGAGTACATAAAAGATGACAGCTCTATTTTTCTTGCTTCCCTTTAAAACAAATATAACAGCATACATATGAAGACAATGGACACAAGTGTTCCTACTTTGGCTTGCTGTGACTAATGAACTACATGTGAAGTAAATGATCCATCTCAATTAAAGGATAAATATATAACATCACTTAATCCCTTAAGGCATTTGTAGCCTTCCTTTTCTAATCTGTCCTGCTGCTGGAACTAGAGGTACAAGAGCCTCCACATCTCTGAAGTACGCAAAGACTAAGTGAAAGAACTGCAAAATGTTTTTGCAAGTATTAATGGAAAACTCTTAAGAAAGTACTGTTTGTTTGTAATTAAATTGTTTCATCTGACCTCAATAGTACCTGTGTTGCAGAGCCAACAGTTGGAAATGTACTAAGCATGAGCTTGGTCTTTGGTTAAAATTCTTCCCTACTACTATTCCACTTGCATTTTGAGTAATCATTGATTTTACTATATTTCTTTCCAATACTTCTATAGGACACATTACATCAAAAGCAATATGTTTAGAAGATCATCGTACGCAAGTTAATTCTTCTTTTTGTGGCCCAAGAACGAAGCCTTTAACTGAAACAAAGCTCTGYAATACCAATCCCTGCCCAGCATAGTAAGTGCCCTGTCCTTTTGTACCTTTTCTCTGTGCCCTAGGTCTATCTTTGCAAAGAAAGAAGTCCTCTCTGACAGGCAGACAGAACTGTACAGCCTGCTAGATGAACCCACTTTTACGCTGTAACTTAAAACAGTAATTGTTTTAAAATGTTACTTGTGTAGGCGTTTGCCCAATGATAATAATAGGGGCAGTATTTCTAACATTGCTAAGCAAGACCTCCTGGGGATTGCCTGCAGCTCTGTCACCATGCTGGGGTTAGCTATGTGACACCGAGTAAATCTGAGTTACTGAGAGGCCTGTTCTGCCACCTTTACTCACCTTGAATCAATAAGACCATTTCCTGAGTAAAGTGCTACTCCCCATGTGGCATTGTGGCCCTGTGACTCAGGTTCCACATATTAGATTAGGTTTAAAGAACCTTGTGAAGTGTAATTATTGATTTTTGGACAAAATGTACCATAGTGCATTGCTGTAACAGTAAGATGATTATCTAAGCCAAATAAATTGTCCACAATGCTCCTGGTGCCCACAAAAATAAATATGGAGACATTTCCTGTGTTCCTGTGTTAGCAAATGAGATGCAAAGGAAGACACTGACACAAAGATAAGTGTTTAGATAAATATTTAGAATCCAGCTGGCATAAATCAATCGAGCTCTTTTAAAAGCATGGGTGTCTCACTGATTTATATTAGCTGTGGTTGGGTCCTTTGGAAAAAATAAGTTGCATGTTCATGTAATTAAAGAGTTTCGTGTGGGTTAGAATATAAATGGTAGAATTAAGGGTATACTAGTGGTCTGTCTTCTGCAGGTTTTTTTTTTTTTTTTTTTTTTCTTTCGCATGTCTGTCTTTGCAATCATAGCATTATTTTAGTTTTATATTAAAGACCAGAAATGCTGCATTATGTTGGACAAGAAAATTGAGTTCTGGATAGGTGGAAAGATTGAGTGGTTCAGTGAGAAGCTGAAGATAGTTGCAAAGTGGTGTATGGGGGCCAAGGCAGAAGACCTGGGGAAAGCTCTCGTTCTGTTCTCATCTGCTGTTTTTACTCTGCATTGACAACAGCAATGTGTAGTAAAAGCAATAGGCCAATAGCAAAGGCCTATTCCCTTACTTACATAAAAATAGCACATTTTATAGTTTAATAGGCTTTCCCTATCTCCCCCAAGCCAGGAAAGGATGATGGGATACAGTTGAAAGACATATATGCTGTGTAGTGGCTTTGTTTTTACTTAAAAATCCATAGTCTGCAGTATGTTTAACATATTCAAAAATTGTGCTGTAATAGATTGGAATTTCCTGCAAAATTTAAAGATTACAGCAGAGCACACAAAATCCAAGTGGCAAATTATACCGTGTGACCACAAAAGGATAGAGATAAAGCTTCAATAATGGCAGCGTGTTACATGGGAGCTCCATGTTCCTGCTTCAGCAGTTTCTTTAGATTGCATTTAGCCACATGATTTTCTGAATACTAATTTTAAGTCATCTTTGTAGCCAAACATAATCTCTTTATATGTGACTTACCTTCTGCCAGAAGTATTTTTATTCAGTGGACTCTGTATTGTATAGACAGAAATGCAGTGTCTGTGATGTTTCTAGGAGACCTTTCTAGTTATTTATGCTTTACCTCCATTTTATGTGGCATTGTGTTGGTATAAAGTTTCATAAGCACGATTTTCATTCCTATTCTCTCCATTTAGACCATACACAAAATCTCCATTTCTGTTAACTACTGGTCTCCATATACTTTGAAGATCCACTGATAGGTATATTTCTGAAAATATCGGAATATCTGTTTTGACATGCAAAGCAATATTTTTATCTGGAATTGCTCTAATAGTCTTATTGTAATTTGCAGCAAAATTCATGACTTGATGCCTAAAAAAATACAAAACCCAGAAAAACTGAAGAGAAAGTATTCAATTCACTAATTATTTTTATTTAATCCTTAAAATACATTAAAAGTATGAAAGATCTACATGTGGGACCATGTCTTAAACCAACAGATTGCCACTGAACCGAAGGGAAGTAAACCTGATTATCTCTGCTGAGGAATCTGCCAGAAGCTTATGGCATGTAGTGTCTCCTGGAAAGCTGTGACTGCCAACATCAAAAAATTTAGTACTACTGAAATACCATGGAGGAAGCAAAGCATGCTTAATAATGAGCAAATAAAGATGAAACAAATGTGATAGCCATAATAGGCAGGAGAGGGAGGTGAATAGTAGATACAGCTATAAGAGCATCAGTCTTGTGACATGAAAGTGAAGACTCCAGACTTGTAAAGCTCAGTGAGGAATAATCACTGCAGGAGAACAAAGAGTTATTAATCTGAGGAGGAACAAAGCTTCTATCCCAACAGCACAGACACAGAAAGGCACCAGGACTGCACACTGTTTTTGTTGGATTTTGGAGCTGCCAAATCTGGTCATAATTATTTAGATATTTGAGCTAATGACAGATTCTTTTGGATCACATCCCAGTTAATCTTGGAAAATTTCAGTTTATTAGAGGACATTAAAGCAGGTTTATTGGCCAGTCCTCAGTGAAGAGTGGGACTTTTTTGATAGTTTTGGTGAGTAAGCTCTTAAAATGATCATTTTCAGTTGTTCTACCAGTCAGAGTCACCAGAGACATCAAGGCAAGGTAGTTTTAAGTTGTAGTCTGCATTAAGACTATATCTTCTTTCTAGAAGGTTGTATTTCAAGTATTTACAGTTCAGACAAAAAGAAAACTTCTGAGTTGTTCTGGAATTACATAACTATGGATTTTTTTTTTCTTTTTCCCACACTGATGTTTCTTTGCCCTAATTGGGATCCTTTATATTTCCCAAATACTTCTGGCAGTTACTAGAATTACTAGACTGTGATTCAAGCTTCCTCCATTACCCAAAGGATTTTTTCCAAGATAGGCTTTTAATACATCTTCACAAATTAAAATTTCTTTTGAATTCAGACAGATATGAAAGAGCAGGCAAATGGGATGATAGTCATCTTTCACAGACTGAAAAGAAAAAAGCCTTTTCTGACCTTAAAATCCTGTACAGGCAGCTATTCTAGTGGTCACAAGTCTCATGCTCCGAAGAAAAAGCACCTAACAGATAGACCAAGCAGTTGGATTTGAAACAAGACCATTTTTTTTTTGTGAAATAAATTATGAAAAATTCATAAAACTACTATTTCAAAAATTCTGATCTTAAATTCAATGCTTGGTATTTAAATAAGAACTATTTATCTTGAGTAATCATTTAGTCATTGAGAATTTCCTCTCCTTTCTTCACCTCTGTTTCTTTCTTCACTTCCTCCCTAGTTGTTATTTATGGTCTTACACTGGGGGCCTGTGAGGACAAAGACACTTTGCTGTATGTTTGCACAGCRCTACACAGAGGTTGGGGACCCACCCAGTGCTTCAATAATACAAATATTGAGTCGCTTTTAAGATTTCAAAACTGAACCTGTCCTAAGCAACTGACAATAATTCTTCAGCCATTACGTACTTTTTGTGATAATCATGCAATCGTGCCTAACTGCATTTTGCCTGTGAATCAAGTGCAGATTTGCCCAGCAACTTTTGTCTGGTTAAATTCATACTTTTTTTTTTTTTTTTTTTTTTTTTTTTAAACAGAAGAAAGCCAAGGCATGACATAAATATCACTGGACTTCACAGTGACCTTTACAGCCGTATACAAATGTTTCTCTATACAAATGAATGTGTTAGTTCATACTCCGGTAAATTGACCCTATTCTTTGTCTGCCTTGCCAGCTTTTTCCTTAGCATCTATAAGGGTGAATCTTCTCCTTCAGCAACTGAAGTGACAGAAAACATCCTGTCATTTCTTTAGACAAGATTTTTTTTGTTCTCCTGTTTTAGAGAGAGTATTTTCAGTTAAACACATAGACATGCTTAAAAGGAATGGTGATTTGTTATCCAGATCCTTAGGTTTTCTAGACATGCTGCAACTCTCAATGGCAGTATCACTCTGATCCCCAAGGAATTACAAATTCCAAGTCAGATTTATATACAAGTTTGTTCTAGTAGACAAGAACCCTGACTAAAGTAAGTAGTAGCAGTTTTTCCATTTATATGATTTATATTTCATCTCTATTAAAATGTATGCTTTGAAGATAGATTATGTAATTTAGGCTTTCTGATTGCTTGAAAAGATATCAGTGTATCAGTAGAGCAAGCTAAGCAGAATCACTGAATAAATCATATTTGATAGGTAGCTCACATGCATTGATTTTATAAAGTTAATTGGATTCACAGTCTCTAATATATATTTTCTGCTTTAAGCTGGTTGGCAGGAGAATGGAGCGTGTGCAGCAAATCCTGTGGTGGAGGGCAGCAAAGCCGTCTCATTCAGTGCGTCCAGAAAAAGACTTTCCAAAGAGAGGAGGTGGTGGCACATTCCCTGTGTCCTGTGAGCACCCCTACCCAAGTGCAGGTGTGCAATAACCAGGACTGCCCACCTGAGTGGAGCCCTGGACTGTGGTCTCAGGTAATATGGAAAGAAACTTACTTTTTCCTTTGCCAGCGTAATGAAAATACTGCCAAAAATCTGCTAAAAGAGATGGAACTTGGACTAATGCTTTTGCAAGTGGCTCCACTCATGAAAATAATTTGTAAACTCTCTATATTTTAACTAGCCTTTATAGGTGATTAGACAGGAGGGCTTGCTGGAAGTGGACATGTCCGTTCCTTTTTACTACATAAAAAACAGATTGATTTATTTTTTTCTGGTTTCATAGCTTAAGGCTCTAAGGATTTTTTTTTTTTTTTTAAAAGTCATGAATCTCTCCCTGAGATTAATTCCCACAGCAATATTAACTTTTCATAGAGAGGAGAGGCAGTCAAGGAATAAAGAATCATTTGGGGTTAATTTGCATATTAATGAACACTTTTTTGGAATTATGGGCTGATAAAGTTATGATTTACATGGACAATAATCCCTTCTGTATACCTGTTAAGAGTATAACTAGTCTAGCAGTAGGGTGGTGCTACACTCAAAAAAGATTTTTTTTTTTTAATTTCCAGCATCTGTGATGGAGTTCTTACTATGGCATGAAATTAGAAAAAAGAGAGAAGACAATTAGATACTGAAAAGGAAAGGGCACAGTTTTCAAATACATTCATGTGTTCAACCTTTCCTTGATAGCACTCAGTATGCATTTCTCTCCTCTTTGGGAGATGCATACCTCAATTTGGGATTTTTTCAAAGGAGGCCTATGAAAAATAAGTCTCCAGTCCTGCTGAAGTGTCGTGACAGGCTCACTGATCAATGCAGCACATTTGTAAGACTTCACCTGGGAGCTGCTATAGCAAAGACTCAAACGAGTTAAAAGAAAAAAAAAAAAATGGGTCTCTTCACAGATCAGAGAGTCAATTTAAATGTAAAGGGCTTTCTTGTTTGATTAGAGGAAAGGTCATAAATCATATTTTCAGCAAACAGGTATTTCTGTTGCATCCTCACTACATCCCTGCTTTCATGAAATCTCTTTAAAACATTTATGGTGGACTATAAGAGGCATAGGATTCTGCATTGAAATTAAAAAGTTCAACTGAAAGACACTGCAAAATGGTAGAAAGCCAGCAGCATTATCTCAGGGCCATTTATTGCCCTATTACACCAGAAATTACTCATTAATCTATTTTGTTGCTTGCCAAGGCAATGAGAAATATAGAATGTGTTTTAAGCTAACCCACAGTTCAGCAGTGCATGTTTATTAGTGACTTGTCCAAAGCTTCAGCTGTAGCCTTGGCAATTAATATATCTTTTGCCAAACATCATGACTGTTGTCTGTATCAGACTCCCTCTTGCAGTGAGATGCACTTGGTGAAGAAGTGCTCTCAAGACTCCCTGGGTAGTTTTCTTTGCCTCTACCTCATCCCTCTAGGCCCAGGTGAAGACAAAATAACAAACAGCTGAAAACATCTTCATTTTGCCCACAGGTCCAGCTTCCCTCCTCTGCAGAAGAGAGATATTATATCTCTCTATCATCTGTCCTGCACACAGGCTATAAAAGTTGGAGTTGGTAATCTACATAAAGAAAACACTTGTGTTTGAAAAGTGGCATATAAATGTTATGTTACTATATATATATGTCAGTAGAACTTCAGGTTTACTTGTATTATTATAGCAGCTAACATAGCATGTTAGCTTTGTGTTCTATACTCTTCTGTAAAACGCAATTAATGCCAGTTTTCATTTTCCTCTAGCTCAAATGAGTATTTCTTTCCATCACAGTGCTCCAAGACTTGTGGGAGAGGTGTTAAGAAACGGGATGTCTACTGCAAAAGTACCAGTCCTCCTAAGCAGAAAATCCTGCCGGAGAGCATGTGCAGCAAAGAGCAGAAGCCCGAATCCCAGCAGACCTGCGTGCTAGGACGGTGCCCCAAGAACGACCGGCTCCAGTGGGCGGTTTCCTCTTGGAGTGAGGTAAGTGGTGCAGTTACACGTTGCCTCTGCTACTTTGCTAGTCTAGGTTGACAACATTGACTCACAGCATGCACAGACCATGTGGAAGGGATAAAAACAAAGAAGCCCACACWGATCTTTACATCAAGCTTTAGTGAGATGTACCCTGATGTTCTTGTTTATCTCCACTTTCAACAGGCTGGGATCTGTATTTCAGTTCACAGGTTATGGCCAGGAACATGCTGTCTGTGCTTTCAGCTGTATAATGCTGTTGTAATTTCAGAGTTTGTACCTTGTTTTTGCAGTGTTCAGCCTCTTGTGGCCCAGGTGTGCAAAAGCGAGAACTGAAATGTGGTGAGAAGGGCATCCACGGGAAACTGATCACCTTTCCTCCGAGAAGGTGTAGAAACATCAAGAAACCAAATATAGACCTGGAAGAAGCTTGCAACAATGGGCCCTGTCCAGCACACCCCATGTACAACATGGTGTCTGGCTGGTATTCCTCCCCTTGGCAGCAGGTAGGAATGAGAAACTTTCTTGCCTCTCCCTTCCTGCCCTGACTACCTCTCTATCTCCAGCAGTAATTACATGTCTTGGCTTGAGCTTATTAAAAGTACAAGTTTCTTCTACATAGCAGTTCAAACAATATCCCCTAGAGCTTTCCATTACAGATCTCAGAGAAACAAAACAACTGCAATGGGACTGCTGACTTTCAGTCTTTAGACCATAACCAAAAGTTGGGGTTGCAGTTTTATCTTGCATGCACCAAACCTGGCGGAGCTATGGTGTTATGGTTATATGGCAAAGAATAGACTCTAGCTGGACCGGCATAACCATCTGGAGTGGCAGAACCTATTGGAGTACATGCTGCTGTGCCATTAGGGACACATGAGTCTGAGCTGTCTAGATTAAAATTAGTTTCAGTCTCTCCAATTGTGCTGCATTCAAGTGTGTGATTGTACTGAAAATACCAAAAGGATATCAGTCCACAGGTGCCTCCTGCACTTTCCCTAAGGAAGGTCACMCCACTCAGACACTGAAACCTCATGCAGCTGGTCCATATTCAGTTTGTTTCTTTGTCCTGGAACTGAAGAATGTCACCCAAAATGTTGTTTGTGCTCCAGAGGAACTACATTCCATGCTCATTTTCCAACTCTTCCTTCTCAGGCTTCTTCAAATTGCACTGTGGTTGAACTAGTACTTATCTATATGCACAAGGTATTTGAGCATCTGCACAGATTGTCTAGAATTTCCTGAATACTATGATTAATTATGGGATCAGTCTATATTTGTTTCTACATTTTTTGCAAACAAGCTTCTGTATTTGTGGAACTTGTCTGCTTTATGAGTCACAGATCAATGAGACACACACTTATTTAGTAATATTTACATGAACAATGTATGCCTGRTAACTGTAATCAGATAAAAATGATCACATTTGTCTTAAAGACAACTTTTCATGAAACACATGCAAGTAAAAGGCTTATTCATTTTAAAATACTCCATAGATCTTCCTGTAAATACATTGTGTTTTTCCCCAGGTACTGTCATTATTATGGTTCTCACAGGAGTATTATCTCTGTTCAGACAGCAGGATTGGGCCCAGAGGCTCAGAGTTCGAAAGTAATCAGTGCAGACAATCAGGAACAGTTTTTTAAAAAAGGTTCAGTGCACGTCTAAGTATCAAAGGCACTGTATTTTCGGCTAAGTCCTTAAATAATCAAACTTTTTGAAGAATTCAACATGGGGAACAGATGCACAGATCTTTGAAAACCTGGACCTGGTGGGGATTGCTGAGCGTCAGCACATCTGAGCCTGACCTCTCTTTCTTTGAAAGTCTCATCCAAAGCCTTCAAATGTTTCTCCTTTGGATTTTGTGAGCCCTGAGAGATTTTCTTTAATGAGATGTTATTATTTTTTTTCCTCTCRACAGTGTACAGTAACATGTGGAGGGGGAGTGCAAACCCGGAGTGTACAGTGTCTGCGCCACGGGAGACCAGCTTCTGGGTGCCTGCCTCATCAGAAACCAGCAACCCTGAGAGCCTGCAATACAAACTTCTGCCCAGCTCCCATCAAGAGAGGTAAAACCCAGCTCTATATGCTGCAGGAGGCTTCTCTGCCACATCCAGCAAAACTCACCTTCCTCCCACGGGAGATTGGTATTGGGCATGTTGCTGCACACGTGAATCTTCTCCAAACTCTCTCAGTTTTACTGTCACTGAAGCACCTCTCAAAGAGAACCCTCTTAAAGCATGCAGGAGAGTATAACTGAGACAGCAGAAGATTTAAAAAACAGCATTATGGTCAAACTGAAAAACAGGATATGTTAATGTAAGCTTTGCCTTTTAGGTTTGACCTGCATTTTTAGACTTGTTGAATCACATCAGGTAATCCTATCCTGGTACTGATAAATGATAAAAATAGTGACTTTTGAATCGAGCAATCAGAACATACCATTTATTTTTGGTGTTTTGAAGTCCACCCAGCTTCCGATTGCATCTATCTCTCTGGTGTCCAAAAATGCTTCTCTAGGATGTGTTCYTCTTCTCTTTGCTTCATATGAAGCATATGACATGTACAGTAAGTAAACATGGAATTAAGCTCTACTTGCACCCATACATCTCCAGTGTCTCCCTCTATCTCTTTAGCAGGCTTTGCAATTCTAGAGGAGTAGGATGAACAAGAGGCTGTCTGTCTCTCTGGATGGCAGCATGGGCTCTAAACTACCGTATAAAAGGGCATCATAGACCTAGCTAAAAGCTGGCTACAATTTGTGCTTCTTTCTTAATGCAGGGGAAAAAAGCTCATGGAGGCCCAGGTTAGTCCCATATAATGCCAATTACCCAAGCATGCTGAAGCACTTTAAACATTATTAATTTGCATATATACATGCATAAACTTACTTACACTCACTGTCTTACCATTTTTTAAGCAGAAAGATGAAAATAATATTTATAAAACTCAGGCTGGATTGAAAATGAAATGAAAAGTGGTAATAGAGCTGAAATCAGAGGCCAAAGTCTGACCTGGCATCTTTTAATTTAAAATTAGCCCACCTCCCCTGTCATCTGTACAGACTGAAGACAATCAGTGTGCCTGGACACTCTGTAAAASTCAGTAATATCTTAATGTGGAACACTCTATGGCATTGATTCCAAGCACAAACAGAATCAAACTGGGGAGCTGAATCTAAACTGCTTTTCCCAGGCRTCTAGCTGAAACTCAGCTAAACTGAATGTTTAAATTAAATGTTCCTCAAAAGGAGAAAGTAAGCAGTTTCACTGTTACATGCAGTTAAATGTTGCTAATAATGAAAATGCTTCTTTCTTAAAAAGTTCTGCTGTCCTTAGAATTTTGGTATCTTTTTTTGTCATGATAAAGCACACACTATCCTTTCACCCCAGCCTCTCTCTGCAATACTTCATGTCTGGAGTAATATCTGCTACTGATTTTGACCTTGGCCTGTTTTTGTCTCTCCTCACATCTGCAGGAGACCTTTCTTCTTTAGTATAACTGGGTCATCAGGYTCTAGAGATCAATTATCTCTTCACTGTTCTCTAACTTTCTGTCTAAACTAGCACAAAGAGAGGGAACCAGCTGTGCTGGGCTCACATGGAAGCCAATCACTCCCTGCTATCAGCCCTGCAGCTCCAGATCAATGATCACAGTCAAGAAATTAATGTTTCAGGGAGAGCTTGCACACTTCTCTAGGCAAGCTGGGTCAGTTCCCTGCCTCTCTTGCATGCAGTTACGGTCACCATAACCCTTAGCCATCAAATCTAACTGCTTCAAATGCATCAAAATTAAAACAATATAAAAATAATTGAATAAACGGACATAAGGAGCTGACAGCCCAATCCACATCCATTGAAGAAAGCAGGAGTCTTTCTGTTGATTTCAATGGCCTCTGCATTAGGTTCTAAGGGGTAAAACTTTTGGTTATACTTCTGTAATGTTTGTACTGCACTCTGATCTTCAAAGGGGACATAAAGATTGATTAACATAGCCTCCTTGCTGCTTATATAATTCTTAAAAATAACTTACAGGTAACTTTGGAAAAATTAACTCTCAAATGGCAAAAGCTCTTGTGCKTTGTATGGTTTTCATCTGCTTTTGATGCCATGGTAGATTCTGTGCGATGGACAATAGGTCAAGTGATACTAACTCTGTGCTAAGCTACCAGTTTCACCCTTACTGACACTCAAATGAGACTAGATATGTGGCATTGCTGAGCGAGATAAGGCTGCACTGTGGTATTGRGGCTCTTCTTAATAAATACCTGGAACATTAAGAACAGTATTTTCATTACATAGCATTAGTATTTACCATGAGGAATATAATCTCAAAAAAAATTAAGGAATAAAATGGCATATAAGACCTTCATATAAGAAAGACTGAAATGACTCCTGGACATAGAAAATGAAGGAGGTGGCAGTGCTGTGTGAGGCAGCATTTACCTTGTAGCTCTCAGTGTGGCTCCTCTGAGCACACAGGCAACAGTGGGCTCATGTAAGCTCATTTCACTGACCATGTAAACAGTAGTTCTTAGGGCTAAAGGGAATCTTTTCCCAAGCTCATAGGAGACTTCAGACTAGCTATAAATTTTGCTGAATCTCATTTAAATGTCTTACTGCTCTCAGACATAGTGAATTTGTTTATAAATCATTGGTATGAATCATCACTCTCCTCTTTTAAAGAAACATAAAGTATCCACTACAATGCTGTAGAAAGGAGCAGCTATGAAGTATTTTTAAACCKAAAGTGCTTTAAGTATAAATGATCTGCACATAAAAATAAGTTAAATAATCTTAATTGTAAATGATTTATTTTTGTAATTAAAAGCTGGGCTCTTCAGAACACTGTCAGACTCTTTTTTCCCATTACAATTGATAAGATTTCACCAAAATGGCATAGTCAAAGCCCTAAAATGCTGATTTATGACACCTGATGAACAGAAGTGTTAGAACAGATTGCCTAGGTTTCTGGTATAGCCAAATGGAGAGAAACTAGCACCTCTGGCAAATTCTGGAACACGAACACCCAGCAAAGCACTTTGTGCTCTGCGCTTTTCAAGTACACGCCAAGCTGACACTTGTCCAAGGCTCAGGAGAGCACCACACAGTGTTTGTGCTGCCGGGCGCTGCAGTGGGTTGCTTTGTGCAAGTACTTGGCTTTACAATAACATTTATAAGCAACACAAGGATCAACATCAACAAGGATGACTTTATCCACTCACTAGTGATCTGTTCCTCATTTCTTTCTCTTTTCCCAAACTTTAAAGTGTGGCATCCTTAGTTATTTTTTCTTTTACTCTCTCGTTCTCGCTATTAATATAAGAAATTAAAAAGAAACTGCTAATTTTGATAGATGCCTCATCTTTGACTTGACTATTTTTTAACATTACGAATGCATACCAGTATGTGGAATTATTCCGTGATGAGCATTACTGCTCAAACACTGATCTAACGTATTGCTTGGATTTCTCTCCTTCAGATGATCCTTCTTGTGTGGATTTATTCACTTGGTGTCATCTGGTACCCCAGCATGGTGTCTGTAACCACAAATTTTATGGCAAGCAATGTTGTAAATCATGCACGAAGAAGAACTGATAGCAAAACATTATCTGAACCCTTCAGTGACAGGAGTCTCCAATTTATGTTGGAATTAACTTTGCTTTGAAGCAGGACATGGTGCTGCATAAACCACTGACAGAAGAGACATATTTTCTAAGGGAATGTCTGAGGTACAGTAACTAGTGGATAAATGTTGAAAAAGGAATGTCTTTTTTTCTCTTTACTTGCTGACCTCACTGAAGTACAGGGTACTGTGGATCACTTGAACACAGAGACGCAAGGGGCAGTTCTTCCTTCTTTACAAGAGTCGCTTTGCACTGCCATGTGTTAGGAGGAAGAAAGCAGGGCTGGCTAAAACAGAAGAAAGCAAAGCCAAGGAGATGATGGGAAGGTGCTGGAGTAAAGTTCCAGCATGGCAGCAGGACAGATGGCACTACCAAAAGTGTTTCCTTTCATACTTTCTATGGTAATGGAAGCTGTTTACTGCCACTTTTACAGGAAAGACATTCAAATRGCTGGTTGGAGAAGGCAGTGTCACATGTGTGACCACAAGAAGTATATGGTGCACTATGAAGATATATGGTGCTTCTCTATTATACTTGCTGCTGGAAAAGCAAGTTTTGCATCATGCTAACATTTTTGTTTTGATAAATTCACTTTCTGCTTTGTGTAGAAACTCAGAGGTGGTTAACTAGCAACTTGAAATGTATTCCTAGAAATATTCGTCATTAGAACACTGGGACTTAATATTTCTGTGTGTTACAAGTAAAATAGAATTTCACATTTCAATTAACTCAAGGAACTCAGATTTATTGAGCTCAATGGTTATTTTTGCAACTTTCTAAGCTCATTAGATATAACACTAAAACTTAAACTTCRTATTCTAAAGTAGTTTTTTTTTTCTCAGAAGCTAAGTTGTTTGAATGCCACGATACTGATGAATGGCTTCTTTTTAATCTCAAATCTCTCTGCAAATTTTGATTCAGYAGTAAGTCAAAGGAAATACCAAGAATATGTCAGTCTATTAATTCATGACAAACTTCTCTAAGTAGTTATTTATTCATACAGGTGATATGGAATATATGAAAAAAAAAAAAAGGAATGACTTGGTCTTACCAAATAAAAGGTATTTCCGTTTCATTTTCAAAATACTCACTTCAGTGTCCACAAAGAAACAAAATAAATGTTATAAAAACAATGATATTTGTAACTATTCAGTATGGAGATGTTAGATGATGGAATGTATCAAATGGTACAAGTTTAAATGTTTCTTTATTGAAAAAATACCCAAACTATTTGCCAAAACCGGTCTGAGACAGAGCTGTATCCTACTGTAATTTTCTGAGGAGTGGCATAAGGGATATATTTATCTAATTCCACCAATCCCACAGTTTCTTTTGATGAATGTAGCCCAGTTTTACTGCTTTTTAAAGTATCATTTCAGTGCAAGATTAGCCAGCTCAGCACTAATGCCAGACAGTGGTCAGTTAAAATTAGCAGTTCCTTTTGCAACAATTTAAATGAAAAACATGTATCCTCTGATACTTTCAAGAAATGATGATTGGAAACATATCTCAGTCTACAGGCTCTGTCTTGATACTGGACATTGTATAACTAGAACCATTTCCTAGGAACACTACATTCTTTTGTTTTGTCTTTATAATTGTGCCCTTTTTATTATTTGATGTAAAATAATTAATTTATTAATGCATAGCATTTCATTTATATTTCTTCACTCAAGTGACAACTGAGAAGAAAAAATGGTAATGTCACAAAGTATGAATTATGCTGTAAAAAAAMCCCAAAATATAAGTATAATATTTAATTATTTTATAAGCTTTGTAATAAATACTCTAACAGTCTCATTGTATTTGGAATTGTAAAATTAATGAATAAAATATGGAGGTTATAAGTAATAGAAGTGGTACATCTTTGTTGATAACCATAGTATCTTCAAGTAAAACATTTTATCCTATTTTCTTCTGCTGTGTAATTGTCAAATGTCTGCAGCTCTGAACCTACCCACATTCTGTGCAGTAGCAGCAACAAAGGCTGCCCACAAGAAAGGCCAAATTTGGGGCAGTGGAAAGACAGATACCACTGACGTATGTGCCCAGCGCGCCCTTGCCACTCAAGTTGTGTAAGGGGTTAATATTGATGGGGAGGCCTCAGAACAGCAGATTTGAGTGTCAACAAGCCCTTATGATGAATGGGGTGGAGGTCATTCCTTACAGGCGCTTCACGTCAGGCAAATGTACTAAGGTCATGTGAAACTTTGCTACGTTTGGAGGTCCCATTATCCTGCGAAGTGTGGAATGCACTGCTGGGTATTCCACAGGATAAATATAGTGTAGTTGCATTTTCAAGAGCAGAAGATGTTTCTCATTGGAATGACCACCCTGCCATGGAGCTCAGGCTGGACTGCAGGCCATTTCAGACATGAAAACAAAACTGGCCACAACTTACAGTTACTTGTTTTATAAAACAAACACCACCACAAAAATACAGCTGCCCTCCTTCTGCAAGACAAAACTGACCTCATTCTCCAAAGCCACCAGAGCGCTCTGTCTCACAGAGCAGCACGACTGCCCCTGCACATACTTATCTGCAAGATATTTGGCAAAATAAGACAACCTTCTCACCCAAGCGCTAGGTTTTACAGTCTCTCTCAACTGCCTCAGGATACTTAATTTTTCTAAAAGTGACTGAGATCAGACGTTTCCAGGCCATTCCCTCACACAGACTGGTCAGACCTCCATCTCTTTGTGGGATCATTTTATTTATAAACTCTCTAGCACCCTGGCCACTTCTCCCGCTTGTCACCATCATGCAGATTTATGGTCACAGCAGCTCCATGGAATACAGGCAGTACTGAGTATGCCCCTGACTTCCAGGATATTCTATAGACAACAATAAACAACAGATCAGTCTGCTCTTGACTGGCTCCCATAAGTGTTCTGTTGCACATGACTTGGGCTAGTAATTTAAATAATTAATATACCTGTACAGGCACTCAGGCTCTAAATTGCTTTGTGTTCTGGAGTAGAATTTCAGAATTAAAATGAAATGACAGTTGTCAGTGAATTACAGCATTGGAGCTGGATGTTGAAAGAGGAAATATTGCATTAAAGTACACTATTGTGTGGCTGGATCAATCCCAAGTCTGCAACTATTTTATTGCTAAGCCCTCGCAACAATATTTGGTACACAAAGCTTGGCAGTTTCCAAGAAGTATATTGCTGCAAGGCTGACTCTATAAAGCAGAATGGGGTCTTTTCACAACGGAATATCTCTGTTTCCTGTAGTCAGATTTCATCACCAGATAAAGGATGTATCTGCCTAAAACTCAAACAGATATTTAATGAATGGCTTGATTGTGTAAATCAAACTTAGCTACCTTGGATGCCCAGAAGACATGAAATGTTAGAGACAGATGAACATTTCGCTGCATGCAGTTTTATGGTAACATGATCTACATCCACACTTGCTTTCTTTTTCAGCAAATCCATTTCAAAAGCATCAATAAAATAAATTAACATTGAGAACATTTAACTTCTTATCGCGTCCAACCCTGCTTAGTGACAGGAGCCTCATTGTGCACAAGGCTATACACATGTCATGAAGGCTTACAGTGAACAGCACGTAACAAGAAACACTAGCACGACAGCATGTGAGCAGCGAGACCCCTGCAATGAGGAGAAAAGTTGTTGCTCATGGCCCACCATCTGTCTGGTAGGGCAGAACATTTCAAAGGAAGCTCCATCAGATAAGAACTCCAAGAGCTAAATATTGAAGAACTTAATCATTTTGAAAGCAAGTAAGTTTAGCATCATTGAGGTCTGAGAGGAGAAGGGAAAGACAGCAGGAAACTGGGATGCAGTGGAATGAATCAGAAATGAGGTGAATCCAATGCTGAGTCCTAATTGAAGATGGTGACTATCACTAGAGGAGTGGAATAAATACGGATCAGAGAAACGGTTAGCCTGGCAGTTACCGGCAAGTGCAGAGATGTGAGTTTCTGGTAAGACAATAAGTCCTCTTTCCACCAACAAAGTTCTGAAATAAGGAGGTAGAGATGCTAGGAAATACCTTTAAAACTCCTTCATTGCCAATCTTACATGAACAGTAGCCAAATCAAGCTGACTTTCCTGTCTGCTTCCTGCAGTGTGCACCGCTGTCAATAGTCTCAATGTCCTGTTCTTCAGCAGCACCCAGGCTGGGGCTGGAAGGGTTTGCTTTGGGATTTACATCCTGCCCAAGTCCTTCACCTTGTCACTCACAAATAGTTTCAACTTCTTGTCCAAATCAAGCCATTGTCACCACTCAGTCACCCTTAACACTGTATTATGTCCTTCTCAGGATTTAAGATTGTCCCTTAGCATCCTTCACTTGTGCTGGACTTGTCCTGCCCRGCATTAATTTATTATGTTCTTTTGGGATAATGCTCACTAATCCATTCACAATAGCTAAGGAAGTTGACACAAAAGTTCATTCAAAATGAATAGGAAAAGGTTTATGATAGAAATGCTTACTTACTAAGTTCTTGCCTGTGGAAAGCAAACAGGTTTCAGAGAGAAAAAAGCACAAGAACTCCTTCACTAGGATCTTCTTCACTTCCTCCCCTTGTTATCTGAACTAGGTTTGTCTAGTAAAAAAAACCCTAAGGTTGCCCTAGAGCAGCCATCTCCTGCACTCGCTCAGATGCTTCCACCAGGAATTGAGGCCCGTTAGCTCTGCTCAGCTCACAGTTCAAGGTGACTGCAGGATTCAGGAGTTGCTCTTGTGTAAAATACTCAGTGCCTGCCTATGATGTCCTTTCTAACTAACTTCCAGTTGGCTTTTAACGTAGGAATGTGCTCCAGACATTTTGATTCCTCACCCCCAGCACTGTCAGACACTGCAAAAAGCCCCAGGATTCCTGTAGAACTCAAGCAGGGAGAGGCACCCCAAAAACAGAAAGAGTCAGTTTTCTTTCCATGAGGAAGGATGAGAGAAAAAGCCATTAATGTTTTCCCTGGACACAGATAAAACCAAGTATCACAGGAAAAGTCATTCCAGTGCAATGTGTTCCCCAAAGCATTAGAATCCACGTTTCCCCATGCTACATTCAGTACGAGCAAGAAAAGAGTATGAGCAAGAAAAGAGTAAATCAGTTCTCTACTTCCCACTATGCTGAAAGTTATTTTTCCAAGATTATAAAACAAAATGCATTCTACAAATAATTTTCAATTTAAGAAGTTTTCTATGTTACATTTTCACTACCCAAACAGATGACCTTACAGGTTTTTCCCCAAATGACACAAATAGATGAATCCTACAAAAAAGACAGTGCTTCTAGATTATTGTGTTAATGATCTACACTATCTACAGTCACTGTCTACACTATCTACAGAATCTATCTACACTATCTACAGAATAAATTTACACATTTCACCCTTCAAAAACAGATATTCAACTCTGAGCTTAAACAAAAAGTTTAACTCTTAAACAATTTAACTATACATCACTTTCTATTTACAGAAAATATTTTAACTGGATCAGAATATATCACTTCTAGGCACTGCTATTGCCTGTAAGCAGAAAGGCCATTAGCTCCTTTTTAAAAAAAGTACATGATGAACACAGAATTGCCCAGTAGTACCATGAGTTATTGTCCTCTCTGCTGGTCTCTGGGGAAAAGTCAACCAACACAGACAGTAACAGGCTGCAAACTCAGTTCTCCAATTAGATGTAGGATATACTTAAAAATATATCATTTACCACAATTCATTTTTGAGGGTTTTGGTGTCCACTTTTAAAATACTACTTGCAAAACCAAAACTGCCTATCAACAAACTGAGACAGCTCCTTTGAAAAACATTTAGCTATTACGGGATCTTAAACTGGTATGTGAACTACTGCAGTGTGCATTTACATTGCATGTTCTGAACTTGACTGGAGTTGTGTTTTGTGGTCAGTTAACATCTAATGCTGACATTTTTTCAATGGCAATGGAAGTCATACTGATCCTGAACCTATAACCAGTTCACTGTTCAGAAAACTGTTCAGTTTGCTCGACCATCACAAACAGTCTAGGCTAGACATCCATTACATTAACCATCCGGATTCAGGAGTCTACCAGTACAGCTCTCAGGAAGCTGATATAAAACACATAACTCACCAAGACACATTTAACATCTGGCACATTCATCAGCCTTTTTATTTATTCCTTAGCACAGTGCTTCTACACTCAAACTTACACATTTCTAAGAATCCTGTTCAGTTTCAGCAGTCATCTTGTTACATGTAAGGTAAGTTGGAGCTAAATCAGAGGTCCTGTCTTCACGGCACAAGGCAGTGCTGGAGGCTATTTCTGAACAGTGCTGAGAAAACTTCAACTGGGCTAAGTAGCTAAGAAGCCAGAAGTTCACAGCAGTGCTTATGTAACAGGAGTGGATGGATGCCAGAGCTATAAAATAAAGCTTGAGATTACAAGTTTTCTGAGCTATGACCTGTTGTGATCAACAACTGGGATGTTGARGGGAGGCCAGACTGGCTTGAGTTTGCTACATGGTATTCGCATAGCATTGAATTTGACCCATGCCTCACTGTTCCTGCTGGTCTTCAGCATGGGGCTAAGAATGTTTGTGGGGCTTTTTGTCTTGATGCGTAACTTGGAAGCAAAAAATGGAACRTAAATGTTCTCCTGACTGACAGATGGCATAGCTGAGATACGCTCAAACGCTTTTCTTCTTGGTCTAGGGTGATTTTCTAACTCTTTCTATATCCACTGCTAAATGTATGGCCAAGAAGGAAGATGTTTTTTCAGTCAGTTAAGATCATCTGGACATTTTCAAACACTTCTGCACATATATTAGCCTCTCCAATAATCTTTCTGTGAAGTATTGAGTCTTTGATCTCAGAAAGTGTCCAAGTTACTAGTGTTTTGTAGCTTCTGGTGCTTGGCTAGGAAGGGAAGAAGGAAAGAGAACACAATAGCAGGCACTTTAGCTTCATCTGAACTCTACACTTGAGTCATGATAGCCTCTTGCAGCCACAGACCAAATGATACAGCCCTTTGACCATCTCTCTGTAGTTCAGTACATCACTATTCCCTCCTTGATCAGTTAAATTACTAACTTTGTTTGGGGCAGGCATCAACCCTCACCTCATGTCTACATGGAGTCTAGCACAATGTGACCCTCTTCTTGGTGGTACTGATGGCACTGATCTACTGACAGATGGTGACGTAAAGAAACATTACCAAGCTTGTTCTTTTAGGTGAGAACAGTTACTCCTATATCAAGACAGATGCTAGAAATCAAGCTGTTCACACTCAAGCTGTTCCTATCTGTATATATAAATAGAAGACACAGATCTTGAAGACTGTTAGTATAGCTCTTTTTAATAATATGATGAACTTAATTAGGGTGAAAGAAATAATTTCATGCTATAACATTTTTTATTCAGAAAACAGCCAGGGTAAGGTAGTTTCGCCAGCTTCCTAAGTGACACAATCACACTTTGCTCAAGTTAATAATGGAGCACTTCAAGAAATGGGTTATTCTTGGTGCTGGCATTTGTAAATACTCTTCCTTGCTCTTCTCATTAACCTCCTGAACCTCAAGCCTACTGGAGCCCCGCCAGCATCTTTCAGCTACCAAAGGACTCTTTGAAAGGACAGCTTACACCTCGATTTCCAGGCTCTGTAACCGTAACACTCTAGCTATATGGCAGACAGATGCAAGCAGTCCTTTTAAAAACCGTGGCTGATTAACAAAGTGCCAATACTGTGAGCTGCATGTCATCCTGAAAGCTGCAGGCATTTTGGCACAGAGCTCTGTCTCTCAGACAACTGCACCCCACTTTTCACTGCCTCTTTCCTCCTGCCGCCCCGAAGCCACTGGGGGGATGGGGAACAGAGACCGTGCTGAAGCRTCTGGGGTAATCCACTCTGACAGGGAACTATGTTGATTAAAAATTATGGCTTAGGAACAGCAAAGCTCCCACTGCCATCCATGTACAAGTTGCTGCTTTCCATTTAAACCTTAGCAGTCACATCTAATCAAGAGAAAATAAGGACATTTTTATGAAGTCCATGAGAAAAATTCCCCTCAGGTGTAGTTTGCATGGTTTGATCAGCTCCAGTATCATGTTTTAGCATTTCATATGAATCCTGTTAAGTTTGGAGCCAAGAACGCTAGTCTTCATGCTCTCCCAATGGCCAAGCAAAAACACTTCTTCAATTTGTTATTATTCCACCTAAAATTGTAAATATGCAAATTAAGATTTATGGCAAATGAAGGCCTAAAAGTCATACATTTATCTTTATGTGGAAAAAGAATCAGGTACTTGCACAATGCCAAAAAATACCAGAGCTGGGCAGCAAACAAGCAAATTACAACCCCTGGGAGGCACTGGAGAGTCATACATCAGCATTTTGTGTCCCGATGACGGGAAACAAACTATTTCACAGTCTAAGATTTTCTGGAAGATATGGGCTTGACCCATGCCCAGACCAAAGTATCTCATTTCAGCATTTCCAGCAGAAAATTGTTAAAGTGTCAGGTAAATCTAAGTTTTTCATCAAAGCTAACCAAAAGAAAAATTACCGCTTTATGGAATGTAAGTATCCTGTTGAAAACACAATGATGGGAAAAAACCCACAACTGATCTAGTAGAGATAACATTTATATTCCTGTTATTCACCCATCCTCCCCCTTGCGTGTATGCACATGAGCAATAAATATCATTTCCAGCCCTGTGCTGATTCAGCTTTGCTCTAATTACAGTAAGACAAAGAGAAGAGATGCTGCATATTCCCTACCTCACGCTTTTTGGGGTAGTTTTTGGAGTCACACAAACCAAGCAATTATGGTTCAGAAGCACTCTAGAGAGATGCTTTCCTGTGTAGTCTTATTCCCTTGCTTTATATCCAGCAAAACTGAAGACAATAAGATGATACAGGGTAAGAGAAAGAGCCATGCATATTTTCCTTCCTAAGTCAGGGCTTCCAGTGGAAAGCATTGGAAAACTCAGTTGCATGCCTAAAGTTCAGCTCAGCCTGTGCCTTGGAGTCCCATTTTCATCTCAGCGAGAAGMAATTTTACTGAAGCTAATTAAGATATAACCATACAAAATCAGCGTGTACAAGCCAGACTTAAATGCCATCTGGCAGTAAGGACTGTAACAACGTGAAGGATGTTAGGTGAGTAGCACACATTGTTTTCCGGATCTATCCTCTCACGTACAAATCACAATTCTCAGTTTCTGGAGGCTGCTCTGCCTCACATCTTTAGCTCACTGTAAGACCAAACTAGCCTCATGTACATACAATTTATTCTACTCCCTGTTTGCACCTATTGCACATAAATATCCCATAGAATTTGAAAAAATGGTGATATAAGGAAGTCATTCAAGAAAGACTTGAACTTAATTGATATAAATACTTAATTCTGCCCTTTACACTTTTCCACAAGATGAGGGAGACAACCACTTTGGAGACCAAGTGGCTTATGCTCTCAGAACTGAGGTGCTGCAAGCGGTGCCTGCAGCTGCCTGGCTGGGGAGCGAGTGCTCTCCAGTGTGCACAGCGGGTACGGCAGCCGCCCTGAGAACACCCGAGAATGTGCGTTCCTAGACAGCCACCTAGTGAGCATGGCGAGGAAGCAGAGCTGGAAGAAAACAGCTCCCCACAGAAATAGGAGGGATGCTGCAAATATGGTGCTACAAGCAGCAGGGCATTTCATAGATCTGTCTGCTCAAAGGCAGCACAACAGCACAGCAGAACCACTTTTGAACTACTTAATGTTTGTGAGACAAGATTCTTTGTTACTTTTCCAGAAATGAATATTTGGGAGGGAGTTTAAAACTATTAAAGATATACTTGAGGATCAAATGTATATCAAAAAAAGCTTGCAAGTGTATGTGCATACGTGTATTATATCGCTATAGCTGTATGTATATAAATATATATCTTCTTCTTACCTTTTTCTTATGTATTATTTTCTGCATCATTTACTTCTTGTTTGTACACAAAATCTGAGGTCTGTGAAAGAAAGAAAAAAAGAACTATAAATCCACAGATGTTATAATTTTTTGAGTTTTCCTTTGCAAAGTTATTCCAGGGAAACCCCTGACCAAATTACACAGCTGTGGTTTCATATCCAGGTTAGTGTTCCTAATACCACTCCTGGATGCTCAGAGCTACAACATGTAACTTTATCCCCATGAATGTGTGCGATTATATTGAAACACTCAGGATTTACACCTCATAAGTTCAACGGCTACAGATTAACCAGTGCTTGCTAGATTGCTTCTGCTACGAAAACCACTTGTGAGGTGAAAGCTCCCAGATGGTCTCTTTATGACAGGGATCATCGAGAAGAAAATAAAAGAAAAAAACAAACCATCAGCTGAAATGAGAAATGGAAAGACTTGTGGCAAATATTATCAGAATTACAATCAGACATTGTCCAAAATTTTACCTGGTATTATTATTCCATAAAATTATTGCAGGGAGGTAGGTAAGTCAGTCTCAGTTGATGACAATCTGTACGGGATGCTGTAGAATTGCTGTGCAGAAATATACTGCCTTGGCAGTACAGAGAACTACCATAGCTGCAGATCATGTCAACCCAAAACCACTGCTGCAGCCCTTGAGGCAGTTTCTTTATAGACTTATAATACTTCTAAGCCCCAAGTGTAACAATATAATAATATACTAAATAGCTCTAAGTTTGCTTTTAACTTTCCTCAGAAACATCAGCTCTACATGTCTAATTAAATATCCTTGACACACAGACACAAAAATTGCAAGGAAAAAGACATTTCTCTCATGAGGGCCAGATGATTTTAATTAGTCTCTGTCAAAACCTTCCTCTCATCACATGGCACAGCTTGCTCCAAAACTCTCAGCCGTACTGAGACTTCATACTGTGGTCCAGGCCTCTCCTTCCCCTTTCATACTGGTTTCTCCTTGAATGTCCTGATTTATCTGCATTACTTMGGAATTTACTTTCATCCAGTGCTCAGAACTCAGGGTTTCAAACTCTGATGACATGTCATGGGCTGGTACCATTTGCACCTCTCTTGCACCTCCGAAAGAGGTGCCCGCACATGTTGCACGCTTCTGCCTAGAAGCAGCGCAGTGTTTGCACAAGGGTTTCACAGAAATCTGTGGAGGAGCAGGAATATTTCTTGATTCTGGATAGCTGCAACTCCCTTATTCTTCCATAGCCATCAGCCCAGCTCCCAGAATACGAGCTGAATGGGTCAGAGTAACCCCCAACACTAGGAAAGCCTATGTTTAGATCTCCAGTATATTTATGTAAATGTTTGTGTTATTCCGTGAAAATTAGACATATAAGAACACAAAATTCACTATTTATATTTCCTTGAAATCGAACAAATTCACCAGGCCCAGCATCAAGCAACCTTCTGCAATATGTGCTTGCAAAAGATGCTGTGCAGACGTGACTGCTTGAGTACCTTTATGGCATGTAAAGTTTCAAAGTCACCTCAAGAACGAGAGAGAGAACAAAACAAAAACAACCTACATTTGTTGGATTATTTCCTTGCAAAGACTGATTTGTTCCATTTTGGTGAAAACAACTTTAGGGAGACAAATCTGTTAGACTTTTTCTGGAATGGGAGAAATGTCGACCCATCTGAGAAATGGAGATACGCCTCCTAGTTTAACAACGTTACATGGATTAAGAGTGTGCTTGCACTGATAATGCCGCAGAGCTCAGATGACACAGCCAATAGAAATACTCCCTTGAGCTTGCAGACACCTTTTCTTTCCTCCTGACAGTGTGGCTCAATGATGCCGAGTCTATCTGGGTGTGGAGCAAGTTCTTGTATTTTGGATCTGAGAAAAAAAAAAAAAAAAAAAAAAAAAAAAAAAAAAAAAAAAAAAACCACAAACAAACCTCTTTGTTTTCCCAGATTTAAGGGATTTTAATTCATGCAGTCTGAAAAATTATAGAAGCAAGAACTTTCTGCAGCTCATCTGGAACTTTAAAGAGGTATTTGCACATGTTATTTGATGTTTTACACTCTTCATGTGAGACATTTCCCTCCATTGATCTCCCTTAGTGGTCTTAATTTCAGAACAGAAATGTAGCATAGAAAGAGACTGCTTGGTGAGATGGTAAAATAAGCTGTAAAGAAAATCTTATGCCATATGGGAAAGCTTTAAAAGCAAGTTACAAGATTTAGATTATTAAAAAATGATTGCTAAATCCTTCCATTATATTCTTTATGGATAGCATTATAAGAAAAGCTGAAACAACCATTCCCAAAAGTGTGCTATTCTTGCCATTCTGCATGAACAAGACCTGGAAACTTTTCACCTTGTTCTCTTATTCTTTTATCTACACATAAGGAAAGTTTTGCATCAAGGAAGCTCTTAACTCTACCTTTTTCATGCTATATCCACCTATTTCTGAGCAACTTTTCCAGTAGCGTCCCCTCCAAGTTTATTAATATTATACCTATTCCTTTGACGCATATCTTCAGAAAAGGTTATAAAGGGAGAGACTTTCACAGAATGTAACTCAGCTGTGGAATCCCCATCTCACAGTACTTGTTTGAACGAGGTACTAAATGCAGTGGAGCAATTGCATTCACATAGTTTGCCGGAAGGCTTTGCACATATGTGAATTCACTTGCAGGCTCTAAGGAAAAGAATATTCGTGCAAGTAAAAACAGGAATGTGTCCTTAAAATTGCCCTTCTGAAAATATCTCCATCTATTTGTAAGAATTCCTGCAACTTAGCACATGCTTCATCTTTAGCTCAGAGTGGTAGCCAAGTAATAATCAGCACTCAGCAAGAATTAGAAAGCCAGTTTGTCACAGTGAGGTCATGGGGAAGATTATTCCTGCTTCAGGCCTCCATTTATAATAAATATTCTATAGGCTGTCAGGGAAAGGATGTACAACATATTTATACTTCCACCCTCCCTTTCAAATGCAATTCATCAGCTTATTCTGGTAAAGCGAATTCTATTCCCTCTTCTCACTCTTGACATGCCTCATGATTCAGAATAACCAATAATCTACATTAGAGTGCAATGGAGATACTCATCTTTGAAAGAGTTAATGTAGTACAGATCTAGAGTAGCAAAAGTATTTCCTTTTAAGGTAGAAGAGAACAGTACATATCTCTTCAGAGTCATACGATGCAGTCACCTCATGTTTAGGCTACTTATGACTATCTGTTGAGATATGAGTTGATTTCACAGCTTCATCTTTCTCCTCTCCAAGTACTTATTGCCAGGTAACTGAGGGGCTCGAAATGCAACCTACATGGCAGTGCAACAGCTAGCTCTTCCACTTTCATAAACACTCAAAAGAATGTAGAGCATGCAGCATCTTTCTCAAAACAGAAGCATTCTTTTACTTGAAAAGTGTCATCAGGAAGTGCAAATAGTGTCTATGCCGTGATGAACTATTGGAATAGCTGGTGGCAATTAAAAAGGAACTAGGAACTACCTAAGGCACCTCAGAAGAACATCGTAGAAAGTGCCTCTGCACAGAAAGGTGCTGAAGAAAATAGTGATGAAGTTTTCTGTGGCAGAGCTTGGCGGGAGTATACTATGAAAACTTTTTTGGCAGATGGGATTGACTATGTCAGGGAAAACAGAAATTTAATTATAATGTCTTAATAGTCAGGCAAGTCAGGGTAATTAATCTTAATCCACACTGGGTGGCTCCCAACATGACATCTCCCATATGCAGATCATTAGAATCCAGCATGCATTAGATGCATTTTTCCTATGTTCTCAGCTTCTCTAAGGGAATACAGCAGAGAAGCTGGTCATTGTAATTTTACACAGACAGCAGACTCCTCAAACCAGGAGCTTCAGAGGAGTTAGTAAGCACTTCATACCACAGTGTTGCCAGGTTGCTAAAATAGAGACTGAAGAAAAACTCCAGGTTCTTCTCTTTTTCACTTTAAACATCTTAGCAGCACACAAAGTATAGCAGCTAGTATTTCATCAGGATGGTATCTTGGAAAGGTTTATAACATGGAATTGGGATGCAGACAACTAAACACTGTTTATTGCTAGAATTTGGTCTTGTAAGACACATGTAAGATACATGTTGTATTTACCACCACTATAAAGATATAATGAATATTTTGAATACATATCATTCAAGCAAACTGAGTACAGACAGCTATTTCTCTGCTTACAAAACATATGGTAATCATCATGATGATGAAATTATTCCTTTCAGAAATTCAGACATGGAGTTCTGGGGAACCTCCAGTTGTTCTCCAGTAAAATAACTAKAAAGAAAGAAAGCAACAATTTATCTGTGCAGGAAGCTCCTAATCCTACATTTCTTAATCCTTTAATTCTCACTTATATGGTTTTGAAATATTCTCAGATGGGTGAAAATTAATATGAAACAAGTAGTAATACATTTAAGCTTGACAATATAATCAATGTTTGTCAAACCTGAGAAATAAGTTTCTTATCTTTTTTTTTTCCCCCCACAATACCAATGCAACTGCAGAAAGGGTTCTGTGGCATATCATGACTGAGCTGATTATTAAGCAATGCCAAAAGTCTAGAAGTAACTAAGTGTTTTACACACACAGCTGACAGAAAATCAGAAACCTATTTTTAAGATACGARGGAAGACAAGAATCCTATGAATACAGAGAAGGAGGTTTCTTCGCTAGGGTTGAGAATCTGTCAAAATCTTAGGTAACTTCATGACTTTTTTCTGTCAATTCACATGGTCATTATTTCAGAGCAAGAAAGCAGAGAAGCGATGAATGAAAGAACAGCTTAAAGAGCAGCACACTGAGAACAAAGCAGTCACCATGTCCAGGTGTTCAAAAGTGTCAGAGTTTGTATTTTTAAATTGCTGAAATTATCACCTTGCTCTGATGACCCAACGGTTAGTACCCTTACCTCCAGCTCCTGAACTTTTCTTGAATACGTACACTCCCTCTCAGCAGCAGGTCTGACCTAGGTCTGCTCCCATCGCCTTTCCCTAAAAGCTCTTCTAACCAGACATCACTGCCTGGTTGCTAGCTGTGGCTGCTCCCTAGCCTCATAGTACTCACACCTTATTTTCTGTTGCTGGAACATTTCTGTTCCTAACACRCAGTTCACTGCACACTTCTATTATTATTATTCCAAACAGAAACCTGTGACATTTTAGTGGTTTTGTTTTGGGTCATTGCAGTCTTCCGACCAGAGGCTGGTGGTAGTGCGCACGACAGACTGATTGCAGGTATATATATAGATTTTTACATGAAATGGAAAACATTAGTATTTATCTGAATAGAATTTGCAGGTTTGTTTCATATATCAGACTTTTTAAGATAATTTCTGAGTCTGCAGCATTTAAAACCCTCGGGATGTTGCATAAACAATCAATAGCTAATATGGCCCAACTACCCTTCTCAAGCACCATTTGCAGTGGAGAGTAGCCTCTCTTCACTCTCCAGCTGGGCTGAGGCAAGAACTTTATGTCCCTTCTAAAACAACAGTCTGACAATCAACATCAGAATGAGACACTTGACTAGAATTCAGGGAAGCCCTCTTAAAATCTTGAACACAGTCACACCTACCTTTTTGTTTCCTATACTAACAACAAAAAAAACTTAATATAAAAGGCAAAAGAAGTCAAACCAACTGAAGAGTGAGAATAAGGATTTAAAACTTGCAGAGCAAATAAAAATAGGAGCACTGAAKAAAAGAAAAACAAGCATGTATGTTACATTGCAGATATGATATCTTCAATAACGATGGGCTACACACTAAACCTGTCATCAAAGCCTTCTGCAGACACACAGACAAATGCATTAAAAAAGCTTATTTTAAAAAAATCCTGAACCCCGAACCAGTTCAGTAAATCTAAACAGTATTTTTTATTGCTGAAGCAGACAATGTAGCACAAGTGGGGCACTCCATCAGATCTCTGGCACTTAAGAGCACTTAAAAGAAATATGGAAAGCAACCCTGAAAGCCAGGCACAGCAGAGGGATACGAACAATAAATGAACAGTAGCTGGACGGCCTGAAGATCTCGCCTAATTTTTTTATCTTCTAACTGTATCTTTACACAATCAATTAAAGCCCCTAATTTCTCTTCCTGTCACTGAAAATGGGACAAGGAACGTTAAAGATGGAATGAGTTGTCTTTAAACACAAAAAGAGACAGTAAACTTAAAAACTGAAGGAAAGTATTTGAAAGCAGAGACTCTTGAGAAAATTTTCTTTAAAAATGTTCTTGTTTTCCTTGGTTTTCTATGCTGTTCTTTAATCTTGGTCCTACAGGAAGCCCTGAACAACAGCAAGAGGTAAGTGGAGAAGAGAGATAAAAGAAAGGGGCAGCTTTGATAAAGTAAAATCGTAGTTTCTCATTTTCCAACTCTCTAGTATCACCCGCAGCAATATGGAAAAGCAGTAGGAAAYGCACCAGGGTGGAAGTTTGCTGTGAGCTTGTGGTTACAAACAGTGCATTTTTGTGCAGCACAGGATAGAGTCTTTTTTTTCCATCAGGTTTAATGGCAATTGACACTTGCAAGTTAACATCTGCCGAGCTATTTCAAAACACTGCAAATCTATTTCTTTCATTTAAAATTACCTTGCTCTTGTGAAGTGGAGGGGAGGACAGAAAACCAGGTGGTTAAGAGTTAGCTATTGAGTAAGTTTCTGGACTCAATAAATGGCAAAAATCAATTAAATTCTTTGACATGTTTTATATAGAATGATCATATTAGATGGTCCCTTTTGACCTTCAAATCTGTGAAGCTATGGTATTATATAACCACAGATACTCCAAAGGTACAAATGGCTAATATTTTCTTCAGTCATCAATGGAGGCAGATACAGCATGAGACTAAAACTTTCTATTCTATTTCTATTCTAACTAATAAAAAGTTAATTCTTCTATAAATAACAGATAAGAAAAAACATATATTAGGGCTACAGGCAAGCATATAATCTAGCCCTAGATTACTTGCAAAAAAAAAAGTAAGCTTTGTTTACTTAAAAGCAACAAAACACTGCGGTATGTCCAGTGCTTTGCATTGTTCGTAGTCTTGACAGAGACTGTATCATCTATGTCTAGAAACGTGCCTAGCAATAAGTAAAAGGCTAAATTTTGCTGGACTAGGATTCCAAGTTGCTAATGGCAAGAGGACACATTCATGATGGAACATCTTCGGCATTCATTGTTATTTTTACTAATTAGCAACTTCATAATTGCAGGAGAAAGAGATAAACTAACTTTGCCTTTAGATAACAAGAAAGACCAATGTACAGGTTTAGAGAAAAAAAAATGTATTTCCATCTACCTGTAATTTACTTCGGTATCTCAAAAAATGCTATTTGTTGAGCAACTGTAAGAGGGGTTTATGATTAAACATCAAAATTACAAAATACAGAATTAGAAGACTAACTCTGCTGAGCATAAGTCTTGCATAATGCATGTTCTGCTTAAAGATGGTGCTTCTGAGATGTACTAATTTGCATCTAGTGCCTGTCACCACCTTCTAGCCAATGACTTATTTTGCAGAATTGCTTATTCATTATCACAGACAGGAGTATCAACTGGCTAATGGAGAGTTTAGCTGACAAAGGGGAAAGCTCTTTTGAGAACAAGAGCTGCAGAGTTTGCATCTCTGTGTCATGCTGAACCTGATCCAACATCCACTCCAGCTGATGGAAAGACTCTTGTTGACCTCAGCATGCTGTATACCTGGCCCCTGGTTGCAGGCACTTCTAGCGACAGCATCTGAGTACTGAAGCTCCTGAGACCTTGTGCTACACGGACATACCACAGCTGACTGCGTACACATAAAATAGATTTGGAGAAACTGATTTGCCTTCCTTTTGAGGGCTCAGCAGTACCCCATTCTATAAACACCATAGCTCCTCCAAGCCATCAAGCATCCTGCTTTACTTCTACATGCTTTCGTTCTTGACAAAGATCAGAGGAAAAATCAGAGGAACAGCTACTTCAGAGCAATGACTCTTGTTAGCATTTTTCCAATATCTACCAGTTCAGAAGTTGACTGTGCTGGGGCTTGACAATAATTGGCTGTTTTATTTAGCTACTTAAAAAATCCTGCACAAAATCTCCCTTCATGTCAGGCATTTACCTATATCACATAAGGACACGTGCAGCCTTGCATGACCCATAGACCAAGAGAACCAGTTGTCTGTCAGACGCTCATCTGCACACTTCTTGGGTATCAGCCTCAATGTCAGATTCCTTAAAACCAGTTCCAGCAGTCTGATTTTCGCCACTTGGAAGGTCCGATAACATATTGTTTCTAAAATCTGCGTGATAGATACAGAAAAGATTCCCTTCATAACTGTAGTCACCTGGTGGTTTCATTGTTCTGTTATTGTGATTAAACACATTAATTCTTTAGTAGGAATTCCTATTAAAAAATCATCAGAAAGTAAAGGTGCTTAGGAGAAGAGATGCTGATATGTAACAGAGATTTTCCCTCTCACATTTTTTGTACTATTCCTAAGTGTCTTAGTAACATCACCTAAGAGGTATCACAGCTAACAAGAAATTTAAGAAACATAATGGAATACTGATCTTGCACTGTGTTCTTTGCCACTTCTGCTGGTTCTACTGGCTGGCTGTTGTCCTCTGCTGCTTAGCAGGAAAAAGCCTGTTCCCGGGAACAGTAGCAGGGCTACAGCTTACTAAGCTACAGACCTGAGGTCCAAGTAAAAACACATTTTTGCTAGCACAAAGATATGTTCTTTTTCTAAAAAAACATAACCTAAGAGAGTGTTTTCAGGAGGATGACATATCCTGGAAAACAGTTTCAAGAGAATGAGGATAACAGTATACCCATGGAAACAATCTACTTGAGGTACTCCTACAGCTCCTATCACTGTCATAGTAAMATTTCAACGTGTGAGGCAAATAAATATGGACAGCAACTGAGCTGCAAATTGACCTTGCAGGGTTGGGATAGATTTAGTCACTGCTGCCAAAAAAATTTTCAGGTACATCAGAGATTTGTGCCCAGGGGTCCTCTTGTTACCCAACTAACTTGTAATCACAACTGTCAGCTTCAGAACAGYTATGTGACCCTGTGGAGTATAATGCAAGTCAACCATCTGAATGTGAAATTCGTTAGACAACTGCAGTGTGCACAGCGGGAGCAGATTGTGAGACAACGGTAATGTAAAAGAGAAGATGAAGGAGCAGGTTAAAGGGTTCCTGCAGCAGTTTTGCAGGTTTGGGAATAGCTGTGCAGATATTATGCYAACTTGCTTTCTTCCCAGAACTTAAAAAGAGAGTGTTTGAATGCCATGGAAACCTGAGCAGTAACAGAACTTGACACCTATCTTTTCTGGTATATAACAGTGACTGGACTACACTTTAATCAGTTCTGCTGCTCCTTATTTATCAAGAACATACAGCTTTGAAACCAGAATTGCAAAGTCACAAGCAAGGTTTAAGAGGGGTGAGCAGCCCTTCCCACACCACTCCAATACTCATAGCGCCTGTGAGCCTTTCCCATCAACTCATCTCCAAGTCTCTCAGTTTTATGAAGGGGTTTTGAATATCACTTACTTGTGTTTGGTTCCAGCAAGGTTGATTCATTACTCTTCCTCCAGTTAAACATCCTTTAGTCTTCTGAAGTCCAAAAAAAACCTTTGATACAGTTAAGAGCTTTATGTAAAGCTGAATCCTTATGCAATAAGAGACTACTTGGTAGAAGTTATCAATTACTTATTTTTTCATTCAATTCTAATTTTACTTTTCCTTTCTATTTTTCCCTTAACTTCCTATTGCTGAGGTGGGCACTTGAAGACAAGCAGTACTGCTATTAAAAGAATCAATAGCTACATTGCTTAGTCTTCATTCCACTTGCATCCTGTGCCCTTGATCTGTGAAAAATAGTGATCACTTATGAAGATCTGTCAGATTTGTTATTATATGAGATCATTTACTTTGTTAAGAGGCTAAAGCAGAATCAGCAAGCTATGAACATACCAAGTCCATTATAGTTTCAGAGCCTATAGCTAAAGCCTATTAGAAAGACAAGTATATTAAGGACAAAGACACAATTCTCTTCAGCCTAATCACTAAAATTAGTCATTAAGATTCAGTATTTTCAGCTTTCAAATTTCTGAAGACCTTTTTCTACTACTGCATCCCCATAAAGATGCCCTCACTAAAGATCTCTCCTCTATCATAACAATGAGCAACCAGAACAGACCTCATCAGGTTCTTTTTATACTGSATCTGGCTATTTACTTAATTATCTGCAGCTGGCCCAGTTCAGGTGCTTTGGAAACTGCAATTAGGACATGCAGCCACAGACTTTTCTTACCTCCCTAAGAAAATATCAACCTGAAATTTGTCAAACCTAGCAGATGCCCATGTGCCCAGTAAGAGGTAGACAAGGTAGCATCAAGCACTAGTTTCAGTCTATCAACCTGAATAAAGTTTTGAAAGCTGTAAGAGCTTATTATTAATGTGATCAAACTCCGCTATTGTGAATGAGTATATTAGATACCTTATCATTAATCTGAAACACATTCTAACTAGTAAAAACCTTTAGTTCCATACTAAACTTTACATACTTTATATTCATAGGACCAAATGAGCCAAGGAATGTCTGAGGTAATGTCAAAAGACAGGCTTGTTCCTTAAACTTCACGGATCTGCTCTTCTTTACAAGATAAAAGATTAAGACAACAGCAGAACGTCTTACAGTGATTTTCAACTGATGCTTTGATGGGAAATTTCTGAATATTTAAAGTTTCCCCCACAGTGGGAATTCTGGTATTTGTAGCCACTGCCAAGGTAGGATCTTTTGCTACTAAGTGGTTCAAACTGAAAGTGAGCACACTGCAGAGTCTGGGAGAGATGCCAGGAGTCCAAGTTCTCTGCTTAGTTAAAGAACAGGTACAGTGGAAGTACAATATGTTCAAGATATTTTCTTTCCCTGGCAAACATCTTGTCCTAATTTGGAAAGGACTATAATAATGAWACAGGGTTTGTTCATTCTGCATGTCCCTTCTGCTGTGATTTAAGGAGCTAATTAAAGCCAACATCAACTTTCAAACTAGAGTGAAGCCCACATCCTAAACAAGTTTAAGCACTTACTATCTAGCTTTCACTTGCATCTCAAGGCAGCTGAAAGCATCATACCTTGCAGGAACTGGACCCAAACTCTGCAGTAAGACAAACCAACTCTATATATTGACTCTCTCTCTTATTCTCYAATTAAGGAAACCTGGGCAGAGGGAAACCAGCTCACAGGTGTTCTCCGACCTTGCACACAGAAGGAACAGACTCAGAACTCAAAACAGGATTCCAGTGGAGCTACCAATATTATTAAAGTTAAATCTAGTTGAATGTTCAAATCTCTAAGGGAGCTGTCACTTAACCCCATGAACATTTGAMATCTCAGATTAAATTTCTGCCATTAAAATGTCTTGAGTGTTGAATGTCTGCTTGGAGATACACATAACATGACAATGAACTCCCCAGCTCCTTTACCGAAGACGGATGTGTAAAACAGGTCTCCTGCTGCCGTTCTGCCTGATGGGACTCAAGGCAGAAATTGAGATCTCAAACCACGTAGATTCAATTCTCCATTCTCCTTGGAGTTCAGATGCTCCTGGTCAGACCTGCATAGCATGGTCYATGTTCTCTCCATGGTCAAACTTTCTTCTCACTGCAGATTTCAGCTGTACAGAATGCAGAGGATATTCTCCAGACATAAAGATAGGAATTTGTTTAAAGTTGAGCTTTTTTTCCTTTTTTTTTTTTTCCTGTTGTGCCCCTATATATTTCATGCACARCTTTCTTTACAAATGTATATAATTTTAAAATGCATTTGTAGATATAAGACAAGCACTTGCATCTTAGTCTGCATGCAGCCCAACGACWTCTGTGCGATTGCGCCTGTCCTGAGTCTGTTGATATGATACACAAGCAGTGACAAGATGCAGAGGAACAATTTAGAAGAAAAGAAATGCAATTCTGGATGTGCCTAACTACATTTGTAATTCTGGTCATGAATATCCTATCTGCTTGTAAATTTCAATGCAAAGTATCTCTGAACTTGCTATGTCAGTACAGATATGCTCATCTTTTGCTTGCTGCATAAAATTATACACATACCAGGCAACTGTGAACTGATTAAAAGAGTCTCTCCAGCAAAATAAAAGAAGAAAGGTCTTGTTATAAACTTGGTCGCCGATTCTTGACAGAGGTAAGAACTTGAGGCACATTGAGATGCTTATGAGATTCCTACTGACTATTATGAGAACTCTGAGAAGYGGCAATATGCTGAAAAGTGACTTTGAATAAATAGCATTGTGAAGTTCCACATTTATTTTCTCAGAAAGTCTTACAGAATAAATTTGCCCACTTTACAGGTAAAGATACATTTTCTCTAGCTGACAGCCCTGCAAACTCTGAAAGTCACAGCTGTGTTCTCTTTGACTTGTGCATTTCATTATTGTTCTTCTGAAGTGGAGTCTTAGTTAAAATTCTATTGTTAATGTAGGAGATAAAAAATAGTCCAAACCACTTCCCTACAGCTCTGTTGATTCTACAGGACTAACAAGAATAAAGAGATCCCAGAAATTGTTTTTGCCATAGAAAAGGAAGAAGACATGAAGAGAACCGATCTAATAGTATGAGGGGATCACTTTAAGTAGCTGCATTTTGGACAAGAAGGAGAGGAGAAAAAATTCAGCATAGGCAATTGCAAGCAATGACTTGTGTGTTCTCTGAACTCTGAGTTTTTCTTATGTTATTCTGCAGCCAACCTTTTGGTTCAGGTTGAATTATGCAGAACTTACAGAGTAGGTTCTTCCCCCACGTTTAAGCAGCTTCTATCTTCTGAACATGAAAACGATCCCAGCTGTAACCAACCTAATGCATATTGCTACTCTGACTGGCTCAATAGCAAYGCTAAAGTGTGACAAATCCAGCCATGGTCCAAAGGCAGCAATATCCCAGAGGCAGCAGACAAAGGTAGCCCATGCATCACATTCAGTTCCTTTGCCTGGAGATCAGAGCTGAAGCTGCATTAGTATCAAGCAGTAGAGGAGTTCTGCTCAGAAGCCAGAGCTTATTTCCACACTGTTTGTGACTTCTGCCTGAATGKGGAGCTTCCTCTCCTGCTGATACAAAAGTTTTTAATGTATTTGAAGACCTATGCCAGGTGCTTCTGTGCTGTACTCACCCCTGACTGATTCCTCTATAGAGACAGGAGTTTACAACCGAGTTGGCTGCAGCTGCTGTGCACTATGGAGTAAATCTGACTTTTCCTGCTACTGCTCTGAAGTTTTCCCTGACTAGTAGAACTCCTCTGTGGGAAACTTCTCACTTAGGCTTCACACTTCAAGGCAACCAGCCTCATGATCTACTAGGGAACAGTGCAATCCGCAGTACATTTACCCCATTTAACTTCACACATAAATCCTCTAGCAGGCCTTGAAAGTAAAAAACAACTAGTGCACATCCTAACATTACTATAAAGCTATAGCCATAGCCAAGGGAGGACACAAATCACTCTGAGATTTGATTTGCCTGAATCATAAAGATTTACCATARAATCTAGTCATGAGCATCATTAAAAAAATAAGCGTCAGTGCATGAAATGTTAGAGACATTTGCARTCTTTTGGAATAATACTGTCTTGTTCAAGATCAAATTTTAAATCATTCTTTCAAAGCTGTCTAAGTGGAAACAGGCTTCTGGCAAGCAGGTCAAGGAGATGTGTAAAAATGTTTGCAAAGCATGTATTAAAAGTGTCATATAACATACCAGTATTGGGCTATCRTGGTCTGCTCTTCTCAGAAAGTGTTCGTCTAAGAGAGTAAGGGMAGATTTTGAAAGACAATTTGTTTCTGAAGATGCAGATAAAAGCCTATTGAGAGTATTGAAATTTTTTAGCGTCTATCTATAGTCAAAATCAATTAGCTCAGTAAGTATCTCAGGTATTTTGAAAATCTCAGGAGGTACTGAGCCAGGCAAGTGCTTGAATGACTTTAAAAGCCTAGTCATTAGTACCTTCAAATAACTGGCAGAAGAACATACAGAATGGATATCTTGCATATTTCAAGCAACAGATAATTAGATCACAAAATGTTGATGGGATATTTAACACTGATCTGATTCTGCTCCTTTTATTGATACAGGTCACATCACGTCACTGAAGTTAATGCTGTACACAGGTGTACAACAGGGAGATGAAAATCTTGCCCAACATGAATATGCAAAAGTATTCAAACATTTCTTCCTTGTAAACAAGATTAAGTGTTGTGACTCAGCTTATGGTGCAGATTTCAAGATTTTGATTGAGAAATAAGGAAAATAATCTTGAATGGTACTTATCAGCACATTCACCMAACTCAGTATAAATGCTTGCTAAACCAAGGGTTTTATACTCCCTGAGAAAATTTTTCACAGTAAATCTGAGAGTAGATCAAAATTCCTGCTCGACACCAGGCATCCTGTTTGGGGTATATGTATAAGCATACAGAGGCAGAAGTTCCCTGTCCTTACATCTAGAAGTGGATATTCAGAGYACTAGTACTTCAAAGATTGCAAAATGCCTCTTTCCTCAGACACAGTCGGTGTTCCTCAGGTTTACATCTGGTCCTGTCTCTTTGAAGGTGCTCTTCTTGAGCACCTCTACAGATGGAATCTTTTATACACATTTTRAAGTAACACTAGAGGGCAACAGTGCATGAGAGATTCAAAATACGCAAGCCTGAAAAGGTCTGAAAGGGGTGATCTTGCTTTGTTAACACTTGGACAAAATTCAACAACTGTTTACACTGTGGGTTCATTTTAATTCACAAAGAACGGATGCTGGGATATGAAAGGATAAGGAAAATTTCACAAATGAACAGAAAGAAAAAATTCTTTCACATTTGTGTCATATTCTAGAAAAACTGACTTTTTGGGGGGATTACACTTGGCTTTTATTGCCAACTCTCTCTATATACAAATTTTAGCTTTCAAACTAGKTGATCATTAACCTGGAAGAGTTTTTGTGGGAAAGGGAAAGAAGGGTTTGATTTGGTTCTCCTTATTTTCCTGAATCTCATTTATCATCTTTTCGTACAATGTATTTGGCTATATATTAAACAACTTTTTCTTGCTCAGATTGTTGCTATTAGTAAAGGATATTGTCTAAAGCTTATTGTTTGGTGCTGGCAAATTAACACAAAAATCTTCACATCCTCTTGCTTTTAAGTCTCCATAAATTCAAAGTATCTGTATGGATGTTTGTCTTGAATTTACGGCTCTGGTGATTAACATCTTCAGAGTGCATTCAGACATCTAGAAAAGGTTTTGCTTMAAAAAAGAAAAAGCTTTCTTTCAGGAAAGTTGAGTTCAAAATTAATGATTTAGGATTCAATATGAAAAGAAAAAGAGATCTAAGTGTGAAGTGAACCTTTAATGGGCTGTGAGACGGAGTGACTGGTTAGAAGAAATTTTACAGGACTGAGCTTCCTGCTAGTTCAATAATAGCAACAGTAACACTTATCAACAGAACTCAAGTAATTATGTTCATCTCCCATCTCATAGCAAGTATTCCCAAAGAAAGGAATAAAGTCATATGTCATAATGTCATATGTCATAATGACTTTCTGTGCTTTTAAGCACAGGGCTGCAGGTCCCRTTTTGTCTCCTCTATTAAGGCAGGATGCACAGAAGGAACAAATAGCTCAAAAAATCTTTTTGAGCAGCCAGATTTTAGAAATCACTATACTTTCCTTGGAGGTGAGGCGGGGATCATGGYGCGGCCACACAGGGAGTATGGGTAGAAAATAAAAACATTTGTTACACTTACGAGCCTCATCACCTCCGCTTTCAAATATATTGCACAGGACCAGCATGAAGCTAGACACCTCAGTACAGTATATTATGGATGGTTGATGCTACTTGTAGGCTGAATAAGGCAATTAAAAAAMTGAAAATAATATTTTTTAAGGATAGAAATTACGTGTAATTCCTAAGATGCTCATCAATTAGGGTAGGCCTCATTTTTCCTTCTCCAGCCAATAGAAAATTATCGTGCCGTATAAAATTAATGCAGGTCATGAGAGTGCAGCTGAAAGGCGGGAGGACAATTCATGGTGATTGCTTGGAACAGACTCTCTATTTTCATGTTGTGTTTAATAAGCCTTTTGGTTGAAATATTTGCTATGATCTACTTTGTTTCCAGTATAAGATGAATAGTGCCACTGCATTTTTGAGCTTCTTCACGACAGTTACCGAGATCCAGTTCTTTCTCCTTTGTATACCATAGGTCTACATTCATTTAATCACTGGCAGAGTACGAAAGGGTATGATATAGATATTCCCATAGGTCAGGTTTACCYGAAGAGATCTTGCCTCTTACACTGATGTTCTTCCTGCTAATCCAAATGTAAAGATGAGTAGTAACAATTCATTTCAACTATACATTATTAATTTTAAGCAATCTAATTTTTCTTTCAATCACTTTGTGGCTGTAATGACCCTTCCCTACATACATCCCCAGGAAGATTTCATTCGCTTAGTAATGAATCCAGTTTTGTTCATTTTCAGCCTCCTCTTGTAAAACTCTGAGCAAAATGCAGTTTTTCCTTAGTCTTCTTGAAGAAGTAATGCATAGCTAAACACCTCACTGAAACCCAGAAAATAGCCTTTCAGCTCCTAAATGCTGACTACTAACTGCAGGAAYATAAAGTGCTTTACTCTATAATATTTAGCTCTATTTTACTGTATTCTTGATTTTTGCACTGTTCATTTTAGCTGAATGAGGTGATAATTAAACATATGCAGTCTATAGAATAGAAAGTGTTATTCAAAACTAACCAGCAAAGGTCACAGAATAAATATATTGACAACCCACTAAGAAAGGAGATTATTCAAAGTCTTGACTTGGTGTTAGTTCAAATCCCAAGACATGAGAGAGTTTTTATTCCCTCTCAATTCCTTTGTTGTTTTGGGATTTCTGTGTATTGCTTAGCTTTAATTTCTGTCAAAGCCCTCTCATCAACTCTGTTGACTGCCTGGTAAAATTCCYTTCTACACTTGGGTCAGTATGTACTGAAGAAGAAGGTTATCTGCGCTATTAAACCTTTGACTTCTTGTCTTTTGAAGAGATCATTTTGCATTTTGCTATGGCAGAGCTGTAATTAGATCTGTTAATTAAGGACAGAATGAACTTTTTAAAAACTCTAAACCCCTCCGCATTTTTGATAAGTTTGCTTAGGTTGCTACTGACCTTTGCATAGGGTTTGCCACTGCTTATTAATTGTTAAATTTTAATTAGGCATGGTGATGAATGTGCTAGCCTCTGCAATAAATGAAAGGTAGCTTCATTTATAATCAGATATTTACCAGTCTAAAGTGAAATTATCTGCTTTCCTAAAACATGCTTGATTTAACATATTTTGATAAGAGTAATTGGTGGTATATAAAGCCCAAACCCCAAAAGATATATATATATTTATACACATATATACATATATATATATATGCACACACACACATATATATCTATATATCTATATATAAAATGATGCGCTGTTTAAAAGACTGGGTTACCAGAGCAAACTGAGATAAGACACTGGTTATTAAAAATATCCCATGGGCACTTGAAATAAATGACTTMAACAACTGGTCAGATATTCACAGTGTTTCTACTTCAAGACAGTGTTTTCAAGAGAATGGTCTCTTTTGCCTGAAAAGACAGGTCAGACTGGTATTAGGGGGAGCTTGAGAGGGGGATGAATAAGAGCACTAAGGGAAATAATAATTTTGCAGCAACACTAAGCAACCCACTTTTTCCTTTGCCAGTAATAAATATAGGGCCTGTGCTTCTGTCTCTGTCACTCATCCAGGAACTCCACAGACTAACCCACCAAGAAGACTGTGAAGCAACATAAAGCAAATCTGTCCTGAAGCCCATTGAAACGGGTGCCGGGTTTCAAAATATTTTTTTTTCAGATTGATCAATAGCCCCATATCTGAAAGAAATGTAAAATATCTTTTCTGTTTGTTTGCTGCAGTAGAATTATTCACCATTCTGTTTAAACAAGACCTCACCTTGGCACTCTCACCATTGTAAAGAACCGTCACAGAATCTTTTCATCATGATTGGGATACTTAATCAGCCACATTCCTTGTCAGAAAGAGAGACAGCAGTCACTAATGTCTGACACAGCATACTCATGTACTCATAACTTCACCCCCAATTTCAGTGCCRTAACTTTAACCTGTGCAGCGAATGGGGAAAATAATAATAAGTGCCCACGTCTTGTTCAGGTAAAGTCAAATGGCAAAAGTCACCTGGACTTCACACACAGCTCAGAGATCAAGGGCCAAATTCTCTGCACTGCTCTTATCAGGACCCACCATATATGAAAAATGCTACTGCAGCTGGTGCTGATTGTCCTATGTTTTACTGTTTGCGCACATACAATTCGTTTTTTACTCTGAGGTTTATGAAGGATCTCYTCCAAAGGTTTGAAACCTAGATAATTATCATGCTGTCTGCATTATTACTGATGAAATGCTATCTAGGTCTTATGAGAGATGGTCCTGAATAGGTTTTGAAAGATGAAGCGTGGTGCTCAGAACTGCTGTGGCTTCCCTGTCCTCTGACTATCTCAAAGTGTGTGGTCACTGCTGTTTGGTTTGATGCCAGTTCTTCAAGCTTGAGTGCTGCTTTCAAGATTCACACTGCAAGCAGCAGGGCTGATGATTGACTTGCCAGGGTGATTTCAGGCTGTCTTGAAAGTACTGCTTTTCAAAGGCTGGTGCTTTGGGAGCGATCTACCATACTGTGGGAATATTTTGYTAGTGGTGCACCTAACTGGACTTACTGTGATGAAAGCCTTGAGAACCCAGAGACAGTAGGCAAATGCATTTTCTGTGTCCTAATCAGTATGTCTTCCCAGTAAACAAGTTTCAACAGACTCTAGGTGGGACTCAGTGATATGTGCTTGATTATCTCCTGACACTGAAAGAGAGACCTAAGCCAATTTTCAGAGAGTGTTCCAGTAACCTGTCTGCTGTTAACCCTGTTTTATCCACAGAAGTTCCTGGCAAGTCTACTGAGAATCAATTCTTTTTCTTTTGAAATCAAGTGTGATTGCATGACTGACTTTACTTTTCCTTGCAATGAGAAAGCAAGAGAAATATCTGAAGGCTTTCTCCCTTACTGACAGAAAAATGACATTACATCTTCAGCACAGGATGGCGCAGGCTTCACCCGAGACCTCAAGATACAAGCTAATGCATCTTATGCAGTGCTGCTGATTTAAGTGAAGACCAACACCCCAGAAATACAGTCGTTACCGCAACAGAAAATGGGGCATGAAGTAGAGGCCACATATCAGTCTTTTTAATAATGATCTCAGAGGCATATTAACAAGCTGGAAGCGAGGAATTATGGCTGAGCAGAATTTCTTCCCCTTGAACTTAGAATAGCAGCAGGATATGAAGGAGCTGTAATAGAATGTTATTTTACACGAAGTAAATAATGTAATAGAGTCTATAAGGATGTCAGCAGGAGAGTTAGAACTGTCATAGCATAATCCTGACTTGAGCAGCAATGTGTGAAAAAGTAGCCTGCAGCAGTTTTTCCAGTACTTCAATAATTTCTACTTTCTCACTGATCTTTGTTTACTCTACTTACCTTGTCAAAAAAATGTTTTACCTTACGTTAAAATGCAAGTTAAAAGAAGAAAATGTATTCCCAGAAATCCCAACTTTTCAAGCATAGATATTTCCCTTTCTTTATGAGTTGTGGCTGCAGAAGGGAGGGAAGAATTGTATTCCCTTCACTTAAAAAATACCAAGAGTAGTAAAATCATAAATAAAAAGAAAAAGCTGGAGCCTTGGTTGCTTTTTCTTCTGCCTTYTAATGAATAATTCAAAAAAATGGCAGCATTACACTTCACATTCTTGTCTTATGATGGCATTTTTTCCAATGAGTCCTCAAATGTAAGCTCAGGAGGGTCATGAAACTACACAGTCATAGTTATCGGAATACAACATCATCTTCCAAGATACTGCAGCACCTTTTTATTATTACTGAAGCAAGCCAGAAATGACAAATTTGCATCTAAATAAAATGCTAAGTATCAAACTGAAGTTGCAAAAACAAAAAGGGGAAGGGGTCTGAGTCTCTTTTTTGTCATTTTGCCTTTCTTGTAGTATCTATTAATATAGATACTGGAAAAGATCGGGGGACCAAACTAAAACGATAAAGTCTTTGTTCCTGCCTCGACACCATGCAAGGGATTCAGAGCAGGCAGCCCCAGAAGAATCCTCTTAGCAGCCTTCCCTGGCACAAACTCAATCTGAGTTTCAGTAGGACCTAGGCACCTCTACTCCCTTTCAAAAACATTGCTTCCATGGCTTCCCTGCTGTGTGCTGCTGGTGCAGAACACAAGATCCTAAGCAATTTGCTCACCTCAGGCTAAGGGACAGTATGCTAGGCTTTTAATTCTAATCATATTGGTTTCTTTGGGTTTGAGACAGACCTTTAACATCAGTTTGGTGTAATGTGTTTGTTCTGAATATTTGTCTTGGCTTTAAGGAAATACATTAAAAACCTTTCATTGAGAGTATGAGATATTGCATTGTCCTTGAAATTCTGTTAGGTCCTTCAAAGCCACTTAATCTCAATTAAAGCAGAACATACAAGATAAGGTGCTCTGAAGATGCATTAAGGCGCGTGGCAGCGCCAAGCCTGTGTGCCCCCCGACCCTTCCTAAAAGCCCCATGGCCCTGGTTGAAAGGCACGATTCAAAAAGCTCCTTGCGACCCACCAGCCATGGATCATTAGCATAATTCAGAACTATTACAGTATGTTGTGCCAAGGCGTGYTAACGAGAACCGTTAATGTAGGAAGCCCTGACATGATAGATGGTAATGCCTCTGGCTCTGTCAGGTCGATGGAAGTTTATGCATTAAATAAAACACACCAGAGAATTAGATAGCTAAGAGATTGGAAACGTGCTATACCCTTTTAATTCAAAATCACCGTTTGCAATGTATACTGAACCAAAAGTTTGACTTCACATGGATGTCCAGAACTTTATTGGAATTAAGTTGATTGGAAGTTGCCAGTATAGCTCCTTCCATCCCGGGCTGGCACCCTTCCTAGTATTCCTAATGGGATCCTAAAGGCTGTGTAGTCGATACAAAGCCTAGGCTGCCCTCACATCTCAACGTGCCCAAGACATTGCAGCTTGACAYGAGCAACTTTATGCTGCCATTGATTTTTCTGTGCTAATTTGGAAGATAAACAGAGGACTCAATTCTCCAGAGTTATCAGTCTGGCACATTTCAAGCACATTTAGACTGGCATGAGGTTTTTTGGTTTTTTTCTCTGTTTTCTTTTTTCCCTGTCCTAATTACATGTTAAGTGCAGCAGTGTTAACAGATGTCACCAGCACACAATTCCCAAGGATTTCAAGAGCAAATAATACAAAGAAAAAAAAAAAAGATTTTTTTTTAAAAAAAAAGGTCTAGTTACCATAATCATTTAGAACTGCAAAATAAAACACTGTATTTCCTTCAATACCTAGTTCAAATAAAGTAAAAGTAGGCAAATTTAGAAGGAGGTAGTTAATGTTTCTGTGAACACCAACCAACTGACACTGCTGCACCGCTGCCTGACTGCAATGTGCCCGCGAAAAGGCAGTTCCAGTGAAATACAACACAGCTTTGCAGGGTTAGCCTGACTCCAGTGYTTTCTTCTTAGGCAGTCCATTGCTTAACATATGAACACCACTTTTGTTTTATCTCATAAGTAGCCTGGTTCAGGCTYACAGTCCCAATACTTCTGGAATTATTTCAGCAGTGAACTGCAGATGGAGTCATTAACCCACCAGAAGCATCTGATGCGAAAGGTGCACACCTTCTTAGAAACATTCCTAACTTCTTGCAATTGTTTTCTCACGTATGAAGAATAGTATATTCAAGAACAGAGAATGGCAACTGGCTACTTGACTCATTGAGACCGCCCCTTGACGGTGAGCAGGCAGACACCAGATGAGACAGACACCTGGGGTGTACAGGACACAGGAGAGCTTATCCACACACGACCACGCACTTCCCAACACTTTCTAACAAATGCCAGACCTACAGAAAAAGATTAGAAGGCCATAACTGTAACAGGAAAAGAACAGGAGCGATCTCAAGAGCAAAAACAAAACAAAACCACCTCTTAGAAATACAACATCTATTTCCTGGATTAAGTTTGATTTTAGGAGTAGCCATAGTTTACTGTTATCCACTGTTACTTCACTGTCCCTCAGGTACCATGTAATATCAGAGCTCACTTTGTCCATCTCTCTCTGGGCTTCAGCTTTGTTTCCAGCTGAACTTCACCAACTTGTGAATTTGGACAACTATGGAATCCTTGGGCGAGAACATCACTACTGGGATAATAGGCACATAAGCATTTTCATTTCCCAAGACATTCCTATGGTCTTGTGATAAGATCAGAGTGACATTCCTTTCCTTTGCAACAGCAGTCCTTCTCTCAGTTGTTAAAATACTTGCACATTTCTAAGGGAATAGAACGCTCAATCATTAGCGGGTTAAGAAAATCCCCTGGAGCTACATCGTAAACAAGCTATATTCCTGTTCAGTGGTTTATTTAAATGCAGTTATTTCTGAAGGATACGAGACAAATCTTTAGGGCATTCACACAAGGAGTGCTGCAGCTAGGCACAAGGATTTTTTTTTTTCACCTTCAGGTCAAATAAACTGCCTTTATTCTATAATGGRGGTGGTCAACCTGGATAGCCAACCACACCATTTCCCATATGAAGATGACAGAAGACACCTAGCAGAGGAATGTGCCAACCTAGAGGCTTTTTGTGCAATCTGAAAGCTCGACTGTGGAAGCAAGTGAAATGGCAGAGAATACAGTAGCTGGCAATGCCTGCCCAGTGCTAAAAGGGAACCTGTAGAGCTGTTTGCTTTTAAGAMACTCCTCATTTCCTCCTCTCTCCCTTTTACGATGGGTTTGGCAGGCATTTTCTTATCACTCTCAGCAATTGAAGCTATCGGGATACGGACTATACAGTTGGGAAAGCCAGCCTGATTTCTTCTAGCCAGCAGCTCTCATGAGTTGAATGCCTAGGAAAACATGGAAGTGTCTTCTCGTGCAGAACATGACTGGCTCTCCAGAGCAAAGGGGACTTCACAGAATGATTAAGGTGAGAAGAGACCCTTGGAGATGATCTAGTCCAAGCCCCCTGCGCAAGCAGAGACACCTCCCGTGTCCTGCACAAGGGTCACCAAAAGCATCTGGCCTCTCTCCAGCAGCTCCACAACAGTCTGGGCTGCAGGTAGCAGCAACTGGTAGAGGACAYTGGTCCTGTTGAAGAGCCCAGGGAGGAGAAATATGGCTCAACGGATGGTCTCCTATTAGCCAGACTTGCTCTGTTCTCTCCCTCCCAGCCCAGCTAACAAGCGAGGTTCAAGGCAAATAACTTGTTTTGAGGTCAGTATTACTTGATATTTTTACTACTCATACAGAATCACTTTATGTCTTCTGAAATTGAAAGAAGACACCGATTACCTTAATATGACCTCCTTCTACACACACCAGAGCACCTATCTGTATGTACCTCTGCTGAGTGCTGAAAATCAGACCTTTAATTTAGGCAGGAGCACTGTAGGTGGCAGACTAATTCAGAAAATTACCACTACAGACATTCATCACTGTCAATCAGAGCAAGTTGGTCTCAGTAGCTTCTGTGTAGGCCCACAACTTAGTAACTCGTACATTTTTTCTTATATAGTTAATGCCATGCATGACATAAACTGCATAAAGAAAATTACATTCACAGGTGATCAGAAGATTGGGTCTTTTAGCTATCGCTAAAGCATACATGATTGCCTTTTAAAAATAAAATACTTTGGGAAATGTTTGCTATAATGCTGATTGTACTGCAATTATTTGAACTGAAGAAACTCCACAACTATCAAGACAATAGTTTGACAGAATGATTAAAACAACAATAATAATAATAATATACTCCTGATAGGATACTGCATCAAAATGACATTTACTTGAAAAAAAAAAAAAATTAGGTCTGATTCTTCTCCAACTTAGGGCCACAAGACAGTTTTACATAATCTTCGCTATTACTATAGCACAAATGGGAGTTTAGGCTAAYATTGATTATGTGTAAAAATGTATAGCCACTTCTGATACACTATCTTAAAAATATCCTAGAAAAGGTAAATGCGAGTTAAAAGAACCGAGAACTTTTGATTATTAGCAGAAAACTACTGTGTAATGCATTATTTGGTTAAGGAACACTAGAGGTCTCTCTAAAACTATATTCTTATTTTTATGTCACCTCTCRCTCTTTCATTCCCTGCTCGTCTTCCTCTCTTATTTTGGACCATAGTTTCTGTTTATGCTTTAGACAATTTACCTCACGTAACCTGAATACTAGCATATAACACCCACTTATTGAATTAATTGTTTAATAGGGCAATTAACTTCAGCTATTTCTCTCTCTCAGTGCACAAATGAGACATTCTCTTCCTCCACATAACACGACACTATTGTAAGGAAAAGTTAAAGGAGAGTTGATAGAGCAGGGCAGCACCAGCCTTTCAGGCATGATCCAAGGATTACTCCTGCCAGTTGGTGTTTTGATATTGCAGCAAGATTTGCAAAAAGCCACCTTGGTACAACAGAGGTGTCTATTAAGCTGTGTCATTTCAACAAATCCATGCACCATTCCACTACCTAAAGCAAAGTTTACTTTTTAGGTTTAATAGGTGTCAACTAATCTGTCTTATATTTTGTATTTCTTTTCAGACTGTTCAACTACTTTATTAAGAAATTTTCACATTCCTAGCACATTAAGAAATCCTGATGTGCACACGTGGTTAGTGCTCACAAAAGAGTGTTATCAACAAGAAGCCCGAARCAGCTGAGCTCCCATACACTGCCATACACTTATGCTGTGTAGTATTTACTTAAAGAAGGGCAGAAATTGTAATTTAGTCTCTCGGAGAGCCTGCAGAGGAGATCCACCATCCCTATATGTCCCTCTGACAAGYGATGCAGTCCCAGCTTCCAGATGCTTACCCTACTCCTGTGCTGGAATTCACTGTCTCCATGGCAGGCATAAGASGACACGCCACAAGTTCCTGGGACATGACCCCTGCAGCTGGACTATTCATGAAGGCATGGAAAAGGGCCTTCACTTCAGCATCTACAGATAGAGACCTACCTAGTTTCTCCCTCTTTTATTCTTGTCTTACAATTTCTAACATCAGTTCTTGGAAAGAAGTGGAGAGGCACTTTGGTWGTCAAAAAACTTTAAATCAAACTTAAGTGGTAAATTACGCTACCACTCCATCTGAGAGAAAAGAACTCTATTTTACAATGAATATCCTGTAAGCAGATGTAGCTATATTATCTAGTACAAATAGGACTTGAGGGGAAGGAGGGGTTATTTTCAAATTTTCTTCTAAGGTTTAGAGACTTTGTTCCTATAAGAAGCATAATATCTTATTTCAGGATGGCTGCTTCAGGACACACCACGTAACAAGCAAACGTCACCACTTGCACAGTGGCCAGAAGACTAAGCTTTTTAAGCCAATCCAAACCTTCTCCCCTTCCATTAACAGCAAATCAATTGATTCTGACCTGATACATAARCCTATCACATCCTGAACTGCTAGGTATGTAAATCAATAGGCAATACGAGGAGGCCTAAGGTTGAAAAGGAGCCTTTCTACCATTTCCAGCCTAAACACAATACAATGGTTAGAGGGGTAATTTTGAAACCAAGGACACTGCTAGGCTGCTTTTGTTTTGCAAAGCAAATGCCAGTTCTACAAAGCACAACAGCGACTGATGGCAGCTCAAGGCTATATCCATTTTTATTCCACAACTGTACCAAGAACTAGGAGTGCTGGGAGGTCACTGTGGAAAATGAGGAGAGCTAAATGACTAGTTGTTTACGTAACCACCGTAAATATTCCTTTACTGAAGTASTCTTGCTAGGGAACAACAGCTCTCCACTGACTTCTGTGGCTGCACTTACTCAATGTTAGAGCTTAAATTTCTAAGAGCAGATCTCCTGTTTTTCATTTGGATCTGTAAATGCCCTGGCATTTATTAGTTATCATGTCAAGGTCAAATCACATAGCTTCTTTTCTCTCCTGAGCTTCCTGCTACCAGTACTATATTTATAAACCAGGTATACTATCAGTCAACACAGCAAAAATTTAAGGCAATATAAAAAATCAAAAAACACAAGCAGTGCATATTTAATTGTACTTACTCATTGCATGTCTACTTAGAAACACTGTCTTTTGAATTATAAGAGAAGACAGGAGACAGCTTCCCTCTTTTCCTTTCTTAGATAAGGAACTCCTGGCATCCCTCCTGAGTCTCTGTTCAGCAGGGAGAGCTTTGCCCAACAAATGGTTCCCCAGCCTGGCTTCAGCTCTCAAGGAAGCTGCATTTCCTCAGATRATCCTTATCTTTATGTTCTTCCTGGTGTTTTCACTCTGCCCAGGTAGCCTTGTTATACAGCCTTCTTTTATCCACAATTTTTATTACAAAAGGTGAAATTCTAGCCAAATGGAAATATAACAAGAAATTTCTCTCCAGTTTAATTAAAAATTAGGTTATCAGGGTGGAGCTTTTTCAAAATGCAAAAATTTCTCCCAAGTCAACTGCAATATTTATTGCAAAAACCAGATGTTTCAGGTTTTATTTTGGGGGGATTTTACCTCTTTTAAGCTTCTGAGCAACATTTAAGTAAATTTTACCTCTAAATAAACTTATTTGTTTTTCTTAATGCTGTGTAATAATGAAAAACTTAAACGTTACAGTTTTCTTTTTTTTTCAAAGACATTACTGAGTTTAACAGAAATATGTGACTCAGCTGCATTTTTAGCAAATTATACTCATCCAAAAATATTGCCCGCCCTTTATTAATTTCCCAGTTAGTAAGTATATCATCCAGTAAATCCTGCTACTGAATTAATTAGCATTTCATGCCATATAAATATTCTTGTGAAAGCCAGGAAGTTGGGCCTGAATTATGGCATATCTTTCAGAAGGGCACCCAGCTTCCTTCCATGCTATAACACTTATGAGGCTGAAGTATGAAGCCAAATAAACCATTTTTTTTTCTTTTATAGAATTAGAACTTAATCCAGCTGTGATATGAAAATAAAACTATGCTGTTGGACATGCTGTTCCCATCCCTCACTGGCCTTACCCCTGTGACATGCTGCCAAAATGCCACATTTACTTTGGGGCATAAGTATTTCATGAGAAATGATGACTGGTATACCAGGAAAAAAATCAATCAATGAGAGAACAACTCTGTGTTATGGAGGAGTACTCCTCTTTGGGGGTTTGTTTATGCGTCTTTTTTTTTAATTTGTTTTGCAACTTTACAGAATTTTTGAAAGAAAGAAAGAAAGAAAGAGAGAAAGAAAGAAAGAGAGAAAGAAAGAAAGAAAGAAGGAAGGAAGGAAGGAAGGAAGGAAGGAAGGAAGGAAGGAAGGAAGGAAGGAAGGAAGGAAGGAAGGAAGGAAGGAAGGAAGGAAGGAAATTGGAAGGAGGAATGATGAAAGATCAAATGATAAAGGGCAAGAACATGGAGGTACCTCAAAAGTATCTTGTGCACCTCACTAGAAACTCTTGAAGATATCCTGAACTTAGTACTGTCATTACCTCAGTCTCTCTACGCAGTCAGTGAGATTCAAACACCTCTGGAGGAAAACTCAGATCAAACGGGGGCTGAATCATCCTTTTCAAGTGCCTCTTTACATCCACTAACATTTAGGGAAGCTGAAGCAGATATATTCCTTGCTTAGCTCAGTTTGGWGGGGTGAATTTGAGCATTTGTCATAGTTATGTCTGGATGAGTGTGGATTGAAAACGGTCTTATTTATTTCACTGACAGGCTTTTAAAATAACCCTACAACTTAATATGTGTTTCCGTTACATCACTGGAAAACAAAATATGTCCAGTAAGCAGAATCCCAACAGCTTCAGCATGGAGAGGAATTTTTGTTGTTGTAGTTGTTTATCATTGGTGACATAAGTGAATAAAAGATGTCCCAGCTGCAAACCACTCTCTCTCTTGATTCAAGATTTTAATTTGAAAATGGCTATTTTTAGGTGAGAGCTCATTTGAGGTTGTTCTCTGTCTCCAGCATGTAGCTGATTGCTGATAACCCATTTAGGGAAGTGGGGCTGGACCAGTGCAATTTGCAAACATTATGAATCAAACTGCCTGAAAAGCAGAGCAGAGCTGCCAGAGACCTTTCTGAGATTTGAGTCTGATCTCTGATACTCTCTGCCTTTTCTTAAAGATCCACTCTTTAGTTAAAAGTGACACTTCTTTCACATTTTAAAAAGCTGGTGGAAAATAAAAAGGAAAAGACCCTAAAATGCTTTTGCCAGACTAGTCAATGCATTTAAGATTAAGCTGAACATTTCTATACATCTGTGACCTTTAAAAACTGTTAGGAAGGTGAGATGTTAGGATTTAGTCTCAGCCAGGTGATTGATGTTTTTTTTCCAACTGTAAAGCAAAGCTATAGTCTGTAGTCTAAAGCCTATTTATAATCCTCTTTAAGAGCACTTGCTATAAAGATACAACTCATTTCTTTGTAAAAATAGCCTGGCTCTGCAGTAGTATGATATGTTGAAATAAAGCTAAGTAGGGACCTGGAGCTTGCCTTCGAGATATATACTAAAGAACTGTCAATAATTGCCCTGCATTTGAAGGAATTTTGTTAATATGAAAACCTGATAGCATCTCTATAAGGCAAGTGGCAACACAGGTTTTCCATTAATCCTTTTCCTCTGTCAAAGAAATTAGCAATTACAATACACAGAAGCAGAACCAGCTTTGGAGGTGGGGCACGTCTTTCCCACGCTCTTCCCAAAGATGGATGTCACGCTGCCATATATCAGTGGCAAGTCGTGTGCCTTGAGCAGTGTGGGGGCTACTTCCCCTTCACAGAAGTGCTCAACACAGCCTCCTCCACTCTTTTTAACCTGCTGTGCTCCAGGGATCCCTTCCTGGTATGTTCAAGGAGAGGTGTGYGGCCAGATGTACCTGTGCATACATGTTCCTTACAAGCTTTTAGCATTTTTTGTCCTAGAGCATTTTTATATCCTGTCCTTAGAAAGAGAAAGAAGTAATGGAAAGAGCAGGAGGGGATTTCTTTGGATTTGCCAGTACACCTGTGCATTCTGGAACGCAACGATTGGACTTGCTCAAGGGAGTGAAAGCGTGCAGCTGTGGGCATGGGTTCACAGTGAAGACATCGGTATGGACAGGCAGTTATATCTGATTCACTACATCCTCAAGTCAAAAGCTGAGCCCATCAGCAGTATTTATATTCAGGAAAGTTGGAAAATAGGTAGCTACCTCAGCAATGATTCCTTAAAGATACAGGGAAGTTGGAAACAAAGCTCAAACATTGATTATTTAGTTCAAATTACTATGCTTTGGGCCATCCTATAATATATAGCAGGTTCCAATATTCCCTCCTAAATTAAGTTCACACCTTTATTTCTTTGTGTGGCTGCAGTCACCAGAATGTGAATGGATGTGGGATCAAAGTAACAAAATGATCAATATAACATATTCCATGTTTAGGTAGCTAGRAGAGTTAGTGAGTCCTAAGTTTTTGCTCATGAGGATTTTCACATGACAGGGATGTTACTAAATCTAACAGCACATTTGTGTGATGACAAAGGAGACACGGTCTTTCAGTCACAGAGGAGGAACTACCCAGACCACAGACATCCAAGAACTAGGTATAAATGAACTACGTGAGTTTGAAGACAACACATGAAGGTTCAGGCGTCTCAGTTAAGTACCAATCTAGCCAAGCGCCCTCAGGATTTAGGTCCAGACAGTTACACTAATCGGAAAAAGAACCAAGCAAAATCATGTGGAGTCAAAGGGGTTTGCAGAGGTTTGTAAATCTAAAAGGGGTCTCTCTTAATGATAATTTGATCAAATTTACATGGGCAAGGCTGAGGAAATAATAGTCTTTCAAAGAAAATACTGAATGAATAGAGCCTCATCTTATTCTGCAGTGTCAGTTTGGAATTTCCCAGCTTGTCTGAAACCACTGCTGGAGGAACATGTCGTCTATATTTTGTTTACACAAAACTCATCCAGGATCACTTGCTGTTACATTTTGATATGAAAATGTTAACTGCTAGCATTGCACCTCTCATGGAAAGAAGCAGAAATGAAAAACGTACAAATATCAGGTAAACATCTTTGCTGCTAAATCTTTCTCTACATGTCCACTCTTTCTATTTTGGTTCCTTGCTGAAAAGAAGCGCAGGACCATACCTACGAAACAAGACTGTCAGCATTCATTAAGACCAATGCTTAATCTCAGTCGACAACATCAATGTCAGAATTGTAGCTGAGAGCTGGCAGCATTTCAATAGAGGATTCTTCTGAGCTCTTACACACTACTTCAATAAATAATCCTACCGGGAAATATGGAGAAGAGCATTTAAAATGATTTTAGCTGGCACGTCACTACAAGGTTGAACCATCATGTAGTGATGTGCCCACTGCCTAATTCCACTGTGAAATGTTGAAATACAGCTTTTAGCTCCACAGAAGCATGTAGGCCTCTATTTACATGCAAATTGATGCTATTCATGTGTGAACTACAGCAGGTACTGACTCTGCCAGATGGAATAATTTGGGGATGGGCCCATTCTCTTTTGCTGAGGGCTGCATATATTCACGCATGCTGTAGAGAATTGCTGGAGTTTCTATGTCACCAGAAGTCCCAACTGAAAAACTATTTAAGTTATTTTTTTCCCAAGGAAAACATCATCACATATATAGCTGTGTAGAGTAAATATAATTATGGTGGTAGTCACACTAATAATACTTCTATTAATAATAACATCGTTAGCAACAGGAAGCAGCAGGTGGTTCTGGCCAGAATATCAGGGAACCTGGACATGTCACTGCCCAGTGATTTTGGACATGCCGTTTCATCCCTTTGTCTCTTTTCTCCCTTCATTTTCATCTATAAACTATTAATGGAAGACAGAGTATTTTATTCAGTTTTCTGATTTGAGATAGGAAGAAAAAAAAAGAAGAAAGAAAGGAAAAAGAACCTCACCACAATAGACATTAATGGGCCTTTTGCTATGGTAGCCCCCACATGACCGTCACTCCTTACAGAATTGGGATGATATGGCAACACAATAAGTAGCTAAACTGACTGCTGAAAATAAGCCTGATTTGGCTGATACTGCTTTATTTGGAACATTTATATGCTTAGTATTTGTTGAAATATGAGCAACAGAGAAACTGAGCTATGAGTGTGTGAAGCTCCTCAGCAGGCAATGGCCCACCTTGAACAAGGTAGCAACAAACACAGTAAGTGCCAGGAACCAAACAATAGAATCAGCTGATCTATTTACAGCTGGAAGCTGCAGCAGGTTTTCCAGCCAGTATTTTCATTCTCTTCAAGCTGGAGATGCAGAGACAGATTTTAACAGTCACAAAAAGAAAAGGGTTTAATTAAACTGAAGAAAATCAGATAAACTTTGCACGACAAAAGAACGGAAGGAAACACCCCTATCCTGCAGAAATAGGATGTAAGTGGCTGAACTTGCCTCCTGCTCTCCTTACAACCTGTTTCTATTGTGTTCTCAAAGTCACCTGAGGGGACCTCGCTGCTGCCACCCCAGTGTTTTGCACTGGGCCTTCATCCTGTGAAGTGAAGGTGCGGGTAGCCCTCACCTAATATTGTGACGGGGCTTTGTCCTGCAAAAAGGGGCTCCTGGAACACAGCCCGCATGCGTCTGGTGSAGCAGAGGCAGTGCTAACAGCCTCTGCTGGCCCTCTGACATCTTTCTGATTCTGGCATTGCACGTCCAAATCCTCCTACAGAAACCAATGAGAAAGCCTTAAGGCAAGAGAAAAAAATTAGCTGCTCATTCAAAAACCCATAAATGGAAATGTCTGAMAGAAATCAAATAAAATCCAACCAAACAAAATTTCTGTGTTCAAGCAGTGGTGAGGTCAATAGAGCACTTTCCTTTTCCAGTTTCTCTTATTCCAGAGCCATTTCATGAGCATTTGGCTTCACTGCTCCCATTCCCTRGAACATTCCCAAATGCCTTCACATTTCAAGATCTCTGAGCAGGGATACTGGTTGGGTTTGTTTCACCTGGAAATGTTGGCTACTACTGCAAAATGCAGACACTCTATGAAATCATTACAGTGCAAAATACAGCATCTTCGTCCAACCATGGAAACAATCCCTCTTCTGTCATCTTTAATTCACTGGAGGGCAGTCAAAGATACTTCTCCCCAARCACAAGTTTCAAAAATCTACTTAAAAATAAGATCAGAAAATTATATTCCTGCAGAAAAGAAAACTCTAAGGTATAAGCATCAGGTAGAAAGTGGCACACATYCAGATCCTAATCCCTTTTTTCTTTTAACAGAGATGGAGAAACACYAGAAAATAGTTCATTCTGAAGCTGATACCCATGTCTGTGAATGCTTGCCTCTTCAGCTGCTGGATATAAACTTGTGAATAGAAAGAATTTATTTGCTTGCCTTGCTCACCAGAAGCTAATCAGTGAACGCTGACAGACCCTGGCTGAAAGGTGGGAGATTGAAAAAAGTCCTGCCAGAAGAAAAACAATGCATTTCCACAGCTACATTTTTAATAGCCCCTAATAAGCTTGTCCTTCAATAGTTTAATCACATTTTGATTTCACATCTAATTTTCTCTTCTCAACATCCTGTTGCAATCAGTGCCATAAATTAATCATACAGTATGTGAAGAATTTCCTCTTTTATTTTTCCCTGTTAAACCTGCACCAGTAAGAACACTAGATATGATCTTTTTCTTGACTCATGAAAACTGGTAAAGTAGTAATTCCAATAATTTTTCCTTACACCATCCATGATACGCATTCCTCCATTARCCTCCATCATATGCATTCGCTTTCACTTATTTTCCAAGCCAATATATTCCAAGACTCCTATATTTGCAATCTCCTATGCAATCCAACTCCTATCTATCCTATCTATCTATGTATGCAATCTTTCCTCCTATTTTGACCATACCTATTTCTTTTCTCTAATTTTAATATTTTCCTCTGTGTGTTACTTTGGACTTCTCAGTATTAATTTTATCTGCTATTTCATTACTCCTCTGAGCTTAAGGTCTAAGTTTTTCAGGTTTTCATTTGACTATCCTAATAATTTTTCTGTTGCCATTACCTCTGGATAAGGATATCCATTACCATTGGATAGCTGATAGCCCACTGATTAGTACAAATCCTGGCTCAAATCCTTGGAGTGCCCCTCTAATAATCGCCCTTCAATGGCAAAGCTGCCCATGTGCTCTTATCCTTTATTTCTTATCTTTTAACTATTTTTTTTAAATATGAGAGGGCTTTTTCTCTTATTCTTTGACAGCTTAGTTTTGATGAGACTGTCTCATGAGAGACCCTGTCATAAGTGTTGAATGGAAACCACTTGTATGAAATGTTTCCTGTWAGGAATTAGAACATTCATTCAGGATCAGGAGTCTATGGAAAGGACCATCTGATTAATGGAGAAAGGGAAAAGGAATYATGAATCATTTATAGGATGTTTTCTGACATTTTACGTCAAAGTAGATGCTGTAGATGACATTAAAATATCATAATTTCAGTAGTTTACCTGATGTTTCAGCAATATTTAGTGAATAATTAAACTGATAATTTTCTCTGAATAACTTGCATGTATTTCCACTTTTGCTTCTGTTCTCTTTTAATTGAAAACTCAACTGAAAGGAGAGAACCTGAAATCAAACAGATTGAAGTTGCCTSAACAAGATGAAGTTGCCTTCAAGCATGCTTAAGTAAGGTCCAACAAAAAAACCTGACTTCACAAGAGCCAAAACTCAGACGTAGAGACCCTTGGTATCTCTTTTCAGCACTGGTTGACAATGCAGAGCCTGCTCGAGGACAAGCAGGAGAGACTAGAGGAAGCGGCAGACTCCCTGCTTTGCCCTCCCAAAGAGTGGAGCAGCCTGCACTACTGCACATGCTGAATGGCACCACGCGGAGCGCTGAATGTGCAGGGCATGGCTACGGGCACAGACCCCAGCCCCAGCCAGCACTGGCAGCTGAGAGAAGCTCTTTAATAAGAGGTGCAGTAATGAACACATAGAGAAATGCATGATCTACAGAAGGTGGGGAATGAGGACTGCTTTCAACTCCTCTCATCCAACCGGAGCCACTATGAAAGACTTCTGTCCTCCATCCCTTCTCTRTCACAAAATCCCCAAGCGCCACTGATCAAAATCCCCCTCTTTTCCTACTCACTCGCCCTTGCTGACAGCCCCACTGCAGAGCCCACTTGGCCATCACTACAAAACTGAATTTCTTCCACACTGCTGAGAAACTGTGGGACAGCAAAGAGTAAATGGAAATTTATAGTGCTAACACAGAGGAGGAATTTGTCTTCTTCCAGTGTAAGTTATCATAATTTGAACATCTAATACAGATGAGCAGAGAATCTGTATGAGCAGGCTTTTACATTGTGCTTCCTTAACGCATGGTCACAGCACGGAGAAAGATAATTCACCAAGGAAATGATCCCACAATGACATAATATAAGAATTAACAATGTCTGTAATAAAATTAACTCTTAATATATTAGAGTTTCATGTTGTTTCACTAAAAGACGCATTTTTTATCTTCAAAAAATCAAAATTATCTTTATTTTATTATATAAACCTCTGTTACTACCTGAGAAAGATGGAAACAAAATTCAGATTAATGTGGGGCAGGCACTTAAGGATATAAAGAATTAGTGGGATATTGTAAATTCCCAAAGYCATACATTACAATCCCAAGAATTTCTGTGTTAAGGTTATACTTAGAAGACATCTGCATATATTAAGGATAGAAGAGGTCATTAAATTCACTTAACACTTCCATGTACTTACTTAAGTAGAACAAAGAGGTTGAATTTCTGCTGTAGGTGCTGAGTGTAACTCACAGTTACAACCAGTTTCAGACAGTAAGTTGTCATCATATCAAAGAAGCTCTCTGCCAGCAATGCAGAGAGTTGGGCAAAAATTTTAAGGTAAGAACTACAAAAGGAAAATTACAAAGGACAAACACAGTAAGTACTCTAGAAGTAGTTAATAAGATAAGCTATTGTCCCTTGATAAGAGGGAGAAATATAATTTTAGAATAATTTATCAGAATATTATTGAATATTTCATATTTCATAGGTGTTTTGTTTTGGCTTGTAGCCACTTACTCATGCACTACAATTGAAGAGAATACCATTTGCCTCTTTGATTTTTGACTCTACTATCTCACTTTACAAGCAGAGCTTTTCTTTCGTACCAGTAGCTGCCAATATTTCAGTGAAAGGCTCCAACAAAAATGGTTGTCCTCTGCTTGTGATTTATTTCAGTTGGCAGCTCTTCAGAATTTAACTCCCCAGTTCAGAACTGGTTCTTGGTAGCTTCCCTACACCATCCTCTAGGGTCTCCCAGTACTCTCCTTTGCAAACCAGCTCATTACATTCGGCACCTCCCAATGAACTTTGCAGTTCCACTTAGTCCTCAGCACTTCTTGTCCTCAGCAATGCAAATTCTCACTTCTATCCTCATCTCCTCATGAACTAGGAGGAACTATATGTCAGGTTTGTTCTGGCTCAATTTACTCATTTGGTGCAGTCTAATTATATCCTTTTGTCTTATAGTTGGCATTGTTTCTCAACAGTGAAGGTCTCTCTCTGAATCTTATTTTATAAAAAAAGGTTTCATGTGTAGTTCTTCTTTTCCTGTGCTGATGCAAGTGTACATCTCCCTAAAAGTCCCTTGTGATTGCTGTGGTAGGCACAGGCAAAATGTCAAGCACTGAAGTAAGTCCATGCATGAGACATACAAATCTGCGGAAGTTATTATGTGTCTAAATAATTTCTTGAATTGCTGCTGACAAAAAGATTTGTGGGCTTTTTGCACAGGAYTCTGCTGATGTTTCTGATTTGTACTCTTTGTAAGAAGAAGTAACAACATCACTTAATTAGCTTCCTTTCTGGTGAGATATTCCCAGAAATAAGACAATTTCATTCAAGAAAAAAAGAAAAAATCCTGAAAAATAATAAATGGTAATTTGTTTGTACAAGGAGAATAAAAGAGGCTGATTGCAAAATGGTATCGCAAAAACACTGGAAACAGTATGAATTATTTTCTTATTAAGAGCACAGAATTTAAAACAATAGAACTTGTCTAGATTAAAAAAAATGTCGCTGGAGCAATTATGATATTTTACCCCTCTCACACTGGCCTTCAAGATTTGCCCAGCAGTSACGGCTCCGTGCAGACAAAATGCTGCTCAGCATACTGAATAGTGTCACTTTCTTCTGATTCTGTTGAGTTTTAATGTAGACTAGCACAAGGAAATGTTAACCTCTCCTGTTCCCACTCTTTCACTGTGATTTCAAATTCATCTGACACAATCCTTTGCAAGTCCTTATTTCTCTGTAATTACATTAACATGATGATGTGCCTTCATCTAGGACTTAATCTGAAATTCATCTTGTAAAGAAAAAAAAAAGTCCTGGATCATTGAAATACCTTTTTCTTATGAAACCATCTTCAAAGCCTTAACCTGAATGTTTCAAGARACCTGTCAGCTTAGAAGTAACACCTGACACCAAATTTTTACCATTATCACATTCAGAGCAATCATTCCTCCCTCCTCCACCAGCCTGAGGTTTTGAGAAAACAAACGYAGGGTTTTTTTCAACTTGAAAAGTTGATAGCCATGAGCGTGACTTAGATTTACGAAATTATTCTACTGTAGTGTCCCAGGAAGACTTGGCTGAGATTGATTCCAGCCACACTGAAGATGACATATATCAAACTCTTTCACAGATGCTTATTCACCCATCAGATTATATAATGTTGACCCTGGAACTGGTGAGAACTAAAAGGAGTAAAAAAGTGAGTTGGTTGTGTTTTACTGGGGATGCCAGATCATTAAGACTCTTCTGGTAAGATATAACAGAACGGTATGATGCAGACTTTCTTCCTCAGGCTATGAACTTGTCATCTTACAAGTGAAGTGAAGCCAGTCTGCTTAACTGCTTGAGCAATAAATAGAACCTATTTTCTAGCACATAATAAAAGCAATGGATAACTTCTACTTAACTACGTCGTCTTCTTCCTCTTCACTCCTAAAAGTGCCCTGAGCCCTGTCAGAGAGCTTGTTTAAGAGCGTTCCCTGTTGATACTTGTAAATAATTAGCCATGGTCACAGTGCTACTTTTATGCCATGAATGGGTATCACTATGTTTGTGAACATAATGTCACAACTTCTAGAGGTGACGGAATATGGCATATTTTTTATAAACAGAGAAACATTAAACAATGTTTACTATGTCATACCAGTATGGGCATTAGGTTTCTTTAGTGAACACTAACRCATAGTGCTTGAATTTCGGCACTCCTGAGGAATACATTTGCTTTCCAAAGAACGGCTTCATACTGATCCAAATAAACGTATGGTTTGTCATCAGGGTCCTGCTACAGTCCACATATTTAGTTCTAGCCTTCTTTTCCTTAAGTCTTTGGGCTTTAAGCTGGTAGAATTTGCATCTTCAGCTATTGCAACAAAATTATGCTTACAAATGAGGAAGATAATCAGGTCTTTAAAAATCAGGAACTAATCTAAATGTGAAGGTGAAGTTAGCTCATTTTTAAAGCTGCAGCTTWAACTGTCATTAAAGCAAAAAATAAAGGCCCTTAGAGAGAAGGGAACATTAAGAGGAAGGATCTGAGACATCAGGTTTGGGGCAGAGTTGTTTCCTGCTCAGCAAACAAGTAGTAGAKCTGGTGCTTCATCCTCTATGCCATATAAACAAGTAGTTGATGGTACAATAAACCCAGCAAAAGTGAATCTCAATATTGCAAATGGTTTTATGCCCAAATATAACAAAAACAAGGCTCTGAAGTTGTATGAGCTTCTTACAAAKAGGCAAGTAAGACTGCAATATTACGAGAGATCATTTAAAACCTTAAAAACCTTCAAAATTTTCTCTCCCTTTTTTACTGGTACTTTAATAGGGCAATTCCCAATATTTGACTTGTGAAATAGCCTAGACTCTAACAGTTGTAGCAGCAGTCTCTAGCTAGGCTGCTCCTTATCGGTCCTCTGTGTACATTTTAAACAYCCTTTGCAATGTGATGAAAGCCAGACCTATTTCAAGCCTTATTTGTACAGAGGGAACAGTTAAGAGTTTTGATTATTGGGACTGCAGATGGTGGGGCAGATTCGTCGGGGAGCAGTCTATTCTTCTCATCAGTGGCATCTGGAGACCATTGGCACCCATCTTTTCTGAACTAATTCTTTTTCATCTGAGAACAAGTCTGCAACTGACATTGTTCATTTTGGTAMTCGAGCTCAGTGTCACATCAGCTTTGTCCCCATTTTTAAATATATTCAAGCCATCTGTCTTACGGTTTCAACTGGTAAAAACAACTGCATTGTAGGTTATTTATAATCAATTCCCAGTTGTTCTGAACAGCTTGAGATGTCTCACATCTTACTCAGTGGTTTGTGGAAGAAACTGATAAATGATTTTTATAGGAAGATGATCAGTTTAGGATTCCCTTTACTGACACTTCAGAAGCCAAGAAGTTCAGATTTTAACTTGATATCTTTGCACTTTTTCCCCATATGGTTTTGGTTTTCTTCTTGCAAAGAAATGTGTTTCTCTCCATATGTCTCTTATCTTGAGCTTTCAGCATCATCTTTAACTAGAAATTGAAAATCATTTGGTTTGATTTATATCAATGTTTGTCATTGCTATTATCTTCCAGACAATCATATTCAGATGTTAGTGTCAAATTAAAATTATTTTTATAGGGTCATAAATATGAAATATGCAATTAAAGAGTTTCTATTAAGAAATAAGCAGCATATAGGAGAAGTTTATGTTCATGATGCTTCAGCATCACACCCTGTCAGCACTGTCCTTGTGAATCTCTCATTCAGACCCACTGCAACAAACTCCTAGATCACATCTATGGTCACAGATCTGACACAGTTCACCAGGGTGTTAAATTTGCTTTCAGTTCTTGTGATCATGATAAAATTGTCAAAGGCAATGATGACACATCGTCCAAATGAAGATGTAGGTGGTCCTTGCTGAAAGCTGCACAACAGGAGCAATCAGCCCATCTCATTACATCTGTGGGAACAAATTCCAGCGGAGCAAAGCTCTAGACCCTGGCAGGATACAAGTGCTCCCTTGTCACTTGAAAGGCCGACCATTTACCGGGAGAAAAACGAAAAGCGTAGAAATGCACAGACCTAAACAAGCAGGCCAGCGCTCAATACATAGATTTGTTAACAAAATCTCTCTTACTCCAAATTGCATTTCAGAGTAAACATCACATTTCTAACTGTTTTTGGGACTGAAAAATATTCAGCTTCCTTGTGAGGTAGCTCCACATTAACTGGCAGGTTCTAATGACAACGGATACCTCCTGGTCTTGATCCATCTGGAGAGAGCTGGGTCTTGCCTTTCTCTTTAAATGAAGGGAGCCTGAACTAATTCAAACAGCTAGCTTTGTTTTCATAGGTTCTTTTATGTCCAGAGTCTATAACCAGCATTTCCTTTTTTTTTTTTTCCTGAGGAAACCCAGACTCTCTACAGTAACTTGGCTAATCCTTTTGTCTTGTTACATGAGCTCAGTAGTGTGAGAGTTTTTTATAGCCACTCATTAGCTTGCCCAGAGGTGGTAACTGGGCCCCAGAAAATCCATAGATAGTGGTAAAAGCCATATGAGATGAGCTATATACAAAATAAGCCACTCAAAATAAAGCATGCAATCAGATATTTATCTTTTATACTGCAACTCATGCATATAATGTCCTATTGGCTCTACCTTCTGTGATCAACAGTTCAACATGTCTGGAAAAAGATAAATACCTTCCAGAATGACCAAGCCTATATTAGACAGGAGTTGTATTTCTGTKTAAAATATTTGACAATACAAAGCAGTTTAAAATTTCTTCAGTTCTCAGCCATCCTGAAAAGTGCTGTTTTTATGACAAGCTGCTAGCTCTCTTGGAAATTGTTTTTACTACTGAGATGTTCAGCTCTGTGCAGGGTTATGGGGACACTGACCATAAAGCATTTGAAGCACTGCKTCTGGACACTGACCTGAGTGAAATCAGTCACATTTCTGGACAGCGCCCAAGTAGCTCTAGCCTTCATATTTTCTTTTTTCCTAYTAGGTAAACTGCAAATAAATCAGGGTCTTTTATTATGATACAAAAGAAACAACCTGTTACATCAGGCTCCATGGGTCAGTACTTTAATGTCTGTACCACTATACATCTGAGCTCAAATGTATTTCCTAACTACATATAGAGAGAACAGTAAAGACTGTCAAAGAAATTCAGAGAATAAATAGAATAAAACATGTATTATTGAGATAGGTTTTGAGTAGATATTGCATTCATCTGCATGAATAAAATGTGTACGGTCTTGATTTTGCTTCTATCACAAGCAATGGCAGAGCAACCTTGTCTGTAAAGGGAACATAATGGGACTGCACTGATTATCACCAACAATGCACTTGCAAATTCAGCTTGAGAAGACAGGTGCAAATACAGCATTTTARCACACTTTTCTTGAGCCCTGCTTCCCCAGTAACACACTGACCTATGGAAGAGAGAGAGAGAGAGATGGTGGAAATCTTGAAGGGCTGCATTTGGTGATTTGCCTGGTAAGGCTTAAGAAGGGTCAGTGAGATTGTGAAGTCACAAAGTTTATTGTGAAGCAAATTAAAATGCAAAATACAGGGGAGTTATATTTCAATGTCATTATGAAATATGACAGTGAATATCAATCTAAATTAATTTTGGCCTCTCTAATCAATCATCTATTTATGAAATACAAATAAAGTCACATCAGTATGACACGTTATTAAGGAAGAAAAGAGATGTGCCCTAAACATCTTGTGACAATTTACATAAGTGTCAATTGAGGCAGCAAGGTTAGAACTCAGGGAGAGCATTATAATATTCTAAAGAGCATCAGCAACTTCACTGTGTGACACCATAGAAGAAGGAGCACTGGTGCCTAGGAACCTGAGCCTGTTCAAGGGGYGGAAGAGAAGGTTAATTTGGCAGTTAATTTGGCACCTCTCTAAATCTTAGATGGTTTGCATAGCATAAAGGGAATGTAAACAAAACATCAGATGAAAATGGCCTCACAGAATATTCTAAGTATCATTMTTTTTTAAAGAACTATGATCCTTAACTCATGCAAAGCTCTCTTTTATTTTAGTAAAGGATCTGTGTAACTAAGATACTATATTTGGTATATTACACTATGACTGTGTTTGTACTAGTGTAACTCCTGTAGTCGTCAGATGAAACTGGGACCCTGTTGTGCCAACTATGTATGTTAGAGAAAAGTCATACTTGGAATTTTACATTCTATACAGTGTGGAAATGGAAGGAGACTGATTTCCCAAGGATATACTGGAGAGGATCAGTWAAGGCAGTATTCAAGCTTGCGAAATATGATTCACAGCCAGTAGCCTTGCCAGTATACAGCCYAGCCTTTACACCTTGTGTGCTTCTCATCTGCACCACAAATATTCACAGAAAGGYCATCTGACCATACTGAAATCTGAAATCTAAGTCCTAGACAATTTCTCCCTCATATCTCTAATGTGTGTTTTGCTTTTCCCCCCCATTCTGCTCTATCAAAAATGAACAAAGACACTTTTTAAAGGCCATTTCACAGCTTTAGGGAGCTGTACTCAGGAGAGTAATGTGTGATCTAACGCAAGCTGAGGAGCATTATTTTCCTATCACCACCCTGCAGATGATGGGGAGTGACAGATTATGTGTCAGTCACAGCACACTAGGCAAGAGGCCAGTCTGCCAGTAGTTCTGTACTTTTGGCTCCAGCAAGGCACTGTTGAGAATGAAAGACTTTTTTATAAATAGCTCACACTGAAGTCAGTCTATCATAGAAGCAGCAGATCAGCCTGGTCTTTATTCAGGTTGTTCAAGATGATGTCTGCGCGCTCGTGTACAAGCAGGTGTTGCACACGCAGCCTGTAAGGATCATGTACCAGAGCTACTCCCTTCTTAGCTGTCATCTTTCTTAGCAGGAAAAATAAAACCTACTGTGAGCACACACAACTTCATCTCCCTTTGTTCCTTTCTAAATTCCTTCTTATTTGATAGATTMCACATTAATCTGTACTTTCTTAGAAAGACTTTTAAAATAATTTCCAAGCATCCATTCTTTCCCTGAGAACCTGACAACGAAAAAACAGAGCAATATCTTATTGGCAATCATGTCAACAGATTTCCCACAGAATGTGCAGCATGACAAGTAGGTATTTAGGAAAAGAAGTGAGCAAAATCTTTATCCAAAACTGAATCAAATCTATCTGGAGGAATCACAAATGGGTCATTATCCTCTAAGCCTCTGCCGAATGTTCACATGCAAAAACTAGATAGATTTTCCAGACTTTTTGCTTCTACTGTGAAATTATATCGACTCTAATTATAGACCGAGTGTCCTCCGTGTTCTGAGAAAATGCCTTAGCATGCACAGAGGCAAACAGCAGGCACATGATACATTTATGTAGTTCTGCCCACTACTCAACCACGGGCTGACACTCATAGACTCTCACCCGCCCAGGACTCCACGATGTCCCAGCTTCCCAATGGCTGTCCCTGAGCTTGGCTTCTCTAAGGTGTTCCTGTTGCCAAGGAGGTGGCAGACAGACACACAGCAGCATTCCTTATTCTAGAAGAATCCAGAATTACTGTGATTTGCTGGCATTAAATGAAAGGACCTGAAGAGAAACTGACATTCCAGTGTATACTTCCACTTGGATTATACTTTAAATAATCTCTCTGAAATTAACTTTTCATGTTCTCCATTGAACACATTCTTGGTGCAGACGAACATGGCAATTTGTTTCAAAGAGAAGTCCTAAGCTACAGTGAAATTTCATTGCCAAAAGCTTAAAATGAACAGATTGGAATAGAAGCTGTGCCCACTGAAGTTTTTTTTTTTAACAACCATTAAATATAATTTATCCTCTTTTAATCTTATGCAGAATATCATTATTCTTGATATATTGACCAAGAATAAAAATAGACACGTTACCTTGGGATAGGGATTCCGCCCTACCTACCAAAACTGAACCTTTCAAAATCTTCAGCCGAGTATCTTGTGTTTGTCCTGCATCATTCACATTTTTTAGGGTAAATGACTGCCTGGTCCTTATTCTTTCCTAAAAACTATTACATTGCAGTCCACCTATGATACTGTGACATCGTTTGCAGACTTATTTCTTTAGAAGAGGGAGGAGGGAGATGGGGAGGCAGAGAGGCAGACACACAGGTAGATGGATAAGGCATTCTTTTTTTTCATATACACTCATACAAATCACTGAGTCAGACATGTTACTTTTTGTCAATGTAAAGGTATGCATTCAAACTGTGGCTGCTGAGGTATACAAGTTAACTACCTTAAAAATTTATTTACCCTTTCAAAAAACTCTGCGTTACAATAAGAGGCTGCTTCTAGTATCTGGCATCTAGGCTGTTTAAAGCTAACTGAGTGTCTTAATACAACACTACCATCTGCATATTAAAATATTCTGGGTGGAAAATGTATCAGGCTTCCCCACGGTATTACAGAATTTGTATTTCTGTGTCTGTGGAATTTTTCCATTAAATCTGTTTCTCATTCTGTAAATATTTCCTACCAAACATAAACAAGACAATTCTGATGAATTCACATTGCCTCCACTGTTCCCTCTTCTCAGACTGTGTAGAGCAACGTAGAACTCCCAACATACACCAGAAAAACTGGTGACAAGCAGAGGTTTTTTTGCAGCAGCTGAAAATAGATCATTTTTGAAAGAGACCTTAAGCGTTATTCATAGATCATGTCTGTTATTGTCTACCTAAATAGGAGCAGCTGATTGCAAAAATCCTCCACTTTGGGAAAATGAAGATTGCACTGCCAATTTAAGGCCAGACTGCACATGGCTGAACAGCAAACTGAAAASAGAGGAACAAGAAGTGCTTTGCCCAAAGGTAGCAAAGAACTGTATGAGTTTTGTGGCTGATCCTCTCCTACGGGTCTACAAAGCAGTTAAAAGTCAAGGTAAGCTTTTACTTATGAAGAAYCATCCTCAGCTAATGAAAATTGACATAGTTCATTAACTTCAACAGTGAGACAGTGATTTACAGAGCTGAGTGTACAGCTTAACAGTTACCCTCGTGTCCCTGACAGCCGAACGGAAAACTATACTAGCAAGAGGAACTCAGAAAAATCTAGGTCTAAACACAACCAGCAGCAGAATGTTAAAGCTTTGGTGCTCCAGGGTGCTTATATCATGCACAATATTATTACAACAATCAGCTATAAATAAAATGCTTAAAATATTTTTTGCTCTTGTAATCTTTTTTTTTTTTTTTTTTTTTTTTTAGCCAATGCCATCATGGGCAAAGGAGGCAGTTACAAAGCCTGGACCTGATCCTTGACAACACTGTGGCAACTGAAAACTTAATGGCACAGCAGCATCTTTTGGAGGCTAAACATTTTTCAAAATTTTGCTTTAAATGCTTTAGACTTCCTTAAACCTACAGCAAAAAAGACCACACTAACAAAGATTAAAACAAGTATCTTTCCTCTTAGTGCCCGCTGAGTGGAGCTCTTCTTAGAGGACATAAAAAGAAAGGGAAACAAAAGAAATAAAAGTGGTACTTACCTCTTTAGTATATAGGAATAGCATGCTAAGCTAATAAATATTGCTTAGTCAGATCCTCTTTTCATATTCCATTGGTGGATATAGTTCTAAAAGCACATCTTTAATATTCAATTTCCTAAATTATTTACTGCAGAAGATATTCAGTCCATAGGATTCTTCCCTTTATTTTCAACRATTGAGCCTGCAAGTCCTTATTTAGGTAAGAAATCCACAGGGCTTACCTTAGTAAAGAGCTCAGGAATTGTTGCTGTATATGCACATAAATTACTTGGGGAACTGTAGGATTGTACTGTAACAAAATAAGGAGTCCATAACGAATGCAGGTTTCTTACARTTTTTGCAAACATCAAGGAATATGCCACCTACTCTTAATATGTTTCTGCTCTGATTATGAATCCCCAACTGCACTAAATCCATCTTTGCATATGCCAGATGAATCAATCATTTTTTATTTCTTTGAGAGGATGAAGAACTTGTGAAAAATGAAATACAGAGTAATGGGTACTTACAGTTTAAATAAATCACTGCATGCAATGTAATTTCTTTAAACTATCTGCCAGGCAAATCTTGAATCACCAGCATGACACATTTGGAATTTTAAAATTTTGAATATATATATTATTTAAATATTAGCACTGTTAATTGACATTCAACAGGCTACAGAACATTGCTGAAGTGAAAAATCCCAAGATGTCTGTGCAAGAAAAGCTACCAAAGTCAGAAGAAGATTTATCTGCAGATGGAGACCTGGTTACAAAGGTCCCATTTTTTTCTCTTAGACAGACTAAACTGATGTTTACCTTTATCAAATTGCAAGGAAGATCATCCATTTTTTGTACAATAGAGGGAAATGTTATCTACCTCGTGATCTAGAGCCTTTCTCCTAGGCAAGCTATGGAAGGTTTTGAAAGGTAAGACATGCAATCACCCCACAAATCCGGACTATGGGTATATGCAGCGTTTGCAGAAACTGCAGCAATGCACCACATTGGCCCCTCTCTCTGTTTCTGATGAAGCTCGGTAAATGTTATGCAATTCTGAAACTATCTCTAAATATGGCGTAATATATTCAGAATCTGACAAAATCTTTAATTTTCATTATAGATAAATAACATTCCAATATACATGCTTTTTTCTTTAGGAACACTGCATATCTTTTAGGAATGGGTATTTCCATATAAGAACAAAGGAGGGCAGAGTAAGAGCTAGAAAGGAAAGGAGTTGCTGAGAGAGGTTTTGTTCTACTGTTCTGAGAGCTTTTCTGCAATTAACAAAACTTCATCAGTTCCAGCAGCAACATTCAACCACATGCAGAATTATTTAATYGGTCTTCCCTAAGCATCAGGGAAGTGAAAGCATTATGATAGCCAGAAATGTAGATGCATCAAGTTATGGAACATTTTTCTCAGTGCTGAAGTGAAAATATAGATGAGCAGATTTTATTTTAAAGGTCTATTACCTTTTCCTTTGAAAATTGTGAACAGTGTTTTATTACACATTAAGAACATCCTCAACTCATATGGCAAGAGCTAATAAGTCTATGTGCATCCAGCATACCAACTGGATCAGGCCTGTTACTGTATATATTACAAATTTGACATGGCGAGATTTCAATTATTTCTAGCAGCCGGGACACGTTTCCACTGTTTTAAAATGCTAAAAAAATCAGATTGTTGATATCTGGCCAAAGCATGTTATCCATGTTCTAAAACATTGAACTTAATTTTCCCATGGTGATCTTGAAAGCTTTGCCTCAAACTAAAGTTCTTCACCTACTAGTCAGCAATGCTATTAAAATCAATGAAGATAAGCTGGGATACAGCTGGTGTAACTAATACTGCCTATTATTAGCCCCCATTCTGAAATGATCTGAGTTACTTTATGTTAAAGGGTAGTATCTCATAGACTTCAGTGAGTTTTGAATAAAATATAATATAAAATTTGAATAAAATTCTACATCTCCCCTGATTTTGGATTTGTATAATGAGGACAAAACAAGAATATTAAATAAACAAAGCTATACTTGTAGAGAACCAAGTAGAATAAGAATCTGGATTACTAAAATTAAGTTTATGGCARTATTGTGAGGGAGTTCAAAATAGATTCCTATTATTGTTGTTCTAGAAAAGCATTTTCCTTTTCTTTGTTTGAGTAACTGCTTTAATAGAAGAAAAGTGCTCTACAGGCAAAATTCATATTACCAAAACCAATTGGATTTACAATTTGTTTTTATTACCACTAAAGGAGCACTAATTCAAGATATGGATGCAATGTAATGCCACCAAACAACAATAACCTTGTTTTTATAGCCCTAAACATGTAGAACAGCTAAGATTTTCTTCTACTGTATAGTGCCCAAATGTTATTATACTTGTTAAACGTAGCTGACAGTCATGATTTGTCCTTTTGTTAATGCCCATGTTTTTAACATAAGTACTTTCATCCAATACCAATACTTCAGATGAAGCAAAACAACTACATTTCCTGAGTATGATTTCTGCTTAAAAGCTGTTGCTGATTTTATCCAACTCACTCCATTTACAATTCTGAAAAACTTTGTAAAGATAAAGGGTGGAGTCATCCAAATGTGCAGCACCCGAGCAACACTGTGATGTTAGCAAAGCTCACTGCTTGGCTTTGTTTGGACTTAATGCACATCTTTCTATTGACTTTAGTGGCCTTTAAACTAGCCCTTTAAAGGCTGCACTAATTCAATCACTGTGTGAAAAGTCAGCTAAGTCTGTTTAGTACAACCCTTTACTGAAATAAGCTGTTAAATTAAGCTCCAGGTGGAAATAATATTCTCWTTATAAATAACCTATCGCCAACTCAGCATTATTAGAACAAAAGCAGAAAAAGTAGAATATAAGTAAAGGCCAAGTTGGAGGTCACACTGCGTGCTGAGTAAGCACAACCTTCCATCTTATGCCCTCGAAGAAGAAATGTGTGTAGATGTGAAAGCCACTACTGTAGATAGGACTGTGAAGGAGGATGGGTTACAGAGGAAGGCTGATGAAACTCTGTCTGTGAAACGAACTCACAGTCGCATGCTGTTCCCCCCAGGCTGGCTCCTAGTGCGGCCTTTGCTTGACTAGTCCAAGTGTCAGTTTGACAGAAAGATCTGGGGATCTGTCCCAAGTATGTCCACCCTCCCTGGCATTTTCAGGTATAAAGCACAGAATACTTTGTATTTTTGGATGGATGACTGCAGTGACMTGAGGAAGGAGTCATAACCAAATCAGAAGGCACTACTAAAGCCATCTGTCAGGAAGGTACCATTAGGAAAATTGCCGTGCTGAAGTTGGTGGTCAGTTCAGAGCTTGCTATCTCCTTCCAAAGCACCATTAGACTTGATTTTGTTACTACAAGTGATTTTTCAGCAGAGGAATACCACTGATGAAGAGTGCAAAGATTAAATGCAGGGCAGCTGAAGAGAGCGGCCACAATAAGGATGGTATATTTGCCAGTACCTGCATGTGACTCACATTTGTTCAAACAGAATTAGAGCAGTGAATCCTACTTGTTTATAAGTTTTATTTGATTACTGCAATTTGTATTTAACACATGCCTTTCATTTCCTGGCTTTTTATAGTCAGTCCCATGACTCCTATTATCTCCCTCAGGGGTGCTGCGAAGGCAGAAGTGACGAGGTGGGGAGGGCATCCTTGAGGATGACAAATTGCAGAAGCCCTGACAGGTATAAACAACCTAATCTTTATACAAAGAAAGCAACTGACAACCTTTTATACATTCTCACATGTATATTTTGTCATTAAACACGATATAAAGTTTGTCACGAGAAGGCAAGAAGTGTATGAGTAATGTGCTAGCGTTTCATTTTAAAGGGTGTGCTCGGGGTAAGTTGCTGGAAGCCAAGAGGAGACTGTCAGGGCTGAGGAATGGGTGCCTTTGTTCACAGCTGGGTAATTTCCGAGCTGACAGATTGCCTACACACGGGCAGAACAAATATGTGTTGTCCTGAGAGCCTCAACTTTTTTTGTTTGTTTGTTTCCCTTTAGAATTAGTTACTTTTTTTCCATTTGGAAATGAACATAGTCCATCAGAGTAGAAATCCCAGAGTGCAAATGTAATTTCCCATAGCTAAAGCACAGACTACATAAAGTCACTTATGTCTATCATTCTTATCCAGGAAAGGGTTCTTTCAGTGGCATTAATAAAATTGACAACTGGAACATTTCCTCAAGTGGCAAAGTGGGATATTTTTGTATRTAACCTTTGTTTAATTTATTCTTCTGCTGTACTTTATCCTTTAAAATCAAAATGAAATTAACATACCTGTATGCTACACTGAAGTAGTTATACAAACAGGTCATGGACTCGAAAAGGTTCTTAAACATTAAATTATGCATAAATGAGAAAGTATTGCTCTTTAAAGTCAGCACATTATTCTTAGGGAATGCTTCAGACTTGCGCTGCTGGTAGCCATGAGATGGTGGCTGAAACAAGGTTGGGTAGGGGGAGCAAAATGTAGCTGGAATTGTGTTTGATTTGGACATGTTACAATGCTTAGAAAATGATGCAATAGCAAATTATAATGGAACAAACAGGGAAGACATGGAGACCATTTTAAGGGGTTGTCCCTACATGCACACTTGTGTGTGTAACAGCAGGTCCGCGTGCAGGTCAGAGGTTGGAGAGATACAGSAGGTCCCAATCCACCCTCTCCCACTGCTTATCTGTGTGTGTGTCCTCTGCTACCCACTCTGTCACTAAATGTAGAACAGCTCCACTGGCCCAATTTCCAACTAAACTTTCATTAGGAGAATGTTAAGGGTGTTAGGGATATAGAAAGAAAGCAGTGTACACAAGCACACAGCATGTTAACATAATGTATATCATGTAGAAAAAATAAGAGATGTTCTTTGTAATTTTAATTCTGAGTTCATTTATTTCAACATAAAATTAATTCCGCAATCAAAAAAGTATGTATCATTATAGTATAATTTTATATATTTACTATGGTCTTGATAAAGAAGATGACTGTAAGCATGTTAAATTTTGTCCACTTGCCATTTCCCTTTCCTGATCAGAAAACTAGTCTTGAGTGAGAAAAAATAAGCTTTTGTAAAAAAAAAATTAATGTCTCAACCAATGCACTTTGACATTCCAGAGGATTCCAGAAAACCATCTATACTTTGCATTGTGTTATGCAGGTTTTTTTTCTCTATGAAGAACAGAATTACTGATGCTGCACTAACAAASCCCACTGCTTAAATACTCTGCGAAGTGTTTCAGTTGGTTTTGACCAAGGAATAAGTGTAGCCAGACCTCAGCAGGCCTATTAGGTAGCATACACGTAGCAACAAATGTGGCAGCAGATAGTTATTCTCAGCTGTAATTACACCTCTCGTGATGTGACATTGTTGAAATTTGATGCCTAAAGGATTGCAGATGTTGGAGTGACAGGCTGGCTTTTTGGTGGAGGAGAAATCAGCATCATGGAATATGGGAAATATTCTTAAGGTAATGTGTTATTTTAATCTAATTGTTGTTTTAGCCTTCTGTATATATCAATTTTGAAAAAAAAAAAAAAAAAAAAAAAAAAAGGTATCACTCCCAATGCCCTTAAAGATTTAGGTCACTGAGCAACATCACCCCTTACCCTATCAAAGCAAGATGCATGAGAACTGTCCATCCTACTTTCCTTGGGTGGCTTCTGATAAGAATAATAGAAATTTCCTGTCTTTTAGGACAGAATGGAAGCTGAAGTTACAGGACTGAATAATAATCCTTAAATTGAAGAAACTATTTTCTCAGAAGAAACTCTGTGATAAATTATCTTTGGGAAGCTAGAATAGAAAGATGTACAATCTGTTCCTTACTGTGTAATGGTTAACACTTCCTTAAGCCAGTGCAGGTGAAGACAGAGCCTGGGGTGGTTATGTGAATGTAACGAAAATGAAGTAACACTGACGGCAGCAGGTCAAAAAGAGTTAACTTATTCATCCTGGCAATATAACTAACGAAATAAAAAATGAGAGACAGCATCAGCACTATCACAATTCTCATCCTGATGGATTGCTCACTCTTTAGAAGGGATTGATTCATTTTGTCCCACTGTGATGCTCACTGCCATGTTCCTTCCCTGAGAATGGAGGTGTGAGGGTCTAAATATCAGGCACTGGAACTAAAGCAATTAGCATCTCCTAGGCAGAACTCTATTAATCTCACAGTGACAATATTCAAGCCCAAAGCAATTTACTAAAATGATGGATCTGAAAAACAGAAATCATAACTCTGTATCAATCTGGCAATGTGTAGGGGTGTGGTTATTTTGAAACACACATATTTATGGGGAGCGCTCAGCTTTTATACAGCAAAATGCCCAAGGATATTATTGTCTTATGATAATCACATCCCATGCTGGCTTTTATTGTGTATAATTCTCACTACCTTATTAGAAGGACCATCTTCCATTAAGCTTTTTATATTATCTACTACTATAGACAGTAACTGAACCTTATCTCCTGCACTCAAAATACTTACTAGGTGAGTTCAACTGTTGCCTGAGATTAGAAATCAATTATTTAGAAAAATCTCTCATTTTAGTACTTCTCTAAAAAGCCTGKTTTTTTATTATATGTGCACATTCTGTTTGTACAGCAAAAAGAACTCCCAAAATCCATCTGTCAAAATTATATACTATGGAATACTTTTAGGCACGTTAAAAGGAATTTGTTTGAAAATTAATGAAAACCTAGTAGTAAAACTATAACAAAAGTTAGAGTTTACTTGCTGTGGCACGTGCTGCAGAACCGATTTTGTTAGGTACTAACCTATTGCCACAGTTTATGCAATATGATCAATTTACAAGGAAAAAGAATCACCACCTTGAACACCACTGCAGTGAAGCAATGCAGATGGATCGGGACATGACATATCTGGGAAGCCCAAAATAAAGGGCCACATCCTGAGCCCAGTGTTGCCATCTCTAATCACATCACGCGATGGGAGCTCTCCTGGGCAAGCGTTACTACTATTCCAAACCTGCTGTGTGGTGGTAGGGAAGACCGTTTCACCCCTTGCTACTGCTTCTGCTCCTCAGACATTCCTTGCTTATTAATTTTTCCTGAAAATGGCATACATGAAATGTCCATAAACATACAAGCATATGTCAGAGAGATTTAAATAACTTTCAGATATGGTATTTATAGCAGCAACGTGCAGTGAGACATAATGGTGTCACTGGCCAAATGGAAGCTCTAGACCAACATTATTTTTGCAATCTTGCAAAATCAAGATGAAAATTTTGAATCCAAATTCAAATACAAGATTTTCTTTCCATTTATGACTTGCTTAGGTTATAACATGTTACTACAGTGGTATCAACAAAGGTACTCTTTATTTTAAGCTAGTTTAGATGACAAAAGTTACCAAGATATTTTATTGAAGTTTGCTTTTATCTGTCAGGCTTTTAGTTTCTCTAAAGCAATTATGACAGTTCTGACTGATGATAGTGATGTTGATGCCTAGATTCACATACTGCAGATCTGCAGATTAACTCAGCCACTCTGTATCAAGGTACAATATTAATTGAACTGGAATCACATGAAAGATATCTTCTCTACTTATGTTTAGCATTTACTTGTGGCAAATGTTCTGAACATCCTATTTTTATCATGTGGCAAGCAGAGCGGCAACRATGCAAAAAGAACAAGGGCTGTGACAAGAATTGCATTTTCATTTTTCAAAAGATCTTGAGATTTCAAAACTGTTCTCATGCCCATCACAAACTAAATCCTATCTTTCCAAAATACTCCATGAAAGAAGATACCAGCTGTAACAAACCAAAATGTTGTCTCAGGCCAGCTGCTGACATATTTTAGTTTGGARAAAAGAAAAAAAAAGTTTCATTTTGTTGCAGTGCTATTTTGAGGTAGAATACAGAATAGAAATACATTTGAAACCAAGACTTCATTTGAAAGGGAAATAAAAGTCTCTTTAATAATATCTTGATGTGAATATTCTTAAGAAAAGTCAGTGATTTTATTATTAGATGAGTAATCACTTGAGCTCAGCTAATGCTTGAGTATTTACTTGAGTGCAGCACTACCTCTTCTTAAAACAGCAGCACAGAACCAGCCAAATACTCCAGCAGCCTTTTATCTTCTCYGTCCCTCTCTAGCACTGTGATCCCTCTGCTCTAAATGCAAAAAATGTATATTTGGAAAGGAATAGAGTACCACTATGAAGGTCAAATTTTGATACTGTCTCCAGTTTAAATCAGGAAATGTTCTGCTGAACTCCATGCATTAACACGAGTCACCTCCTAACACCCTTACACTGCTAATTAGGGGGCTGGATTAGAATATTGGAACTTCTGAAATTTAATAATTATTACTTTGTAGGAGGACACAGTACTATGAGAGCCTCTTTTCACAGACTTTGGCAAGCAGATATGAGTCCAGGAAAGTATTCTAAGCACTGCAAACATACACTGATTGAATTTTGCAGCCACTTCTAAAGTTTACAGTCAAGGAGCACATCAAAAAGTGATATTCATCAGGGTACTTATTATTCATTACATTGCAACTATCCTACATATCCATTGCAAATGTTTTTGTCTTTTTTAAAGAGTAATTTCTCGTTGACCTTAAATTTCTGAAAATTAGCTAGAATTAGCTAGAACAGTATGTGGAACAAGAACACCTGTTTAGTAACATAAACATATTTAAATATCAACCTTTCCCACTGATTGGTTTTTGTGGATGCAACTACTGATTAGAAATAAAAACTTCAAATCATGACCTTCCATACTGGCAGCTAACGTGTGATGCCATTACATTCTTGATGCCATTAAATTTTCTTATTGAATCATCTCATTAAGTAAAAAGGGCAGTTTCAAGAACTATTTTCTTTCTTTTTGCAAATCATCACGACTTCTAAGGAAATCTTGAAAGTAAAATTTCTGGTCTTTACTCTTGCTTGCATAAAGCACTATAGTCAACAAATGTAGCATGAAGAGGAACAAAATGCCCCCAAAGCATCAGTTGTTAAAAAGATCATCTGTTTTCTTTCACAGATGTTTTGAGTAAGGAGTGTATTTTGCTCCATAACTCATCACTGAGTTGGACAAGATATTGTTTCAAAAATAGRTACAATTGTTAGCCTAAATAGCACTTGATAAAAAACTAGTCTAATATTCTTATTGTATATGTAAGACTGCAAAYAGATGTACCAGTATCACGTCTGTTTAACTCCCTAAGTTTCTAAAAAATGCTTTGCTTATGCTGAAGTTTGAGCTTGGAGCAAGTGCATATGCAATATTTTTTTCGCATGAAGAAATTCTGTATTTTGGGATTTAGATTTGAGACTATAATCTTGACATATCAGATTATAAAATGATTAAAGCAATAAAAAATTAATTGAGGTTTAAACTTTTAGGAAAAGCAGTTATATTGTAGGATAAGACTTTTTAATAGGCTGCAGGCTTTAAACAGACCTTGTATTAGACTTTGAAATTAATGGGTCACTGTATAACATTCCAGTCTTCATAGATTGATAAGATTAATGCTTGCTTATATAGCAAATTCAATGGCTCATTTAATTTCATATGAATGTTTAAAGTTAAATTGCTTTTGGATTAAGTCTAAACTCATTATTCATTTTAATGTCTGAAAGAACTTCCATTTTTCTTTCATTTTATTTAATCAAGTGCATCATCATTAAGTAAAGGCTATGAACCTAGATAGCTGGGAAATAAGGAAGTTTATTAATTTAGTTTAAAAAAGATCTATTTGTTCAACTTTAATTCAGTGACCATTTTAGGTTCAACATGAAGTTAGGAAAAATAGTGACTGTAAGTTATTCAGTTTTCTTGTAATAAGATTAGAGGGAAAAGGTGATTTTAGGCAGTATCTATTTACAGCATATTAATCACTCCACAAGTTCTGCAGGTGCATCGCCTTGTTCAACACACTAGGACGTTCACATCCCTCTTCTCATAAGTTGCCCTTCCTCACTCTAACTCACCAAGACTTGTGCTAAATATGGGCACAATGTATATACATTGATTAATTCCAGGAAACACACATCTGTTTACACCAGATAAGAGTCTGATCCTGCATTACCCTGCAAGGGGTACCTTGGGCTGTATTTTTACCCTGTGCTGTATTAAACTTGGAAAATCTGAGTGCCAAGTAAAACCTAAGCAACACTTCCACAGGGGAGAAGATGCATTAATGCACTGATCAATGGGAGCCATGCACCRGCTCTATTGAGCTCTAGCGCTCTAGGAATAGCTAGGAATAGCGCTCTATTCCCAGACACATTCACTTCCTTCTCAGAATTAGACACTGGGCTGTAATTATAATTTCCAGAATAAATATGTCTTTAAGAATACTCACMCATCCTCTTATTATGTAAACCTTAATGCATTTGATGAGGAGTACTGCTCAAGGACGCAATACCCCTCTCTGGGATTTACCTGGGTCTATCAGAGTTTAAAAGTGTGAGCTAATGAATTCAAAATAAATTAACAGCTTGGGAAAGTCCTTCACCTGTCTGACACAACTTCATTTTCTTCACCTGTCTGACACAACTTCATTTTCTTTACATAAGGTTTCTCAGCAAGTTGGCTCCTGCAAAACAACTTTGTTTTTGCCTTTTACTGTATATGCAAGTATGTGCAGTACAGTAATGCAAAGTTCATTTCCATGTAGAACAATAATAATTTCACCTYGCTGCAATGCAGCTTGAAGGGAGATCTTTGGGTGATCCGCACAGCAGGTCAGTGTAGCTACCACCATTGCAGGTAAGAATCAGACCAGAGTCCAAAACCTCGGACAGACCCAAGGTCTCTTGTATCCAWTTGGGCACTCCTTCTCTAGATAACATTCCTCTTTTTCTCTGAAGGGATGCATAGGTTTCCATGTAGATATGATCACACTTTTAAGTTACTTTTTCCTATTCATTGTATATAAAATCTTTTTTAATGAGCAGATATATTATACTTGTATCTATCAGTACTTTTTCCCAAATAATGTTCTATTCAGGGACGTTAAAACATTCTGAATTATCATTATTATTATTCTTATTGCTGTACTTTATTTATTTATAGATTTATTTAATTAACAAAAGAAACCTACGTACCTTTATAACTGACTTTGTGTGATGCATCTAATGTCAATATCTCATATTATTTGCAAATTGTGTGAATCTTTGTGCAAAGTCACCTACAAGTCTACATTGAATTGTACCATCCCGCCTTAGTTTGTGATTTACTGCAAATTGCTAAGCGCTTGTAAATAAAAACACTTTATGATAATGTTATTTTTTGCAGTATTGGAATTAATGTTAATTATGCAGTAAGAGAAGAAATTCAGATCAGCTCTAGATCTTCTGGTGGATGTTCCTTTATATAAAAAAACAATAAAAGCAAACACTTCCCAGAGCTTCTAGTAACTTGTCACTGAAACTAGACTTTTCAAACTAGATAATGACTTTGACTTCATGCTGAATCAGGGACAAACAAAATTAAGATTCCTCCCTCCTTCACCTCAAATGTCAGCTGTGCAGAACATGGGTATGCAAGATCAGTGAGTTTTATAGGGTGATATCCTGAGGAGTGCAGGAAGAGTTATTGCCGTGCTCTCTCCTCCATTCYATATGATGGGCAGACAAACTGACCTAATGTCACTAGTAGTGTAATTGGTTGCCATCTTTGGTTTACAGCAAATTACTGCTGCCCTGAAGCAAAGGAGAAGCAAAGAGGGAATATGTCTCTGAGACACATTTCCTTTGGGGCGATTCAAAGGGGGATAGCAGCTTATACACCATCTTTTTTGATCATGAACTATCTTTGAAAATAAATCTGCCTGAGATTCCCAGGAGGTTGGATACAACCCCTCAATCAGTTTGGACAACTCTCAGGAGACCCAGCTGTAGCACATCCTGCCCCGTTCTCCCTCCTCCAGCAAACACCACATACAGCTCGGCTTGGAGAGAGCAAGATGGGAAAAGGAGGACGATGGGTGGAAGCAGCAATAATGAAAACAGTAATGCAACATGGCATCAGTTGTGACATGGAGACTGAAAGAGCAGTACTGCTGGAGAGATCAAAGCAGTGGGGAACAGTTCCTTGTACTAATAATATCTCACGCATTTCGAAAGTGCAGAAATGTAAAAAGCAAAGTGTGCGCTGCTTTCCCTCAGGCCACAGCCATTAGAGACTGTTGATAAAACTTGCAAACTCCTACCGAAGAAGGACAGCAGACCACTGGAGTATAGAATGTACTACCTAAAAAGCTAACATGACAGATACAAGGCAAGGCAAGTATTCAATTTGGGCTATCATAAGAAAAAGAAAAAGGAAGAGAAAAAAAGAAAAAAAATAGAAATATGAGAAAAGAGTTTGATGCGACAGCTGGCCAAGGAAATTGCTTTGCCGTAGCTGGAAGCAGAGCCCTGAGGCAAGGGGGCAAGGTGTGCGCAGGCTATGTGCAGGTAGCTGGCTGGGTGAGGTGGTCCTCACCAGGGGCACTCCTGGAAAGCACAGAAGCTCCCAAGATAGATCMAAAAATGGATTAAGAAGGAACATGAATGGCTAGGGATGGCATTAGGCAGAGCCAAGAGAGTCGGTCTGATTCCTATTCATGCAGTCTTACATTTCCTCTCTTTATCTCTTCCTCAWCTCCCGACGCTACAAGCTCTTTGGGGTGGCATTGCTTCTTCCATAACTTAGTAGCAGCTCTAGGAGAATGAGAGTTTCATTTTTGGTTTTAGGACAAAGGACAAGCAAGAATTTTAGAAGCAGGATTACTGAACAAAATATTTGCTAAATGAGAAACTGCAGACTGTAGCAGTAATGCACTGCCTACTTGACAGATATTGAATACATATGTATTCTTACATTGTAAATGAAAGAACTGGCTTGAAAATTTTCCCAGAAAATAGTTTTMTGTTGGAAAATGCTATTTGGGTAAAAATGAGTTTTTCTGTGAAATAATATTGGTTTTGATTATTATTAATTAAAATGTTGAAATTATGTATCAATTTATTTATTTCAACATTCCATATTTATTTGAAATAATCTATATTTATATTATTTCATGACCTTCTGTCAGGAGAGAGAAATGTAATTCTATAGCCTACAAAAGGATATTGAAAAGAGTTTCTTCTCTATTTACTGATACGTAAATCAGCAAAGACTCTGAGGATACTTTTATTTTTCATGTTAAGATGTACTCTACACACTGTCATTTCTTTCACCAATGATGATGTCAAAATAATGCAAAATAAAAAGAAAATCTTAAGCCTAAATGTTGAGTTTGAAATGCACATTACTTTTTGAAGCTGCTATTTAGAATTTTCTTTTTTAAGAAAGTTAGAAGATGATCTTCTATTTGTTTCATTTCTGAACAAAACTGAACTTCAAGATTTTCACATTTCCCGAACAGAATTTCTATATTTTATTCAACTCTGTTTAAAAATTCAGTATGTTATGCACCGCTTTCACTGCTCAGAATAGTGCTGTTTAGAATTGTGCTATTTGTGGAATATTTGACAATTATTAACAAAATATCATTTCAGCTTGGCTTATAACTTCAGTTTGGATTCTACTTGATAGTGTTTATGTGCTAGCTGAAGTGTTTTTCATGTGTTACAATGACATCTTCAGATGTCGTGCAGTATCTTACAGTTTTCAAATGAGRCAGCTCAAACAGGACTCTTTTTAGTGGCAATTTCATGAAAATCATCTAAAGAAAAAGGTTATTTAGAAGTAAATGGAATGGGAAGCGCAAGAAAAATAAATGAGGCAATACATTTCCAGCTAGGTTAAATGTCAGATTAGAATTCAAAGAAGCAGTAATGGCAGGCAACTGTTGTCAGATTCAAATAACTGAGAAATAATGGGTCTGATTCTATAGATGCTATAGAAGTTGCTATATTTGGTCATTTGAAAAGCTGAACAGGGCAGAATCTTAGTGGATGTAAAACTTGAAAAGTCTACAAAATGTCAAATAGAAGTTGACTATAACACAGGAAGGTCTGACTCACGTTGTTATTTATTTATGTTTCCTTAGCATTTAAAGATGGTCCTTATTTTTTTAATTAAATAGTATATATTTATGAAATATCCACAGTGCAAATAAGCCAGATTGCAGATGTAYCTCAGATTATGCACGTATTTGTACTTGTTTCAAGCATGCACAGAGACACACCCTGTTGTATAAAATACTAGTTCCAGTTATTAAATGTTCTCTATTTGCCTTTTTCTTTTGGCAGGCAGAGAGACTCGGGTATTACAGGGTCATCCCCTGAGCAGTGGCATGTAAAAACATCACATAACAAATTGCCAGATTGGTGGTGGAACAGTACAGTCTTCACGTCTSCTCTTCTCCCTGTAGTGCTTTGACTTTTAGGAACAAATATGCACATTTCCCTGTTGGTCTCTAGCAAAATACATGAAGATTTTTTTCTTTACCTTCCCTACTCCTCTGTGAGTTACAGAGTAGTAAGCACATTTTTAAATACAGCTTTGCAGACAGTGAGATATAGCTCCACTCTGTGCAAGACAAACTGAAGCTCATTTATGAAAGTACATCTAAAAATGCCAAGGGAGTAGACTTATCAAAGAGATGACATCAACTTGTCACTCATTCTTCGTACATGCACCCATGATTGAGAAAAGTGTTTTCTTTAATATATCTTGATATTTGAAGAGAATATGACAACACGAAGTCCCATCCCTTCATCATTTACATTATGCCTTAGGGGTACAAAGTTGATCTAAGACATTTTGATTTATGCCTATTAGTGAAGTTGTACCCACAGATGATCAAAAGGCTCATTCTAATTCCTATAAAATACTCAATATTACAGTTACAGAAACCTATTAGGTATGATTAAATTACAGCTATAAATGTCATAAATCTGTGATATTTTGTGATAAATATCATTTGATATGCCARCCTTTTTAAAGATTTCATCCCATCCACACTCCTTCCAAGGAGGCCCTAAATTAGAGGGCATGAAAAACGATGAACATAAAAGAGGAAGCTATTGCAGTTAGAGACTAACCTATGGCAAACCTATGAACTTCGGTGCCTTCTCATCTGACATTATACAAGCTGCATCACGAAAGGACAAGGGTAATGAAAGGATCTTTTATCTTTATTTCAATCAGATATATCCTTTGTGGGCCAAGGTATAATTGAGACGTGCGCAAAGATGCACAGGTGCACACTGCTACTGGAATCTAGGGGGGCTCACTGAGTTTGTGGATGCTCCAAAAGAGCTTTCGATGATWTTGAGGCAAAAACCCAAGCAAGTGGCAAGCAAAATTTCATGTGCATCATATAGAAGAGATATACAGGAGAATATACATGTAACCACATACAAGTTACTGACTTCACTCATGAGCAAGCAGGAAGGGACAGGAGTCATAAGTGTGCTGAAATGTGTGCATTAGCCAAGAACCATGCAAAGGTATTTACAATAACAAAATAAATCCTGGAGGTGTCTGTTGGAATTATCAGATTACCTTTACAACAGTAATAAAAGGCAAATAGGCCACAGATACTCTATGGAAAAAAGGATGCAATTAATATTTCTTTTTTTAACTTTTTTCAGGAGCAAACATGGAAGCTATTACCACCTGGAGAAAACTCTAGTTAATTAGTGACATCAGGACAGGGAGCAAATATAAGAACTGCAATTATGTTTGGCTTATGCTCAGTCTAGTTTGATACAACCTCTGACTCTTGCAAGTGCCACACGCTAGGGCTAGGCGTAAAAAGCCTCCAGAACAACAAAAACCTGAAATTGTGTGAAATCGCTTTTACTGATGGGGATCATGCACCCTCATACTTGCTGTGAATTCCCTGTAAAAACCTTTAAAATTAGTACAATCCTCTCTCCTTAAGACATTCCCACTTCTGAAAGTCTATCCCCCTACTGAATGACAGGCTACAGTGCACTGAGTCAACTGCCTGTCCTACTAGAGCATTTCCAGTACTGCTGCCTTCCAGCAGTAGTCTGCTTGCTTCTCAGTTCTCACATCATGTTTAGGCTCTCACTTTCCAGTGCATGAGTCACCTTTGGGCTCTTGCTAGTCCAGAAGCAAAGCAGAGTTCTGGTCTCTAACTCAAACCCAAGGCATTACAAAAAAGCAAACGGTGTACCTTGTAGAACACTTATTTCATATTAAATATTATGACCCTGGGTATAATTGCTACCTGTACGAATATGCAATACCATTTCAGGACTTCTGAATACTCTGCCTACAGTTATGTGTGTTCTGTGGAAATGAGCTCCACAGTAAAACAYAAATAAATAAATAAATAAAGTGATAGTGATTATTATACAAGGAACAAAGAGCCATATGGAGAAGGAGAAATTTGTAATGCATGAGTAGAAGAGAAGTGATAGAAAGCAACAGGGCACATCGCCTGTAAGGGATGCCCATGCATAGTAACTAGATCAGGCAGTTCAGTAATGCCTAAGTGGAGGGGAAAAAACAGAAAGAAAAAGTCGTATGCAGGCCTGGAAAGTCTGTAGTGTGGCCAGGCACCCTGTAACCATCTGAAACAAGATACCGCACTCGGGTCCCAAGCTGGCAAAGGATTTCAGTGAACATGTAATTGTAATCTCTGACTTAAATGAAAATTCTCATCCATTCAATATCAGAAATATGCTCAAGTTCCTGAACGGACTTAGTCCTAAGGAGTTAAAATGCAGATGTGACAGATGAGTTTCTGGTGACGGATTATGCCATTTGAAACAGACATTTATGAGCTGCCGAACACACTGAAGTCAATAGTACCAAAAGAAGGTTAGATTTGGCCCTGTATATATGTTTACACATCCTGCTGCATGATGTCTTTTGCTTTCCTTCATTTTTGCATTCCACTGTTTCACTTCACTACAAACTGGAGGAGACAGAGCCTCCTCAGGGAGCAGCTAGAGATTTGAAATTCACATCACTTTTACCCTTAAGCCTGTCAGATGATCAGATAGCCGAGAAAGTGCTAATAGCTTATGCTCTGGTGAAATATGTTTTTCTGTACATGATTACCTTTGTATTTTGTTCCCCTTATCCCTGATTGTCAGCATTTTAATTAAAAATAGAGGTGTTAGAACATGGGAAAACCTGTCTGCAGAACAAGGCTGTCTTTGATTTAAGGTAGTGTACTAAGTTTGTAAATTTGGAACACAATTTTCTGCTGCTGTCATTTGTTTTGAGTGGTACCATCCATATCGATGCTGAATAATTCATCTTTCTTTCTGAGAAACCCTAATCTCCACAAAAATGGTAGAGRGAGCATAGAGACATTGGTGAGGAAGAACTGGTGAAATCTTCCAAGGGTGCTTTAAGCTGCTATTGCCTCTCTAAAAGTTTATATCTCTGTAAGTGACACTGGGAATCCATAGTATGGGGCTGGTACTCAGCTCCTTTACGGCCAGTTTATTGGCCCTTAAAGGGTGCTGTCTCATCAGTTTTATGGCTGGATTTAAGAGATTAATATCCACGACTTTCTTTTCTAGACACTACTGCCATTGCAGAAAGCTCAACAGGCAGTTTGTCTGCCGCAGCTGCTGCAGTTCACAGGCACCTGCACTTTAGTGGAAGCCAACCCAAAGGCTAGTGAGGAGCAGAAACACATTCATTTGGCCACCTTGGTTATGAAGCCATAAGCAAGAAGGATAGGTGGAGACAGTGACCTCTCTAATGGGCTCAATATCCCTCTCCAGTTTGCAAGACCCTAACCAAAGCAGACAGCATGCCAGCTATGGCATAGGTACAGATATATCTTTGGATATAGAGTCCCTTCTACTGCGAGGAAAAAGAAACTGCTCTGCAAAAAGATGGGAAAGACAACAAAGGTCAGTAACATTTTTAACCTTCTATCACAATTTTTGCAAGTTTGGTTGCTGACATCAGAGATAATCTAYACAAGGCTTCATTGCAGGATCAGGCAAACAAAAACTTCCTAGGCAGTGAACTTACAGAACAGCCACAGGCTCAGCCAATTCAAAGCCACACTTAAGGACAAGCAGGATCCAGAATTAGAGGACCTCCACATCTCCAAGAGGCCTGAATGGAAGGGGTCACAGTTCTTCATTGGCTCTAGCCTTGTCTAACCAACTCACCTCTGAAGAAGAAAACTAGGCTTTTGAGTTACATAAAGGCTTTTTAAAAAGTAGCCATTCTCTGTAATTGAAATCCATAAAAYAGGAATTGTGAAAGGCAGAGAAAATCTTATGTTCTTCCTTCTTGTCCTGTATCAAAGATTATTAAATATTTTATTTTTCTCTTTTTTGATCAAAARTATTTTTGATGCCAAAATTAGTACTCTAGCATAAGCAGAAAAGACATTATTTTATTATAAATTGGTGAGAAARTAAGATGACATGTTTTCTTTCAGGTGGAGATAGGAAACATGCTGCAAAGGAACCACAACAGACTAGTGTCTGAAGGCTGAGGTGATTCAACAAGGATTCAACAGAAAAAAACTACAAGATGAAAGGAAGTAAAACAATATGATAAAGATGAAAGATGATATAGCAGAAATGCCACAAAAAAAAGAACTAAGCATGAAGTAATAGCATTAGGACACAACAGAATGTGCTGTGATGGAAAAGAATTAGCCTGATATGGTTTATGATGATGCYGCATAGAAAGCAGTGTTATGATGATATATTGCAGCAAGAAAAGGCACTTTCAGWCTAAAGAGTAGATAACACAAGTGGACAAAATAGAAAAATGCTGCAAGACACTGGAAAGAGAACAAAGCATTTTGATATTTATTTTTGTATCAATCTAATTCTAATTAGTGGGTCTGCTCATGTGGCTAAAGTCAATAGCAATGCTCATAGGAACAGTTATTAACTTAATTGAAGACATTCGTTTTGCATAAATAACCTGAAGGTCTCTCTCCCAGCTTGCAATGCTGCTTGGTGGACCAGTGTTAAAAAAACAAATAGAGGAAATTTGCTGTATGTGAGACAGTGCAGCAGCTAGTACCATAATCCCCAACTCTGGGCTGACCTCAAGAACRCAAATGGGCTGCGAAGGCTGCTCCTGTGGGAGCCCTCACATGTGTCCACCTTCCAGAGTGTCYCAGTTCTCTGGGTAGAAGCTGCAGCACAGGGACCTGCTGCCTCTGCCAGGCAAGGCCGAGGAGACAAGAACAGGCGGCCTTGGTGAATGTCACTGTCCTCTGCTAGTCCATGATGACAGTGATCATTATTCCTCAACAAATACAGCTTCATTCATAAGCATGCAACTGTATGACAGCTGAATTAGAGCAAACACTGCAAAGTTCACGCTAGCTGCACGAGGAYGGGCCACAACCAATTTGGCCTAAAGCCTTCCACTAAAAAGTAACACATCAACTGTTCTGAACAAGCCTTAGCAGGAAGTGACCTTGTCAAGTGTTGGGATCGTGTAGCACAGCAGTTTTATTTCAGGCTGTGCTCCTTTCCATGAAATGGCCTCTTTTTACTGAGGCAGACAGGCCGCATGAAAAGACTTTTCTTCAAATMCCCCTTTCCTCAGCACCCCCTGCACCCACACCACATTGAGGTGAGCCAGGGAGCTGATCTGGCTGGAAAATAACCTAAAAAATCAGAATTAAGACAGACAGACTCTCCTGAAAACCAGGAGCTACGCCAGTGTCAAGCTAGAGAGCTGGCTGAGTCATGCACATACAAGACCAGCCTAGAAGAGCGTGGATGAGGGGCKGGGCAGCAGTCTACAGAAGAGAAGGCGAAAACTAAGACTAAGATCATCCACGACCTCTCCTCAACCTAACAGCTACCCTAACCTAACAGCTTCCATCTTTGCCAGGCACATTTTCCACCAATGAAGCAAAAAGAATATCTGAAGARTTTAAATAATAATGTCTTTCTTAATATAAACAACATACGGGTTTTGGAARAATTTCTAAACTTTGTAACATCAAGAGCAACTGAAGTCAAGCTTCTAAGGGAAATAAAGAACTCAAGCATTTCAAACATGAGCCTTTGGAAACRGGGAATAACAGTGTTAAGCTACATTGCTGTACCTCACCAGAGGCAGTGAGAGCCAAAAAAGATCCTGTGCAAGCACCAGAGTCTGTGCAAGCATCAGAGTGCTGTCCGGTGGCAATCTGAGAGATGGTCAGACTGATGAGTGACTGTGATTTGCCATGAGGGACTTTAACACTTTGGCCAGACCCAGAACACTTCACCCAGAGGGAAGGAAGACGCGCATGAGTCCTGTGAGAGATTGAGTCTGCTTTATTTCACTGCAATGTACCACACTGTTGGTCCCTAATAATCAAGTCCAGCATTCTTACTGTGCTTATACACTGCCATATTTAAACTGAGGTGAAATCACTGAAGTTTGGACAAACTGGAGATTCTGACTGCCACCACTGTGACTTTTAGAATGCTGTGTTTTCACTCTCCGGTAGGAAAGTAGGTTGCTGATATTCTTCCTTCATCTTTGCTCACAGAGGTAAAATTAGAGGCCTTGAGACTCCTGCTGGTAGAACAAGCTCTCAATTTCTCACTGTCGAAATTCAATCTGATTTCTATCTTTTTCACTAAAAAGCTGTCAACAGAAAATAAGCAATTCCCATCAAAGAGTTATATTAGTTCCTGAGGTATATAAATTCAGCTGGTAGATGGCAAAAAAAATCAAAGCAATTTAAATCATTCTTTTTATTTTCATTTGTATTTTCTGGGAAACAAAACAAAAATATTAATGCAYGGCATAATTATAAGCCACCGAAAAGAAAATAATTTAAGAGAGGCTGATTTCATATTGGATCGCTAATAACTTTTCTCTAAATAGCCCTGAGTTTGTTTTTCTGCTGCTTATGCTGATGTAACTACTGAGCTGGCTGGGGTTATCCTTTATTTACTGGGCTGGAAGCAGGAAGACAGTTGATCTGCACTTATTTACAGCGAATGACACAGTACTGAAATCGAGAGCTTTCTTTGTGGTATAGGATAATACTAGACCTCCCAGTACCCAGCAGGACTTGCCTTAATAACAGCAACCACTCAGCTTCCTTCCTCATTTGTGAAACTGTGGCATCCAAATACAGTAAATGTACAAAGTGGTTGATTCCCAGTATGCTTTAATATTTTTACATTTGATTTACAAAGATCTTAAAAAATAAAAAATCCAAATAAATGGATTTAGACACATTTTTTTTAAACTATTTAGAATCTTTTCCAGTGCACAGTTTTGCAAGGTAATTTCAGAAGTGGATAGTTTATAGCTTTAAATTWAATCTATAATCTCTGTGAAATCCCCTTCACCTTCTTCACACCTTTGAGGTCAACATCTGAATTCTGACCATTTTTCCCTCTTTGCTGTCAGATATTTGAGCAATAAGGTAGTTCAGATTAGGAATTTCATTACACAAACTCATTAATGCCTCTCAAGCACTACTTCAACAGCTGAACAAAAAATAATTTACAGATATTCTTCCCCCTGCAAGGTGGCTGTGCTACGTGTGAGCTTCCTGAAGGTCAGCCTGGTGCTCTCTGGGCTCTCAATCCTGATCTGGTTCAAACCTACTTCTTGGCCAAAAAGGTTACGGTCCCYACTGTCTACCCTGTCCCTCTTCTGAAGATTATTTCCCCCGGAGCAAAGGTGGAAATGTGGATGCTGTGTCTGCAGTTTGGACACTGCAGTTCTCATCCTCACAGATTAACACGAACTGAAAACGATGCTGGGTAGAGCAAGCTGCAAACTGTGCAAACATCTAGCCTTTAATCACTTGGTACCTTAGTRAAGCAAGAGCAATTTTCTTCTTTCTATCTTTACTTAATTTTCAGTTTAAAGCAGGGTTTCTCTTACTAAATGCTTCTATGTCTCCAGCCTTCATCCTAAACAGCAGTGAATATTCACYTACATGGTCAGTCATGCAAGCGAAATGGTTCTAGCACCCAGGAACTGCAGCACAAGACCAGAAGTCTTACAAGAGTACGAAGGAGGTAAAGAGGAGGAACTCATGGAAATGTTGTGAAACCAAAGCCTACAGCCGCACACATGACGTGCCACAGAAACCTGGGCTTGACTGGCTGGGGCTGGAGAGTGAAAGTCTCCTGAGTCCCGTAGCAACCACCCTGGGACCCACAAGCATCTGAGTGTGTCAGAGCTGAAGGAAAGCTTGGTCCTGAAGAGAGAGAACCTGCAGAATACATTCTCAGCCTGACAGGCATGAAAATGTACACAGAAGGATAGAGAAGATGTTTAAAACAGTCAGCAGCAGTCACTGTCAGAGAGTAGTAGCACCTTAAACACACTGAAACTTGTAGCTTTTATTGAAACTGGTACTCAAACTTTTAGCCATTTTTAATGTGTGAATACACAGTATTTGTTTGGTAGAGACACTGRTTGCTCAAGGAAGTTCCTATATTCAGATTTCAGTTTAGCTATGTAAACAGTATTTATTAATGACCTGTTATGCACTGCCTAGAAATAATCCATAAAAACAATTCACAGACCTTTCCTTTTGTGGAAATAACCTGCAAATATCTGTAGACCACAGATTGGAAATGGACTATATTAGATATGAATACTTATACCACAAACTCACCTCAAATTCATTTGGGTGAATGGTTCAGAAAGAGGAACTATGCTTGCATTTTTGAGACAGAATAGAACAAAAATTGTTTGTGATTAAAAAATTGATATTCTGGGGAAATAAGAAGTAGTCAGTAGAAAAAAAATCTAATCAGTTTTACATAGTCATGTCAAACACACATGATACCCTTCTCCAGGAAAGGAACTAGACTGCTCAAAGAATAACTAAATGTAAGATAGCTAGAGTTTATTAGGCTATCCCATATAACCCTTTCTTGAGAAAACACGATCCTTCATGGTTTAACTCTTAGATAAGCACTGGCACAGGCTGCCSAGAGAGGCTATGGAGTCTTCTTCTCTGGAGATACTCAAAACTCACTTGGACACGAYCCTGTGCCATGTGCTCTAGGTGACCCTATTTGTGCAGGGGGGGTTGAACTAAATGATCTCCAAAGGTCCCTTTCTACTTTAATCATCTGTGATTGTATGATTGCACAAATGATTAATAACTGCACTTAGTTAAATCCTAAGACAAACCATTTATGATCTCCCAGGAGTTTGTTCTATGTCTAGTATAATTCAATGAATTCATTAACACCTCAGTGTAAGGGAAGACAGGGCATTTTGCAAAACTGTGGATGGTATTAAGCATTTTGGAGGACAGGATAAGAATTCTGAATGGTTTTGACCATAATAAATTGGAAACACAGTCTGAAATCAATAAGATGAAATTCAGTAAAGACAAGTACAAAGTATTACACTTAGGAAGGGAAAATAAACTCATAATTATAAAACCGGAGGAAAAAAATGTGTGGGACTAGAACAGGACACAAACTGATTGTGGTTGATCAAAGTAACAATTTTGGTTAAGAAAAGAAGACAAATGTGACTTAGGAATGTATAGGGACACTCATACAGAACACCAGTGAACTAATTACTGCACTTTACTAGGCTGTAGGAAGTCTCATCTAGAATACCCRGTCTTCACACTAGGAGAGATGCAGATAAATTAGAAAAGACCTAGAGGATTGAAAAAAAAAAAAATTACAAGGATTTTAGAAAACATTACTTACAATGAAAGGTTAAAATAATTGGATTGGTTTGAGTCAGGAGAGGAAGGATAGAGGGATGAGTGTCTTAAAAATGTAAAAGGYTATTATAAAGATGGTGATGACTATTACAAAGATGGTGATCAACTGATCTCTATGAAACTGAGCCTTAGACAAGAAGAAATTGGCTTAATTTTCCAACACAGAAGACTTAATTTAATMATTTAGAACTATAATAACTGCAAAAACAGTAAAACAAAAATAAGAGATGGTCTAGATTTACTGGCTTTCTTCATTAGATTGGAAGACAGATTTACTGACTGCTAGCTTTGATTTTTCTACAGCTCTTTACAGATTAGAAGTCTATGCTATTTAAAAAGAGCAGAACAACTTTCAGTAGACAGATTATGCAAACACCATAAACAAATCCATCTGGCAGGATCATCATCACTGCACTGCTTAGCTACAGGCCTGGCCCKTGTACTTACCTAGACAAATGTTTGTATTTTTTGACAAAAGACACCAAATTCCTTACATACCCTTTATATTGATAAMACACTGGAGTTACCAGTGACGTAAAATTGATCTAAGTGAAGAAGAACTGAAAACTACTCTGCTGAAACGGGCTCTGTATGTATGCACTAAACTCTTCATTTTACCTTAACAAGTAAGCCTATTATTCTATTAATGTGTGAATAGATTAAAAATAGTGTTGCTGATCACAAACAAATACAAGATATAATYCACTTATCTGCAAGCAGAACAAAAAGTAAGAGTTTCTTAATCAAAACTATTGAAATTACYAACAACTTGTGAATAGAAATTGCAGAAAAGGTTAGCATATGTCTGCCTTCCCTCTTCCTAGCCCTGTTTTACAATTAAATAATCTGCCTCATTTATTTCAGTGATTCTGTTTGACTTAATGGTAAACTGGTCAAACTCCTTCTGTGACAAATGCACAGACTGGAATTTCCCCTCTACTGTAGCTGATACACTCTTACCAACTAACAATTTTCTAGATGTGTGGGTACAYAGCAGTCTAGACTCCAAATTAGCATTTTTGTCCATGCTTTGATCTATATGTATTATATTGTTTGCCTGGAGAAAGAAAAATCCACTGTCTAGKAACACTTTTGTCATGAGTGTACTGTGTAATTTATTTCAGATTGCCTAGAAGTGACAACCCATATAAAGCATATCAAACTGAGAACTCTTGCTTACCTCAAATGACAAAACACAAGTAGTTCCTTTAGATGCAGCTGCAGTGCCCTGCACTGACCTGTCACTACAATTCTTTTCTTTCTACTGTGCTGCTAAGATGCTACTATTTATTTCCATAGTCTTTTAGCAAGCCTTAGAAAAATGAACAAGGTAGGGAGTCTAAATCCAAGTGTTCTGGCAAATACTTAGTTTTCATTTACAAGACAGTGCAATTGGAAAAAATAAGTTGCTAAGACTTAAAGACCTGGAGTTAACACGGGCAGTCAGGCACACACACGGTATGGGCAATGATGGGCAACATTATCCAGCAAGGACTGGAAAGGAAAACCTGCTYCCCTTAGGAAGGAAATGAAGAGTAGAATTCCTAAAAGGTTGCACTCTTTGTCTAGCATGACACAAACTAGCTTTCTGAAGTCTGCAGATTGTTGGTAAGAAAAATACAAGCAAAACAATAAAATATTGAGATTCTAATACTTTTTTAAGCCTACCAGAAACAGTATAGCTGAATAAAAATGGATTTTACCAATTATGYAACATTAGACAGATTGAAAAAAATCTTTTTAGTCAAAACCATATGGAGAGACATAGAGTGTTGATTCTTTGTAGCTTATAAAGAATCTATAGTTTCCAGTGATCTGGATTTCCCTCACAGACAAATGTACTGTTTTAAAAGGAAAAAAAAAAATCTCTTCTCTGAGTATGACTAGCCTTTGCATTGATATTACTGGAGAAAAAAAGGCTGTCGATTTTTTTTGTGTGTGTCCTTTCCTTATTATTAGTATTCTTCATAAAGTCKGAATACTAGCAACCGCACATAAGTACTGTGATATTTCTTCACTATTATGATAGTTTTGGAATTGRGTGTCCAGCGTTGAAGAAATTGGTAAATTTTTCATGCTTAGGATTACACCTAGAAAATTTAAGAACTCCACAAGGTATCAAAAGGAAAGAATAAATATTTTTGTCTTGTTTTTCTCCTTTTACAAACACTCAGAACCAGGTACCAAGAATGAGTTATTTCTTGCAAGCTCATGACATATGAAATCAGGAATATTTGAAAAAACTTCTTAAAGAAAAAAGAACTGCCTTGAAACTCACGTGCAYGGGAAATCCAAGGAAAATATGCTCAACAACTGCACGTTCCTCGTGATCACTTTGAAAAAAGTACTGAAATGCAATGGACTTGAATAGAAAATGAGGAACCCATGAGTTCCTGTAACTCAAGATGTCATGGACAAATACCACATCTTTAATAACATCATGTAATCTAACACAGCAGCAGCAGAGTGAGACAGTTGTATAAAATCCTGGGAAGGTCTCTGGAAATAAAGTGTCAAACTGTCTACAACTACAATGGGTTTTCAACATATACCACTTAATCTGGACTACTTAACGGGGCTATGGATTCCTATGACAAAAATACAGTAACAGTAAGGAAGACTTAGGAACCCAAATGAGGTTATTCATGGAACCTGTGATAATTGTCTTCAATACATTGAAACAGATACAGTGTCCTATCCAAAATAGCAAGCTGAGTAGATACAGAAAAAGTTCACCAAGTGCTACAGCGAAAACACAAAAAGAAGAGAAAAAAGAAGAGAAAATATGCTAACACCTTAGGGGCAAAATCAAATTCACAAAGAGGGGAAAACAAAACAAAACAAAACACAAAAGAAGACCTATTGATACTGCAGAGGAAAAATATGATAATGGAAAAGGCCCTGTCTAGGAGGTCACAGGCAATAAYGTTAGCAAGAAAACATTATGTCAAAGGTTGTACATGACAAAACAAAGTATAAAGGCACCATATCATGGAATTAGGCAATGACTGAGGGGATGAGATTTTGCATGTCCAATATTAATGCAACACAAACACAAATATGTGGTACATAAAGCTCAGGCTAGCATCAGATTCAAGGGCATAGAAACAAAAAGCAATTGAGTGCAAATAGGYGGCAGAGCATGAGCAACTACGGTGACCTGCAAAAACTCAGTTTTTTGCAAGAAAAAGTACAAAAAAAACCCACAAAGAAATGTACTAACCTAAGCCAATTTAAAATTGCTSAGGTGCACAACAATAATGCTACAAGGTTTATGCAAATTATAAGCAGAATACAAAATAAAAGTACAAAGACCAAACTACACATAATAAAAATATGAGAGACAGTGCTAACAGCTGAAACAAGTGAAGTTATGAAGCTAGAGAAATAATTAATAAAATACATAAATAAGCAMAACAAAATAATCCAGAGCAGGCAATTCTCTGTAGTATCCCTACAGCAAAGCTGCTAAAAATTACCAAGATGTATTTGAAAGACTGGGATGTTTTCCAARGATGTTACACCTGGAAATAAATTAAACAATTCAACCAGTACAACACCTGTCTTGCAAAACACCCATTGAATTAAAACAAACAAACAAACAAAACAGTAGGAGCAATAAAGCAAATGAAAAAAAATATAAAAACACAGCATTGCTAAATAAATATCAAGAGCRTCATTGAGAATACTAGGCAAGCTGCAAATCTGCAAAGATCCAAGGAGTTTAAACGAAGTACTGAGCCCAACTAATTACCAAATACTTAGCTTTGCAGAAAGCTGCTTGATTTAACAAAACCTATTATACTTTAAAGATGGATACTAGCAGGATTAGGATTAGTTGTTTGTCTCTAAGACAAAGATTCAGTATACATATGGTTCTCTCTCACTTTACTCAGCATTCACCTACTGAAATACCAAAGGCCCAGGGATGGCACATGGAATATGAAGAAAAAAAAATCTGCAGGAAAAGCAGTTACTGGTTTTAGGGTCAGTATTTCCAATGCTGCARTAGGAAATGGTGTGGGCAAAAACTTGAACCTGCCTGCTAAGGAGGGAGGTTCTCTGGAGCAGAAAATGATGTAACTGCCAATGTTGAAGGCCTCTCCCCCTTCTCCTCCCAGACTTTTGGCTGCCTTGCCCTGGATCAGCCTTTGCAGTGCAGCTGGCTGGCGTGGAGAAGAAGTCTCAGAATTCTTGTCTCAGGAGCTGCTTTTAAACTCAGGATCTCATCCTTGCTTTCATSCTGAGTTGTCCTGCAAGCCATGCATGTGCCTGGCCTTGTGCTGCATTGATTCAGGCCCCAACCCCCTGACTCAACTACCTGGTTTGACCTCAGACCTGCTGTGTCTCTAAGGACTTGTCCTTGGTGACGGCAACTCATGACTCAACCTGGTTTATGTCAGGGACCCACATTGCTCTCCTTGCTCTTGATGGGGGATCCCTGCCCTAGCCTGCCTTGCTTTCAGGATTGAGGGCTTGTCCCACTTATATTCCCTTGCAGAGCAGTTCCTGCCCTTGCARGAAGAGTCACTAGGATAATGTTATCAGGAGAACACTGCTGAAGACACTGAAAATCTTCAGTTTATATTATTGAAGCTTTAAGGCTAAGGTTTAGAAATACACGTGTCCAGAAAGGAATCAAGTTCTATTTAGCTGCCCTCTTGTCCTGAGCAGAGCAGGACTGCAAGATCATGAACATAATTCCAAGATCATGGGCATACCAGATACAGAAACCTCAGGAACACTGTTCAAGACAGTCATACGGCAGCTCCAAGACAAGGCATGGAAGTGATCCAGAACTGCACTACAGACAAAGATCTACATGTGCTAACACTACCATTCAGTCCAAATTGCCACSCATTGCAAGAGCAGCTCCACAAGCCACTCGAGAGCATCTGAATCACTGAGATTATTTGGATATATAAATTGCTTCAAATAGGCAGCAAAATCACTACACTTTCACATAGCTGAAAACAACGTCTTTCTCAGGAATACATTGATCTAGAACAAAATCTTCTATTTAAAGATGCTGGGCTACAATTTTTGAGATCTGGGGGATGGATGTGATGCTTATGAAAAACTAGTCAAGCATCAAAAAGAAACAATGACTTGTATAGCAWCAGGACCTAGATTGAAACAGGAATGGGATTTTCCACAGTAAACCACATATAAAATGCTTAATTATTACAGACAAGTCAGACTTTTATCAAGTAAATGAACTGACAGACATGACTGYAGTGACAATCAGAAGCAAAGCAATATGGCATGTCAGTAGGTTGATGGCAGAACCGGATTTACTGGCAATGAATTCCTGCAATTTTCCTGGGAATGAAAGCTGAGATTCATTGTATTATCACCACTTCCCTAATCAGTCAATCAAAAAGCAAATCTGAACCAGCATTACACCTTCAAAGCTTCTAATAAAGAGATCTGCTAAAAAAATTACAATACTCATGGCAAGTGATTCTTAAGCGGAGAGACAGTCACACAGAAAGCATAATAAATACTCTGACCCTAAGGTATATATGCAGAGTTATGTCTGCACTGCTACTGGAATGGCTCAGAGGTGCAGGATAGCACTTGGGAATTCTGTTTCATTTTGGAGCTAGATGCTTGCTGTATTTGCAAGACCACACACACTTAATCTGTAGTTACGTAGGAGTAAAGCACCTTAAAATGAAATAATTGAAGGARGCCCTGAAATGCACAAAGATAAGGATAAAGCCAACAGGACTGTGGGAGATAATAGTTATCTGCAGTAGTAAACACGAAGTGAGAACAATTCATGACTTGTGATAACATTTACTGTGAGAAAATAAATCAGGTGAAGAGAGTACAGTTGAAAGATGGAAAACACATGCACAGCTAGACAGAAATAAAGAAAATATAAAGAGCCTTTCGTTATCTTCACCTTGTAATTGAGATAATGCTTGTCTTTAATGATGTACCCTTAGCATGGTTCCTGCACTTAGCTGCAAGGCTGTAACAATGGCTCAATAACATCTGACTTTACGGATGGAGCTGCCTGGCAGAGATGGGTGGCGTTAGGCACTACTGAAACCTGCTGCTTGCAGTTCCACTGAGGAAGCTGAATGTACCTTTGTGTGCCTGGCACTACTAAGCACTCAGCTGCAAATCTCTCTAAGTTACTGATTTTTTTTTTTTTTTCAAAATAAATGATAAATTTCCTAATGTTGTCAAAGATTGAGGCATATAGTAATTTTACTTTTACATTGCTTCACATATTTTATTAACTTGTAGTGCATCTTATATAAGAAAAGATTATAGGGAAAGTGAAAAATAGACTGAAAACCTTGGCCTTATCTTAAGTATGAATATTTTGTGGCCTGACTAAAAGGATGCTTCATGTGAGTCTCCACTGCAATCTGCCTTATCTCTGGTATCATTAAATAATTACTTGGCTAATGGAGTAAGTTTAAAATTTGCAGTTATACTGGGGCAGAAGGGATTCCAGATCTGCTAGAGGACAGGAACAGAATTCAAAATGACATTATCACACTAGAAAAATACTGCTAAGTACAACACTAGGGATGAGCACAAACCTCTACACCAGGCTGGTGTCACCAACAGAGCCATGCAAGGCAGTAAACAGCTCACAGAACAAAATCCCTGCAGAAATCTAGGGGTCTTTAATGTATCATAATCTGCTGTGAATCAATGTCATGTTACTAAAAAGCATCCCATAGTAAGGTGCATAAGAGAAGGAAAGGGCTGTATGACATAAATKACACTTGGTGCTTATTTTTCAGCAGTGCTAAGAGTACTGCATTGGGCACTGGATGGCAGTATGGCAAGAACTAAAGCAGAACAAAGTGAATAATTGGAAATACAAAAGATGTGGCCTTTCAGGAGAACTGAATTAATTGGGGTACTTCAGCYTGAAGAAGAGAAGGGTGAGGCAGAATATGACAACAGCCCTCATATATAAAAGACAACTGCAAGGAAGAACAAGAGAATGATTTAAGTGCATGAACAAAAGATAAAACAAGAAGCAATGGACTCAAACAGCATCATGATGAACACATTAGACCTCAGAAGAGCTTTTGAACAATAAGAACAGGGAAACAGTTAACAGAATAAACTGCCAGAGGACAGAATAAACCTTTGGATATATAAACATAAAAACAAGGTGGTCAATCACAAATCAAGAATAACAAAGACAGACAAAGAAGCAGTGAAGCTGGATGAGTTCCTGAGTCCTTTCCAGACAAAATCTTACATTTACACTTTACTTTCCACTCACTAAGTTTCTACAGAAGRCATGGTTCTCTAGTAGACTGTTCTCTGTGTTAAGCCTTTCTCCTCACATTCAAAAACTGTAGTGAACTTTTATGTCTCTGAGTAAGCACAGTGGGCTTGTCATATTAGTCATATGCAAACACAGCATCGTTATTCTTTGAAAATCATTTTATGTAAGTAAAGGAAATAATTTCACTGTAAGTGAGACACTTAGGACACTCCTAGCTTTAGATAAATGTGCTTGAAAAAATAATCAAGTRCAACTTGGTCTAATACTGCTAATATTCTTTGAAGTAAGTAGGCTAAATTTACTTATGTTCATTTACAGATACAGAAGGAAACTTTTTAAAAAGTATTTTCTACTATATTTTGATCTGCCTCCCATGTATATTTTTTAAAATGTTGAGTAATTCATTTAGTTTTGATTAAGGAATAGTAGAATAGCAGCCAATCTGACTTGCTTTTCTGTTTCAAGAGTGACCCTTTGAAAATTCGTATATATTTGCTTGCCTTTTGGCGGGATAGACAACTACCTTGATTTCTGAAAACACCTGTACTGTCCTTTACTCACTAGTAAAATGTTACTAACACCTTAATTTAGTGTCTCCAGTAAGCATTTATTTCAAATTTACCAAGCCAGATACTGCTTTTTAATTAAACATAAGATGATTGTTAAAAGAGAACTTACTGAGCATTTAAAAGATAAATCTAATAGTCATGTAATTAGCTCAAAATTACATAAGCAAGAAATGCCTAATCTCATTCTTAGTAACACATGGACTTTGTAAGGATTTTGTAGATACTTAATTAACAGTTATCAAAATAGCCTAGAGCAAGACAGGTTTCTATTAATTGTTAAAATAGTGATAATTAATAAGCTTGTTAAATGATAATATGCTTAGGACAACTGACTCTTTTAATTTCTAACTATTCCAGTGTAATTCCCTAATGTCTTTATTAATATGCTATAACGCCAGTTTGTCCGAAAGAAACCAGTGATTATGAGTAGTTCAATTTGGAAGGTTTGTAAGAAGTAGGTGGTTAGCACCTATTAAAGGGTCCCTGTTCACTTCTGAAAATCCTAGTCACAACRCTTGAACTTCAATGGAGGGAGGAAAACATTGTCAGATAAGTTTTGATTGCCTAGTACTTCAAGGCGACTTCCTTTTTCTTCTCTAAGACTGTTCAGAGTTTCTTCTGAGGTTGTGATACCTAGAATGACTCCTTTTTGTCTGCTACAATTTTCAGGAGCATAAGGACAATTACCTGTTAATTTTCTAGCACTGTGGATAAATTATTAAGGCTGTACTTATCACCTATGGAAGAAAAAGATACCAATAATTTTGTTAATTGCAAGTCTAGATATTTAAGCCAGTGAAAGAACAGGACACAGTAAATCTCCATATTCCCTTATTAAATTTTTGGCCATGTATCATAAAATCATACTTTTATATATCTACATACTTATATATTTATACATAAATATACATACATATAGAGAGAGTTAATGCAAAYAATATCTGCAAAGAAATAGTATTTTTATAAATGGTAAAGATGCTTTTTAGAATATAAAAATGTATAACTACCAATACTATCATAATGTTTTTAGAAAGACTGGTAAAAGAGAATTTCTACACACTTCTCCACTCATTCAGAAAAAGGAAAATTGCTCTACATCCYAAAAAAATAGTGTTAGGATACTGAAGTTTCTGTTTAGCCCACGAACCAGTGGAATCAGATGGCTAGTAAAAACATCTGAGAGTGAAACAATGATCCTCTGTGTCCTTTTACAGTGGGCATTGACTTCAAAATATGTTTTCTTCTTAATGTTCTTCTGCCCCTAACTGTGAGAACATATTTCAACTCAAATAAATCTGTGAAACTGTATTTTCCTGTATTTAAATACCTTCTTTTTAGAGCTTTTTTTGTGTGTTTGTTTGTTTATTAAAGAGTTGGTAGATTGGAAAGAGGGCACTAACCCATGGCCCCTAGCCACAGGCAGCTAAATTAATTACAGGATTTAGAACACTTAGTATTATACATTACACAGTATGCTTTATACATTAAGCAGCATGCTTCATCTGAGCAGCTCCTACTACTTTTGCTATTGCTAACTATATAGTGATTGTCACCAAGAGTGTCTTCCTTTCTGCAGAGGAAACAAGACAGTATCTCCTATATACCCAGTGGAACTGCAAGAACTGAGCAAGCCTTTCAGCAGCCACTCCCTCTGCRGGATCAGAAAAACAGGTTACTCCAAATTAACATCAGATTACAAAACATCAGGTTCCACCSACCAGTAGAAGGATACCTTGGGAGTTAAATGATGAACAGTGAAGAAGTTGCTACTATCTGAAGTCTGCCTCRTCTGTATTTAAGCCATGTACTTGGCAAGCTAACCTTGCTGTTTCTCARTACAATGAAGCCGGCTTTCCTGGCAATGCCCTGGGGCTCCTGGGTGACAGTCTCCATTCAGACTGCAGACTGATGTGGATGTATTGCTTTACATGGCATTTATTATTTCACAAGTAGCATGGGAGTCAGTGATGTGGTAATTCATTTAATTTGTTTAACCTATTTAATATACTGGAGAGACTGTGGAAGCACTTGTCAGTGCACTAGCTGTGACAGTTCTAGGGGCTGTTTCATCTACATTTAAGACCATTATTTCCCTAAAATGTTTGTTAAAATTGACTATCTCATTTATTAAGTTAAAGTAACAATGACGCATTTCTTTGTTGCCTGCAATAGAAATTGAGATGTGATCAGTAATCACTGAATGACAAAGAAGGCAAGCATTACCTTACACTGCACATAACATTGGCGGTGAACACTGAAATGATCTCCTATAAATAATGCAAGAATAAAAAAGAAACACATCATCCTTATGGGACAGAAGTCTTCTATAGACAACTCTRTTATCACAAAGAGAGCAATAAGTGCATCCAGTACTATCTGTGGTAAATGTAGTTATGGCAGTGATAAAAAGTATGGTTGTGGGTGGAAAAGAAAAAAAAGGAATAATAAAAAAAAATAATAAAAAAGAAAAGGATAAAATGTGGCTTAAGCTTTTATTTCCTGGCTTTTGAGGTTTGACTCAAGAATGTTATAGGCAGAAGTTTACATGTTTCATTTAGTAATATTTTGGGAAACCAATTCCATGTCTTTTCAAGAAGTGCTTTAACATCTTTAATATTTTGTGATGACAGGAGCGACAATGTATGTGAAATAGTTTCTGAAGTTTTGTCACAGAGGGRCAACTTCTGACAGAGAAAATTATATCTGAGTGGAATGTGTAGTTGCTGATGGAGAACATTTTACCTGCAGAGAAACACCAATACTGCCAAAGCAGATTTTATCTGCCTGCTAACAGAAAGATTTTACCTGGTAGTGAAATGCAACTACTGACAGAGAAGATTTCATTCATCAGCAGTTGAACTTCTGTGGCACATAAAACTTTTTCTGTCAGACAYTGCACATAATTTTTTTCTCTATTGTAGAATAAAATCTGGCCCATGAGTTAATGAATCACTGAATCTCTGAGCAGAAGCCAAAACAATACGACACTCCAGAGAAGTAACYCTATTATGCAAAATATCACAATATCAACAATGTAATGATTTCATTTTTTTAGAGCAGTCATGTGGCAAAAAGGATGCTTAACTGTTAATGCCATAGGCTGGAGAACCAAGGTGTCTGGCACGCAAAGGGAACGAAGCCCCAAAGCAGCCTTTACTTAAACATGTCCACTTCTGTTTGTTTCCAGCCTTGAGTTACATCTTCCATTAGCCACAGAATTTGCTTCTCCAAATCTTTCATGAAGTGACTGCAAGTGAAGCCCTGTTTGTGCCAACAAGAAGACCGCAAGAACCTAGTAACACAGCTGCAGTGCAAAGGTTCACTCACGCACAGCCGAACAYGCAGGCAGCTGGTGTGGCAGGATATGGCAAAGTATGAACAAATGTCAGGTGATGTYAATTTAACTAGAGATACTGATCCGTAAGAAAGATCTTTGTCTTTCTAAACACATGTATTATATTTAATGCCATAGCTATAAGAGTTTCAGGCAGCTTTCTGCTTCCTTACAACTAACTAAGCAATCCACTCCTGTTTTTTACTGTTAAGAAGCAAATGCACAAGTGCAAAGGTGACCACAAACCTCTCAGACTGTAAAATATACACATAAAAGACAGTTCCCATTATTCTAGTTTTCAGATTCTTTTCACGTAGACTATTGAAAGAGATGAAAATGGATAAATGTGTAGCCACCAATRGCGTATGCCTCACTTTATAGAGAACTACCATTTCATTAAGTTTGAAGTTTTTGAAATAATATAATCATAATGAAAGAAAGGAAATAAAATTCTCAGAAAGTTCTCAAAGGAGTATTAAAAGATGAGATTTGAATAAGACTGATCAAATGTTGGAATGGAAGATGCAGATAGGTCATAAGCTTTTGCTTTTTTTTTGATTGCCCATATTGTCTCGAAACTGTTCAGCAGAACAAAGAGCTTTGTGGATGAAAGGCTGGTGTGAAGAAACATGAATGTCAACTTGAGTTCTGAAAGACAGTCTGCTAATGAAATATTCTAAAAGTCATTTTCAAGGTGGTAGAAAGTTCTCACTGATGTGCACCAATGCTTCTGATAAAAAGCATCAATAGTTATGCAAGTATTGGCTCTCAGGACAGAAAATAAAGCAAGGCTTGTATGACTTCAAATGTTGCAGAAAGGTATTTATTTTCTTATAACTGCAGAGGATAAAAACAGTAATTAGCATGTTTGTTTGGATTCTAGTTTGGGCAGACAAGACAAATCTGAATCAGTTAAATTCTAGATAATGAAAATCGGTTAATATCCAGTACAAACTGAGCAAAATGAAAATAAAGATTCTAAATGCATTTTTAATTCCAGGAAAAAAAAAAAAAAGGCACTATTTGCTTGCTCAATAAGTGTAATCAGTGTAACCTGAGACCAAAGACTAAATAGCACATTGGACTGTCTCTGGCAAGACAGATTTCTGACCCAGACATTGTGTGATATTAAATAGCTTCTTCATGATAGTGTAAAAGAAAAATATCTGAAAGGACTAAACATCTTTCCACAGTTCTAGGTAGGCACATCTAATTAAATCTTGGAATATAAAAGCTTCTGAAGTAATGCTGCCAATTCCCATCATCTACTYGGATTCTCTTGAGTACCTGAGCTACCTTATAAAAGAGTTATTTTATCTTTGATTTCCTTTAGGGACAAATTTTAAAAGTGCTGAAGTTTATACAGAGAAGGACTAATTTACYTTGAGTACCCTTTGATTTTATCTTGGCACTCTTTCTCATTAAARCAAGGATTTAAGTCTGTAACCTTGGTGTGCAGATGAACAGTTGGACAAAAAGAGCGGATTCAGGGAAGATATTAAGTATCTGAAGATAGGTGAAGTTTTTGCTTTTAGCACAAAATATTGACATAAGAATCAGTGCTGCCTGCAGCTATGTAATGCCCCAGAGTGCCTTTTGGGAAGCTCCCTGTATATTTAGGAAGCTCAGGGAGAGCCCAGCTAGTGCAGCGCTCATGTGACTAAGGCGCCTCTGCGCTCAATCCTGCCTGAATCTCAAGCAGGATTCAGAAACAATATACTTTTTCATCAAAGTCATTTGAGGYACTTGAGCCTGCTGGCAGATTCAGAGTATGCAGACCATAAACCAGCAGGAAAAAGCACACTATAAAATTAAATTGCAATGATCACYGTCTTGTCAAATATGGCCAAAGGAGGGGTGCTTTATACTAGAGCCAATAATTAACACGCTCTCCAGGAAGTGGAAGAGCTCCAGTCTGAGTGCCTGAAGTCCTACACTTATTGCCTCCCAGAAAACCCAGTGACAGAGTTAAAGGCTACTTAAAATCAGGCAAAGGTCACCCCTACTCATCCTGCTTAAGCCATCTCACAGTGTAGGAACGAAATCAAGTTTCAAGTATGAGAAGGGAAGCAGGGAAGCTAATTCTTAGCAGGTAAAGGCAAGAATGGTGAGATGTGCAACTCCACTCGCAGTCACTAATGTGCCCTCTTAAACATAATTCCAAGCCTGCTGCCATGCATGGCGTAGGATCCTGGCCATCTAAGAAAGGGCTCTACATTCCACACTGGCAGCCTAACTTTTAGGTAACTGAAATCTTCCTAAGATTTGTGTCTAAGACATCAAAACAGAGTCATTACTATTTTACTTCTGAGAACGTCATAGATATATAACATACTTTCTTAYTTGAGTGATAACATCAGGTCTTATTTTACTGTCACTATTTTCCATTAGATTATGGAAAGSCATAGGTTATTTTTTTCCAAAACAATACAGACAGATTTTAAAAAGATAATACATATTGTACACTAATTAAATAAAAAGTCTGCTCTTTTAACATTCATCCCTTTGGAAACRGGAAATGACTGGCTGGTATTGGCTGTTCTCACTTTCCGATTTAAATGAAGAACTGTGGGAAGGCTTTGCTGAATAGCCTTTGATTTTTTGTCAAGGCAGTTTTGCCAGAATTTTAACCTAGCTCCCTTAAGTGAAAGTAAAACATTAATTTACCCAGTCAGTCAGTCCCTGGATAAACCCTGGAAAGTGAAAAAGTGTTTAAAACAAAGATATCATAATCTTTTGAATACTTAAAAGAATGATAACAAAGCAAATAGGTCTCTGTTTAAAACTAGTTAAGATGCAATACTATTGTTCTGAATCCAAATGAACAGATGAAAGCCAGAGACAAGTTATAGCTTACAATTTAAAGTTACTTAGCCTTTTGCTTGAAAACGGCCCTAAATGAAATGTTTGACTCTTTTTAAATGTGTGACACCATCCATCACAATTTTATAGTTAGACACATAATAATGTATAATCTCAGCTTGCTGTCCACTTGCAAAAATGGGAATAGACTTGAAGAAATAAGCAATTTCCCAACAGAAAATTGGAAATTCTGCCAACCAATTCCAGGTGACCTGCCATCAATCAGTGTTAAATTCTCCCGAGCTATTGCTGAAGGGTATTGCCATTACTGACGGGCTTCACCTGGTGACTAATGGTATATAACAAATACATTCAAGAACTATAGAAATCCAAAGAATCTGTAATTGTCAGTTAACTTCCAGCAAAGACCTTCTCAGGCAATTCAGAAAGAAAGTGAGATTTCTATAATCTCCAAACTACTCATTTTTATTATAATGGTTAAAAAAAACCCCAGAATGACTCAACACCATGAAACTAAACAAATCATATTGAAAAATATTTATTACAGAATGATTTAACATAGATCTATTTTAGCCACATGCACTGAATATATACTAGTGTAACAACTACTCTAAACCTGGACACCAAATTCCAGCTGCTGATAAAACTCTGTGTGATTAATAATTAGGATTAATATTTGAAGTGTGCTGCTCCAGGTTAATAGGTTCCTTCATTTGCCTGAATATATATTTGTCTGCCCACGTATATCCAGCGTAGCTGTGAATTTACAGATGAGAAACATGCTACAGATATGAAATCTTGACTCTGTTGGATCAGTATCAAGCACAGACTTCTGTTATGTGGAAYTCTGTTAAGTGATGGATCTGTTACATGGAATCCTCAAGCCAAGGAAACAAGATTTTCACTGTTGTCAAAAACAGAATCCATTGAGACTCAAAGCTGTTAGGGAAGCACAGAAACTTTAACTCCCACCAAACTTTAAAGTAAAGTTTAGCCRTGATAGATTAAATCAGCAAGTCTCCTGTCCCCCAAATAGTCCTACCGAAGTCACTAGTTCTGAGTTTCCAGGTCCACAGGACTGTTGTGATCAGTAAGGCAGTGCGCACAGAGGCAAACAAATAATTCCACTTTTCTAATTTCTGTGGGACAAATCATAGGCACAATGAAAAGCATGCATATGAATATTAGCCTAATACTCATCATCTACCTAAGTTTATAAATCTAAAAAAGTGAGATGGGTCATTAATCATATGTTTAGAAAGCAAGAGATAATAGTACTAAAAAATGTCTGTTTCTCTGTTAATAAACCTGTCTCCTGCTATGCTATAATAATAATAGTGGCTTTCTACAGAAGGCACTACAACATTTTAAATCTCAGAGAAAAGCTGTATTACAGTTCTAATGTCTACAGAACACTGGGCCACTTGTGAAAACAAAACAAATTCAACAAAAAAACTAAAATGTAAATATTTTATATGYACTCAAGATCCTCTTTGTTCAAAGACATGAAAGCCGATGAAGGGAGAAACATGGATGCAGGCAGAAAAGAAACCTTTTAAATCACTGCTAATGCTCAGAGTAAGAAGCTTCTTCATGTCCTTCAACTGCACTGGCACAGATAAAATGCAGACAGAAGATGGCTCTACATAAGATAGACAGCTGGATTTTCTGTGTGATTTGCACCACAGCTGGAGATTTCTTCTGATGTGGTACTGATGATTTAAGAGTTCTGGTTTTGTTTGTAGGTCATGATGTGTCCTTCATATCCCTTGAGAAGGTAGCAATGACAACAGCTAAACACTTGGCTTTCCAAAATTATCAATAAGATTAGAAATATTTCTCTCAAGCAAAGCAAGACTTTGCTGATGTCATCCGATTCACTTAGTCAATGTTTGCTTCCTGTTGAGGAGATTGAGGGCAGAAAAGCAAACTTTCGTAAGGACAGAATTTCTCAATACAAGACTTGCAATGAGAGATGCAAAGTTAACATGTACTTGCATTTCTGCTTAATTAAGAAGCAGTCTGTTGAGACACCTCAGTGCCTGCCCAGGTTTCACTGCAGGAACTACTAAGAGTGGGACTCAGTTATGCATCTGGACTGAGTTGACAATGTGCCRAGATCTTCATTTCTGAAGTCAGGAGATGCTCAACTCTTCCCAAAATCCTGTAAATAATCAGATCTTTGTAGTGTTTGTTAGGTTTCTCACTGCATCCCTTTACCAATAAAGTAAAAAAGGAGGAAGTGCTAAGTGGAAAAAGAATCAGTTTCCAGGAGTAGGTTTAAGTCCTCATCATACTGAGAAATGGTATGTTCWCATTCTCTCCATAGCTTAGTGAGCTCTATGACTGTTTAACATCATTTGTAAAAGAAATCAGCTTAGATTTTCAATGTAGAGACTTAAAATATCCTTAAGTACTTAATGACAGATTGAAAGATTAAAAGAATAAAAGTAGGAATACTGAACAAAATAGCATCTAAGATATTAATTTAATTACAAAGTCTCTCTAAGGATACTGATCTGTTGGAATGGACTTAATTTCTCCCTTCTTTTTCAGAAGAGAGGAGCAGCAGATGACATGATCTTCTATTACTCTCTAGATCTGTGTCAGTGAGCAGTGCATTGCCACACTGCGTGGAACAATCCTCCTTCAAGTTTGTGTCTTTCTCAAGACGTGTTTTTTGAGAGCGCAGTCAGTAATGGAACTCATTGAAAGACTTCAAAATGAACATATATTAGGCTAAGAAAAAAAAAACAGATTTTCATTTGAAATCACATTTTCTGAGATAATTGCTCTCTTTCAAATTTTCCAGAGACAATCTAAAAATTATTTTAACTTGTCAAGTTAAACTCCAGTCCATCAAACACTTACTGAATGGTTCCCAATGCACAGGGAAGAATATTTAAAATATTTAAATATTTTCCGTCTGTTGAGTTGCTCCTAACATATACTGGTATTCACTGAGTCACTGATACCTCCAAATGATTTTTTGTAAAACCTAGACTTTGATTATTTAGACTACTTTAAAACAAATTAAATGTGTGTGCATTTCTCATTACTGTTATAAAAACAGTATGAATATATTTCTACATGTTATAGTTCCAAACTTTCGAATTCTGATTAAATTCCATAAAAAAGAATGAATTCTCCGCTAATATAATTAGATAAGTTCTACTGATGCCACAGCAATAAAGAGTGTAAATCAGCTGATTTTTAAATAGTATAAAAGGGATTTAGAGTTGTAAGTAACCTATCAGTATGTGACAGAATATATGCAATAGATAACCCTGAAAAAGAGCCTTTCTTCTATGTAAATAAATTCAGAGGAACGACTCAGACATATGCATTCCACTGAGCAGGAATAAAAATAGGTCCATACATTCTGACTTCTGAAAGAAAAAATACGTAGATATACAACACAGAGCACTCCTACCTTTAATTAAAGAGAGTTGCCTTAGAAATCCAAAGACAGAGCAAAGCTGGGATGAATACTAATTAGAGCTGCTGGAGCCCGAAGGAACATGTCCGTTTCAAGCTTTTCAACTCTCTCACAAAGCCTAGCAGGTTTTCCAGGTCTGTCCCATATTGTTCACACATGGAGCACCAGCATTGCCATCTGGGGCACCTCACAGTCATGCCATGTTAGTAGGAGAGAACCAGTCTTGCAGTTCACAATGAAATATGTGCTATGGTTTGTTTACCAAAATAAACATGTATGGAAACTACAGGAAACAGGGGTCCTTTCCCCTATAGTCTGGGGAGGAGAGCTTTAGTATGACACCACTCAAATTATTATGGAAAATATAGAAATGTATTAGTATTTTATCATTATGTAGAATGATGCCACTTCTGTAACATCACAGACATTTCTGGTAAATCTTAGAATAAAATAGAACAGCAATTTATGTCAAGATATACAAACAAACTGACTATTCCTCTCCCACACACACATTTCTAATTCAGGAAAAAATTTGGTATCACAAAATACTTGAAAGTATGTGTTTTTTCAAGTGTACCACACTGGCACTGCTTGGGAGCTACTATTTTTTGTGTTACTTCTCACAGCACCACTATCAGTGCCACTGTTCTGTTTTCCAGGCCTATTTCTATCCAGGTTAGATTATGTGAAGCTGTTTTATTTCTTCCAACAGACTACTAACCCTCCCTCACTGTGGAAAGACCATCAGTTTGTTGGTTGTGCATGTGGCACCTTTGGGATTCTGAGCTAACAATCACCATTGCAAGCAATTTGGAATACAGAGGGGGCTCTACAGTACCTGGTTTGGAGTGCGGTTAGTAATACCTTTCAGCAGGGACAACCCAATTTGGAAAAATCTTACAGTAAAGGACCCATAGTCCCAGTGGGAGAAAAAATACAGAAGTAAGGCAAGGCAACCTAGCTCAAAGAGCATACATGTGATAACTGTGTACTCTGATGAGACTTAGACAACAAGAGATTTTRGAGATAAGGGCTCAAAAGATGAAAAGCACAGAAGTTTAGAATCTGTTCTCCAACCCATAACCTCATGGTTTGCTCMCTAAGGATCTCCACTGCAGTCTTTTGCTTAGCCACTCTACACTCCCTGAGTAGGAGCTGTGGAATATTTTGTATGGGTGCATCTTTGTAAGTACCAGAAACAATCAGTGAAGCCAGATAATGACGAAGTGAAGAATCTCCTTTAGAAAAAGGATTTAAACTCACCTCACACTTCATGCAAGCATCAAACTCATGGCTAAGCAACAAACTGTAGAGTGGAATATAATGAGGCAGCTGTATAATGTCACATTACAAAAAGCTGTGCAACACTGAATTCAAAGAAAAAAATATCCTTCTGATAATATAGCTCTCTTTCCCTCTACTAAAAAAAGTATAGAATAAAATTAGGAAACATATTCAACCACAGCAATCTCTTACAGTTGCTGCTAATTAGCTAGTTTTTCTGTCAGTATATATGCAATAGAACACTACACTGAGATACTTCAGAGATTACAAGAAATTATGTATATGAATTACATGTGCTGTTACAAACTGATAATTTTTCATCAGAAGATAACACAATTCTGGAGCACAAACTCATGGGTATTTGATTGCTAACATGCTATTTTTAGAAGTGACCTTTAATGAATTTTTATCTGCAATTTCATTAGTTGTCTGAAATTCTTTACTTAGATTCTTTAGGAATCCATCCTAAGCTCTAAATTTTTTATGTCCAAGATGGATGAGTCTGCTGTGTCTGACTACTCATTTGGAGTAGCTACTCAATTAATCCCTAATTTGGGGTATTGTGTTGTCCCAAATTTAAACAGACATAACTGCAAAGATGAATCAGGCCTGAGATATCTGTTTTCCTGGTGTTACATGGAGATAATGAAAATAGTTGCATGGTAGATGGCAATAAAAATGAAGTAAGCAAAAAGTAAATATGAGAAATTCTGTGGATGACTCTTAAGAAATGGCTCCACTTTTAAGAGCATTTTTCTTGGGCAGAAATCATTTCTCATTTGCAGGATCTTTTTTAGTCTTTCTTATCCTACACTTTTAGAAAAAAAAAATTRGAATGTGCAACTCATGCAACAGTGAAGAGAGAAGCTGGCTATCCCAATCTTTTATACCCCGGAAGCTATATGTGCTTTCCCAGGCCTATGGCACAGATGCTGCCTTTCTACACTGTGCCCTTTCCATGCTGCAGCCTCTTGGTGCAGCTACAATAGAGCTTGTTACTATTTTATCTCCCATTCTGTAAGGGATAAGAAGATATAGTTTGTTCTGTATCTTAATAAGTACCAGGCTGTGGACTGTGAAAGGCAAGTGTTGATATGAAATTTTTAAGAGAGTTCTCGTAATGAAGCAGTACTAGTGACACAGATCTTCTAATCAGGCATTTAGTAATTTTGTTTTGCAGCTTGGAAAATGTCTTTCATTTATATTCACCTCCTAGGAGCTGTATGTCAGGCAATTATTCTTTACCAGAAGATTTCAAAGTCCAAGCAAATTAAATGGGTTCTGTTCTTAAAGTAATAGTGCCCTCAAAGCATCATTACTGTTGTTGAGAAATAGAAATCCTGACAGCACAAAGGCCTCCGTTCTCTATGAATACAGGTGTAATTCCTATTAATGTTATTGAAAATCATATGCATATTTACAGGTATAAAGTAGAGCTTCTCTGGATGAATAACATAGCTGAATACAATTCTGAAGGAAAGGCATTTAACAGGATAAATGAGTTCTGTCTTCAGAACACTGAGACTTCTGAATTAATCMAAGTATTACGGCATGTAGTGATATGAGTTCCAAACCTGCCTGGATATTAGTTGGTTTGGTCAGGAGCAGAGAGCTGAGGAAGGAACAGCAGCCTTGCAATACTCGCACCAGTGAGCATTAGCTTGCCTTTGAATCATTACTGGATAAATGTCCTTGTGCAATAGAGCAAATCTCCATGTTTTGCTAAACTGTAGCCTTAGATTGCTCCTCACTGAAATAAAAAATAAATGGTTGATTTTTATGCCAGCAGTCATTCAAAAATCATCATTTGCAGTCAGCTGGAACCACTGCCTGAAGCATAAGCCAACTGCAAGCCTGCAGTGGGGGTTAAAATATGGATGTACAGAAGTCTGGGGAATTATATGATGTCACTCTTCTTTTAGGAGGAAAATCCAGAGCCCACAGAGAAGCCTGCAGTACAGTCCTAGAAATATGCAGATGTAGCAAACTCCAAGAAAGATGTGAAGACAAATTGCACCTGAAGAGATGTGGACTCAGCCAAGACAGCATTTTCYGCTGTTTGATTTCCACTGAGTTTGGGTGAAACTTGGATTTTGTGCATATTACCTCCCTATCCCCGGCAAAAAAAAAATATATATTTTTTATTTTCTTACCAACCAATGAAAGCTCGATTCTAAATTCACCAACAACCAGAAGCAATAACACTACTTCTCATTTCATTTTTGTTTCATTTTTGCTCAGTTACGTACATTTTCAAAGTGGTGCAAGGGAAAACGGGCAGAGAAATGCTTTCAAGAGAACAGATTTTTCAGAGAGACCTTTTGAAACCCTTGAATTAGAAATTATTCTTCAAAGCATCTTTTTGGGTAGTATCTTTACATTTAAAGCCATAAGAAAATGATGTCCCAGTTTATGTGAGAGACTAGAATTCTTGGACAGGTTACTGATAAAGTAGAACTATGGCACAGAAGGCTGTTAGGAGAACTCCAAGCAAGCCAGTACAATGTATGTTGCTAAAATGCTACTTAAAATGACAATATTTCCTCTGACTGTATYAAAAAAACTCACCACCATAATCAGACAGGCTTTCGATGACACAGTGTTACTGTCATCCTTTCTTTGCAAGGCTCACAGAAGAGGGAGGCTTACAACAATTTCCTTGAGAACACACAAGTTGTTGACTGTCCAACACTCTGGTAAATCATTCTGGTTATTACTTTGTTATTTCTAATTGTCAAGATATGGTTGTATATACAGAATTGTCTTCATCACTTGCCTTTCCCACCTATCTATACAGTAATAACATTAGCAAGGTCATAGATACTACAGTCAGTGCAGATGAAAATCTCTGCCTGTTTGGACAGTGTCACAGTTCCAGCTTTTCTTCACTGATTTCTGGATAGCAGGATTTGATGCCTTTTTAGTTCATATTTTTGCAGTTACATCAAAAATTATGCAAAATTTGGCATAGTCAATTTACAGTTATTATCACTTGCTTGTAAACTTTTGATTAATTYCCCAATTTAGCTACCTAGCTTCCAGTTTCACTAGAGTAGCACTCTTTGTACTTTACATTCATTAAAGTGAGGAAAAGACGACAACAGTATAACATGAAGCTAAGTGTTACTTTCAAAGGCAACTTAAGATAATATTYGCAAAAGCATTTCAGTGATCTGAGGTCTAGAAAGCCTATGAGGAAAGGCTGAAAGAATGAGGTTTGTTTAATGTGTAGAATAAGGACACTGAATGTCAGCAACACGGTAATAGCCTTCAAACAACTGAAAAAACAGAGCAAGAGTTTAKTTACAGAATTTTATCCATCACAGCAAAGTTCGACTCTTTTAGGCCACTGCTGTATCAGATATTTAATCACTGCTTCCCATTAAGTCTCTGCTTAAAACCAGCTCTCTTCACTCATTTTTATTCTTCTTACTCTTTCTTCCATTATTTTACCTACAAGCCAGTCTTTATTGCTGAACCAAAGTGTTGAAAGCACACTGACATTACAGCATTATCTCCGAATTACTTACAAGGTATTTAATATATTCTACTGTGTATAATTCCATGGARCCTTGACATTTAGATATTAGTATAAATAATAAACAATATTGCCCAATTATGATTAAAATTGAAGAAACAAACCGTGCCTTATATAAATGGAAAAAGAAAAGAAAAGGTGGCTTCGGTAGTAAACAGAGATGCAGGAAAACCCATTAGGAGTCATAAGATAACTACACTTAAAGGCATACAATTACACTGTGTCAAAACTAATYGAGGGAAGCAGCCTGTCACTAATGCAATTGTGCTTTAATAATCGAGATGGCATCTACACGTGCCAGTGAGAAAGGCAACCTCAGAAAACTTTAGAAGATATCAGGTTTACTTTCTCAGCTATTTGTGTTGAGCACCAAGCTGAAATAATTGGCCACATTGTTTCAAACCATTCGGTTTCTGCTTGAGTGGGCAGCAGGACCTCCTGCAGAGCAGGGTAACCCACAGTATGTTGCGAGGACCTTCAAAATGCACCAGGCGGTCCCTTGAGAAGCATCCCATGTCATCTGATCTCCTGGCGTTTTTTGTGCTCTAAATTTATAGTCTGTCAGGGTTGTCAATGTGAAAGCCATTTAGATGTTGTCATGTTTTTCACTTCTTACTCTAAAATGTTCCAGAAATGAATCCACTCTCTCTGAAGAACTAGAGAGAACTGGTCTCAGAATTGGTCAGAACTTCATTTAGTGTCTTATTAAGAGCTTATCAAGTGTTATCAAGTGAAAAGGACTGGAACAAAGAAGAATAAAATATTTTATTTCTCCGCCCCCCACCTAGTCTGAATGACAACCCTTTTGAGGTCAGTATTGCTAAAGCCTGTAAAATGGCTACGAATCACAATCAAATAACTGTCAGGTGCCTTATTAAATTTAATTCAATTCCATAGCACATCTTAAGGGACCATCGCTAGCTTCCAATTTAGACAAAGATTAAATAATAGTTGATCAAAGATTTATGGAATTCTAAAGTGATACTAAACACAATGTGCTATGCCATGAAAGCTTTCTCTGGTGCAGTGGGGTTAGAAGTGGCCTATTTTAATGGTTTTATGTAAGTGCCACTTTTCATAGGAGGAAAAAATTAGCAATTCACAATCACATCATCTAATTAAAATCTCATAATTCAATGACTAAATCAAGTTTACACTAACATTAGGATTTAAACCATTGACTAGAAAGAATAAAAAACAACAACTAYCACAGCAAAAGAAGCAAACCAACATTACCATTCTTTTTTTTTTCTAATTCAGAAAAACTTTCCTAACATCACTTCTGTTAGGTTTTGAGACTAGCAATTATCCGTCTAGAGTCCAAGACAGAATATGATGTTCTGTGCACCCCAAAGTATCCTGTCATTTTTGGATTTCATGCTCTACCTTTCCTGTGTGTTTACTTATATTCATCCACGTAATATCTGAGGACATCCTTCATGGAATTCGTCTTCACAACACCCTTGGTAGGGAAGCATAGGGACACATTATTCCTACTTGTTAATTAGAGCAAGGAGTGATTAATCCAGAAGCACATGGGAAATGCACAGGTGAGCTAGGGAGGTCTCCTAAGCACAAGTTAGTAGAAGCAGTAATTACTAGACTGCCTGTTTTCACCACTATGACATACCAGGTTTCTACCTGAAAATGGTAATAAGCTACATGCAATTATAACATAGCAGTATATTAATAGTATTAAGAGCACACAGGGGAAAGAAAGGGAAGTAATGAGAAAAGATATGAGATTTTCTCTTGTTGCTGAATTAAAAATCCTAAATAAGCAGAGAGTCACTAGCAAAGAAATGCCAGTCTTACACACTTAAAGAGAAAACTTGAAATAATATTTGTCTGTTTTCAAAGCAATCTGATTCCTTACAAACTGTGTGCTTTATCACAGGTTCCAGGGTTCTAGAAGAAGTTTAGGCTAGGGCTTTGGCAGATATTTATGATTTTAAACATATATCAGAATTAGCCAAATTCTTCTGTGGTGAAACTTCTTGGAAGTCAACAAACATGATACACTGATTTCTGAAATGCAACTCAAGAATAAACTTACTGTTTTGTACATCTGGACCGGGGCTCTCCACCCTCTCTGAATACCTGCAGCATCCTTCCTACTGATTGACTGAATCCCAATGATTTGTTACTGATGACTATGTGTATCCTAGAAATGCAGATCTGTTTACAGAAAAACTATGCACAGGACAAATATGCAAAGCTCAGATCTTTTTGTATCCTATTTACACTGTTGCAGTCCCATTGACCTCAGGAACACATGAAAGCGAAGGCAGAATTTGCAGTGAGAAATTTATAGAGATAACCCATATAGAAATTTATGACTCATTCAGAATTCAAATGGAACATGAAGAAAGATATAATTTAAGATTACTTTCTGTTAGCAGCCCATGTACTTTTGTATATTTCAAAATATACTTGGCATAAAATCAAAAGAACTACGGTCAATAACAATGTTTGTACTTACACTACCCTACTTACATGAGGTTATTTCATTATCTGTACAAAATAAGCATAAACTAGGTTCTTGTGAAGGCAATTCATAAATGCCAGCAATAAAGAAGACAAAAAAGTAGTTTACAATAAACATGTTTACTTTTTACTAATAATTTCAAAGACAGAACCTTTCACCTCTACTCAGTAACATCATAGAAAATAAAGCCAATACTCTTTCGTCACACATTTAAAAAGGAAGATGCAAATTTAAGTGAAACCTAAGAAGAACTATTGCCTGCTGATCATATATTCATCATTAGTATAACTAATTCATTTGCATACTACTGAAAATCTGTGATTTAAGATGAATTCTGAAGGCACAAAGTAGCTACATATAGAGATGGATTAAACAACAATTAACAGGCTTTCTTGCACTTCATTTCAAATAATAACATTTGTCACTTTTTTGTGATTAGGAGAGATAAAGATTCAAGATTAGCAAATTAAAAAAATAAGAGCTAGCAAAAATKAACTGAAGTGGAAACACACTGTATGTCCCTCATTTATCTGCAAAAGATTTTCTTTTCAACGTGCTCTTAACGTGCAAGCTTCTCCTTAACATTAAGCATGTGAAATGTAAGTATTTCTAAAACATGTTAATTTGCAACTGCCAATGCCACAGAAACCCCTCCCCAAGCTCCTCCAATGGGATTTCCATCTGAGGAAAAAAAACTCATCTGAATTCAATGTACTAGGATGGTTAATATTCCTCTTCTGGAAAATAGCTCCAAGGGAACAGCTAGAGATTAACAGACAGGAAAGACAGAAAGACAGACAGAAAGAAAAAGATTTAGTTTAAGACTGATAAATTTCCCCTTTTGTTATTTTTTGGCCTTAGATAAAATGAGGCTTATTACTCTTCCAAAAGAGGAGACCAGCATTGCCTTTTACATTACAGGAGAGGGGGAAAAAAAAAAAAAAAAAAAAAATCACAAAAACTTATGCCAGTGGTAAATGACTCTTTCCTTTCCAGCAGACATCTTTCCCAACAAGTTGATCCGCCTTTTTCTTAGTTCCATCAAGCTGAGGATGGATCAGATACAATTGCAAAGATAGGTGAAATCTACTTTCCCAATTCAGAGGCAATATAAAAACATACATTCAGAGGCAATATGTAAAGCTTTTGTTCTTAGCTGTATCACTGGTCATGAATCCTTCTACTGTTACTTAGTGCTGCTTCTTTCAAAGAAACGACATTTCACTATGTGATTTCCCAGTTGCTCAGCTCCAGAAACCGCATTCGATAAAATCCTACCTTGAAATCTTTACCCATTTACAAAGCTTTAATTCTATTACATAGACCTTAGGCTGTTTCTGGAACATTCCGAGGGCGCTGCTGGGAAGCTACTGAAAGCCACGTTGGTTTTGAAAATGGGCTCTTGGTCTAATATATGGACAGGCAGGATAAATCACAGTTAAACTGCAGGGGTCAAACTCCCTGATGAAGAAATCTGTCTTTGTTCCATCAGCAATGCCCACTATTAGATGTGCACATACCTTGAAATTAAGCCAGTGGAAGCTACGTGGAAAACGTGGTTTCAACRCTTTAATCAAAGGAAAAGCCAAGCACCACAAAAAAATTACCTGCATTCTCAACCTGCACTGTCTCACGGCTCAATTTCTAGGCTCAGGTAAACACCTCTTATTTCTCTTTACTTACAAAATATAAACAGAAATATTTGATATTTTTATTGCTGATTTTGTATTTAAAGGTAAAGTGTGACAGAAGAAAAACAACTGAGGTGTAAATCAAAGTGTATAAACAATATGTTCACGTCAATTAGGAAGTAAATTCACTCTTGAAATCTATACAGGACAATGCATTCGATAAAAGGCTTATACATCAAAAGGAAAAAAAAMCGTGATTTTTCTGTCCAAAAGCTATCTGAAGGATGAAGCCTATAGTTCAGAAACTATATGATGCATTTTCTCTCTAAATCAGAGAGAAGCTACTGAGCTACTTAGAAAAGGATCGCATATACATTGTAGCAGAAAACCTCTTAGACTTAAGCATATTGACACTGCTTTCTTCTTTGTTTTCTTTTGCAAGTAAAGCTGAATAACATATTTGTTTATTTAACTATGTATAACCAATAAAACCAATTGCAAAAAAAAAAAAAAACACAGTCATCTGTAAAATCAAAGTAATTTCATTTTGAAAAGGGTCTTCCTCTCTTACATTTTCTAGAAACCTGCTAGAGACCTTATGAAGGGGTCTGTTTTTCAGCAAGTGCTGTGTTGCAAACATGACTGAGCTTTATTTTTCTTGTATCTTTTCTAGGAAGATAACTTCCTATATTAGGTTAAGGACTCAAATGAAACTTCTATTGCTTGAGCATTTTGCTTTCAGCATAAAATCCTGCATCAATATTTCTGCCACTTGTGGGCCTTTTTTTTTTTAAAAAAAAAGTCTTGTTTTCCACATGAAAATGAAACTTTTAAACTTCTATTTACAAACTAAGGGCTTATGTGTAATAAAAATCATGTGAACCAAAGAATACTTAATAGAAAATGGCATCTATAAAGGACAAAGAAGCCAAGAAAGTCTCCTGGTAGCTTAAACATGTGACAGACCCATGGGCAGCTTCAAAGCTGCTAGGATGATGCATCTGCCAAGCAGCCAGCTGCTCCTGCTAGACAATCTCTTCTGTGACTTGGCATCTAGGTCTTGTGCTTGCCATTTAGAAGCAAGAGGATACAGAATGGCTGGTCACTACCCCTTCACATCTGCACTAATCCCCATGGAGACAGTGGGTTCCATGAGAAGGAACATTTGTGCTCTGAAAAGCTGGTACAGTCATTTTTTTGAGGGGGAGGAGAATCCACAAGTGAAAGAGGTATTATTGTAAGAGCTCCTTTGTCCCCACTAACACAGTGTCTCAGGGCTCAGAAAAGCCTTTGTAACACAGTGAGGAATGATAACAGCAGTCTTCTATCTCCATTTTGAAGGCAACTAATATACCAGTGATTAGGCAGCTCAGCAAATCTGTGCCAGATTAAGGATGTGAACATGTCTCTCCAGATGTGAGCCTGATGTGCTGCCTATTGGACCGTGCCTTCTTCCTGATAAAGGGTACAACATTTCTAAGCATGAGTTTTGCCCTGAAGCAGTCAGCAGAAAAGAAACCTTTACAACTAAGTTACAGTTGCACAACACTTTCCCTCAAAAATCTTTCACACACTTAATGTAGGCCTCAGATGTCATGTTTTAAATTATTTCATACTATATTAAAGCAAATGCATAATTTAGTAGAGAAACATATCCAAATTGTAGGGAAAATTTATATATGATTATTTTCTGAAGAGATGGTGTGTTCATATTCACATGTGTGAATGGAGGAATTATGACTGATGGAGGAAAAATGACTGATTAAGATCACAGTCATTTGTAGAAACAACAATCAAAACATCTTCATTCTGTATAACACTACATAAATATCCCCAAAACTAATGACATGGGAAGAAAGCTTGTTCACCAAACATACTAAGTGACATGTTTTTTTGTCTTTGTTGTTGTCTCCTGTGGATACTATCAAAAGATGAAGTCAAGCTGAAAATTACTGATTTCTAAAATGTATAGTGCCTAGTTCTTCTGATAGATGATTGATTGCATCTTGAAATTTGTAAATGCTGTAACTTGCAGGGAAGCCATTTAAACAGAAGACAACATGCTAACTGAGGACTACAATCAGTATGTTATCTTCATTTATGAAGTGGTGGAAGTACTGTACTTCTAATGACCACCTTTAGTAAACCTGCATCATGATTAGAGGATTCCACCTCATGGAAACTGGTGGAAAACAGAGATAAGACGTAATCTGGGAGGCAGACAATCCCAATAGCTGGCTCATCAGGTTGCCAGGCCCCCGAGTTAGCTCATGCCAACTCTGCAAGATGCCATTTAGAAAGTAAGTGTTATTGAGCTGTCCTCTCAGTTCCTACAATCAAAACAAATTGAAAGGAAGTTCTGCTGTGATAGACATTTTCTTATGGTTGAATCTGCCTTAACCACTGCAGCTAAAATAATGCATTAGAGAGATGTGACACCTACTGTATTTACAGTTTGCATCGTCTCGTTGCCACGACATATCTCTTTTATAAGCATTATTCGCTACATCTCTAGAAACTGCAGAAAGAAAGTACCAAAACAAAAGTGAAATACTTGCATTTCACAACTACACTGTTAATAATAATGCTAAACCAAAGGTCTATAACAAAACAACTCATGGTAAGTACGATGCTAAGTGGAAGAGAAGAGGCAACAGGCCAAATAGACAATAGGCCAAAAGAGACAATAGGCCAAATTTTTAAGTAAAGAGGAATAGGAAATTKGGATAAGAAATGAAACGGATCCCACTCTTGTATTACAGAATTTCCTAACCTTTGGGTATTTTGCCACAGGTTTTGATTGAAACAACACACGTCAATAGACAAAGCACTGTGCATCTCAGTCATGGCTAAGTATGTTGCTATAATGAGGATCTCTGGTGAATCTGTTTGCGTTTTGAGGCCTGAATTTATGGTAAGCTATTACGTTCACTCAAATCACAATAGGGAAAGTAATAATAAAAACCTGCTATGGCTGCAATAGAAAGCTCACAAGCAGGGCAAATAAGYCCCTTTGGAAGTTATTCAGATTAAGTTACCCTCATTTTGGGAAGTAAATATTTGTTAACAAATAAAATTTTATTATTATTGTTATTTTATCTATACTACTCTGTTCTGTGGCTGGCAAGTTTCCATTTTGACTTTTATTTCTGAAATATCATATTGTCAGGAACTACACTGATTGAACTGTATAATCAGTAGACTCAGGTCACATGCTGCAAAGCTTCTTGTTCATATTTATCTACAGGAAGTGATTCCAACCAACCCACTACAAGCAAATGGGTTCTCAAATAAAGGGTCATTAGTCGCCAATAAATAAGAAATCCTGATATCAATTGGGGTGGCAGAAAATCCCCACCATCTCTTGACACCTGTCTGCACTCATTTCTCCATCAAAAACCACCATTTGCCTGATAATACTGGGAATTTAAACCATATCTATCACAAACACAATCAAATTCCTAAAAACATTGTGTTTTGACATGAATAGCCTCTGGGTTATGTGTCAAAAAAAACAAACAAAAACAAAACTGAAAAAAACCACAGTTATACAGAACAGGTATAAATATGCACAATTAATCAATTAATAAAAGAAATTTGCCCARGTGGGCAAATATCCTTTTGCCTGACCATCTGCTTCTCCAAATCTTCCTTCACCATAATTAAATACATGTGGATTATTTCACTAGAGCTAGGCCTGCTTATATCAGCAAAGATGTGGTTCAATTTACCTGTGCAACTTCCTCACCTTTTATCTGTCTTTTGGCACACATGACAAATACAAATGTCCAGCAGGAGAAAAAGGTATATATGGTCCAATCCACCAACACTGTCAATAGTGGTTAGAACCCACTAATTAAGTTGCATAAAGTGACCAAACTAATTAGCAAGGTACAGAAAGTGAAATATCATTAGTCAGTCAATCAATGCTTGTTTCCATTAAATGAATGAGTGTTTCCCAATAATTCAGGGTCACTGTCAACCTCCCAAATTTCCTATTGGACTGACTACATTGACCTCTCACCAAATTTTTATTTGAAATCCCTAACAGAATGACTTGTTTCTACCTACTACTTACACTCCAATACACCACCAATGATTACCATCTGAGAAACACCAAAATGGCATCAGTTGTTTCAGATTTATTTCAGTTCCTTTCAGTGAGAATAACAAGTAAGACCTTAACTTTTCCAGGTCCAAAGTGATCCCAAGACTTGTTGTAATAAATATCCTCATTTAGGAAGTATTTATTGAGGTATAAAACTCACAGCTATAAAGAAACCCTGCCAAAGGCACAGCTGACCTAAGGAAACTGCTAAAAGAGGTATCTAATCTTTGATGATTGGCAGAGCCCCAAGACATGTTGAGTGGCAGTAAGAGTAAATTTAAGCTTATTGGCATTAGGCTCACTTTTTCTACTTAGCTTTCATAGATTCCTCCAAATCAGTCTGCTGACCCCCAGCATACTGCCAGACCATAGGTTGCGAACCGCTCTGTAGATACATAAAACTAGAACAGTATCAAGCTTTAATATGCTAGGCATTCCCCGAAGAATATTTACAGATATGCCTTCACTGCAAGGTCTGCTGACTCAAATATTCTGCTGCCTAAACTTTAGCTCATTTACTTTAGTGCTTAAAGCCTTACAGGAATCCCTCAGCAGTCTGAAGACTGGATAGCTAAAACAGTAAACATTGACTTTTAGTCATTATCATCTGCATTTTCACTGATGGCATGTAATTGTTTATGGCACCTTATTCGTGCTAGCATAAAAACAGGTAAGTAATTTCAAGACAAAGGTAAGAAAATAAAATATTAATTGTGCTTGTGAATCTTGTCATTCTCTGACTTTAGAGTTGTCCACATATGAGTACATTCCTCTGGCTACTATCATTCCTTAATGCCCGTATTATTCCAAATCTTCTGCTACACATGCATCCAGACATCCCAAATAATATTTTGGGACTGAAACATTTCTATCAGTTTAGGTAGCATTATCAAATTCAGTGCAAGAGAATGATCCACATAAATACTGGCTGGAACAAGAGTGCATGATGAAGTACCTCTTATTGATTAGTAGATTTGCTCTTGCGTACAGTATTTCACAACATCCTTAATCAAGCCTTCTCTAAGAGATTCCAGTAAGATTTAAATAAAATTCTTGATTTTGATGAATAGGCTCTCAAACCAGGGTTAGACTTGCAATTTCTCTAGCTATCAGTTGGACCTTTCATTGTCATTTCAGGCACAGAAATATGTCTTAATATATAATTAAAACCAAAAACACATATTCATAGAGAAATCATATATCTTGCTGTGAAGGAGCTAGCATTCTACTCTGAAGAACAGCTGTTACCAGCATATCAGGTGATCTCATTCTCAGAGGGGGTAATCTTCGTAACCTCTCTTTATAAATCTGGCTTCAGTCTAGCTGGGAAGCATGCAGAGCCATGTTTCACAAGTCAGCGGAAATACACTTTACAACATGAGCCCTTGTTTTGGATGCCATTTCTAAATTTCCACATAATATGGAAATTAATGAAAACACAAGGAAAACCAAAGAAAAGAGCTTGAGATGCAAGACCTCTCTGCCACCAAGTATCATGAAATAAGAGATATTAAAATGAGAAGCAGTGAAGGTAGGAAGATAGGAGGAAAAAGTGTTTATGAGCCAATTGCATAAAGTATAAATTAGATTCATTCATCCATTTCATTTTTTTTCCCAAGTATTCCATCTCCAGGACTCTCCAGGACATCCATTTAAGAACATTGTTCCTGCACTTTTCTCTAGCCAAGCAAACACTATTTTAGACATAGAAGAACAGTTGGTTGCATTAGTACATAAGAAATTAGTTCCTAATGATTATTAGCATATGTGTAAATGATCGGTTACAAGCATACAGCTACTATGAGCCTACCAAAATTTGAAATCAGATCTGCAGAATATGTTTTTTTTTTCCTTACAGTGTAGCAATTATACAGGAGATGACATATACATTTCACCTTTTTCCCATATGTATCTTTAGGATTAAATATGCAACATTTTTTCAAAAGTTTCAAACCAAAAAAGATCATCTTTGCATACATAGGTGCTGTTTTACAATCACTACATTTTTTACATTTTACATTTTTGTTCACAAATATCATTTGGATTCATTGGAAGCAAGCAAGACTTCTGTACTGCATGGAATCATTATACCATCAAATACCATCACGTCTTTTGTCCAGAAGAGATATTTCGTGACAAAATCCAAAAATGAGCATTATCTCCTAATAGTTACTGGAGGATTTCACCTAGCCTAACTAAGGGAATAAGCACTGCATCATTGCTACACTACGTTTTTAAAGTATTAATCTTTGGTTTAGAACTGATAGCCATTTCATCCTTTATCCATTCATTCCACAGGTATACGCTAAGCAGGGAGTTTGGAGTTTCAAAAAAAATCACTGAAATGAAGCAGTGCTAAAAATAATAGAAATGCGTCTTCTGAAGTTAGATGTTTGATTTATTAAAAATGGTTCAAACATTTTTCCTAATTAATATGAGCAAAGTGCCTAACAAAACTAGAAAAAGTGTCTGTCTAGTTTGCACTCCACTGAGACTAATACTCATTCTTCACAGTTTGAAGGGCAAAGTTGAGTGGGAGAGAAGAGAGAGCACCAATTTTTGTCTCAGTGACAGTACCAAAAATGGCCATTTAATGTTATTATGTTAACCACGGCTGATGAACAAATGCTGTCACTTTCAACTTTAAATAAATCTTGAATGTGAGCTTAAAAATTTTGCTACTATATCATATCAACATTTCTCTTCCTATCCCATCCTGAGTCAGATTTAGAAATATATTCAAATCTTTTTCCTATTACTACAAGAAAGATGTGTTCCTATTTTCTGATAGATAAAATGAGTTTAGAGTCAAGATTCATCTCTGGAAGCAAACCCAGTTTGGTGTTAGGTGTCTAAGATAGGTATCATATTGCCCACCTTTAGCTTCCTAAAAGTTAGATGTCTAAAGTGGAAACCCCAAGAGGTAGATTTACTTCAGACATCAATCTTAAGATTGAAGTTCTTTCCAAGCATGACACACATCTGATAGGGCTTTGCTTCTCTTTTTTTCAGCCCTTTCCATGCTACGTTAAACAAATTGCCTATTCAGTGCTACTCATGCAGTATCCAGTTCTGGGCTGCCTTACACTCTTTGCACATTCGTTAGAGTTATAAACTGTATCTCAGGAGACAACAAAACACAAAGGTGCCTTTGCAGATACAGCTCTGAACAACCTGCCAACAGGTGTGACAATACTCATTGTCAGAAATAGATTTAAATTTCAGGAGACCTGGCTTCCAGTCCAAAGCACAAAGATGACTCCTGCAAGAGGTAGCTAATGCTCAGAGAGATGTAGAATTCTACATCAAATTTGTACATACAGACACTGCAGAAGCATATGTGAAAAAAACAGCCAAGCAGCAACTTTTTATGCCAGTACTACCTTCAGCATCAAAGGAAGATAGGAAGTTGCATTCTTTCCCACTGTTTGCAATTTGATTTTCATTTAATTTTTCAGGTGGAAGGAAACCATCCAAATTTCATGAAAGTAACTCCTTTAATTCCTTGTAGTCCAGTCTTCTGCAAGACTGTTTAGCTCAACTATTTCTAAAAGCTACCATTTTCTCAAATGTACATCAGTGCATCAATTTGCCTAAGCTGAAGTCATGCCCTCAAAAGCAGATGTCTTCCTAAGTGTGCAAAACACTTTGGACCAAGTTATGAGAAACTTTAAAACATCTCTGTTAGTGAAACCACAGAGCATTACTCTAGACTCTTACAGACTCTAGAATATGTTTTCTGGTTTGTTATTCTATAAGGTATGGTAAGCATTTTAAGTTTTCCTAGCAGGAATGTCACAAAACTGTAAAGATATTTTTGTTAACATGTTACAGAAATGTGAAGAAAACTCTTTGCTTGAAAGTTAAACAGTGAAAGTGTTTTAAATTGCAAATAAGAATGTGGTATGTTTTCCATCAATCCAGTAGAACACGGCCATTTACATTCTTCACCTACTTCTTACTTAGCGAAACTTCAATATATCTCAAACTGCTATAGAACTTTACATATAAAACAATTCTATTAACAGTACTCACATGGCTACTAAAGATCTTGTTTTTATTTGACATCTAGTATAGTCCTGCTATCAATATGGTCTACGATCAACACTAAGCCAAGCTAGCACTGATAGCATGTGGTAATTTAAGAAAGAAACCACTGAATGGTTACCTTTAAAACTCTCCTATACGCATAACCAAACTCAGTAAGGAAAAGCATAAAAATCAATTTAACCAAATGTGTTCATAGGGTACTTTCCTTTCTTAAGGCTAATTGAAGGCAAACACAATTCTTAACGAACATGCACTTTTAAGAAAGCTGCAGGAAGCCGGAAGGTAACTGACTAGCAGGAAGGCTACTGAACCACCAGCAGTAAAACAAATGAAAATCTGCAGGTGCACTATTTAGTAACATTTGTAACATTTGGTACACTTGTAACATTTGGTACCACTTATGGATGCAACTCATCCTTATGGAGTTAAGTGTTAAAATATCATGTACAATTCCCCTGGATAATAAGATTTTACACTCTTTTAATTACGAATGGCTAAGTTGCTTTCCTATTGTCCTCTGGTTTTATTGCACTCTACTTTTAAGTCTGTTTCTGAATCTGGCTAACCAATTCCTTTATTACACGGTGGTTTCCTACCTACTTCTAAGTGTCTTAATATGCCAGGACTCTTTTTCAGTCCTGTAATTATAATGATTAGGCTTTTCCTCTACATATTCTGATTCCTAGGAACACTGCACTTTAYGTAACCTTTCAGTGTCATTTTATGAAAACAAAGACAGTTAACATGTTAAGGAAAATTACAAGTGAAAGAACTTCATGTATTTTGGGCAGTCATTCAAATTCTCTCTCTTTATTACAGTGTTCAGAATTATATTCTAAGTAATGTTTGGAATCAATTATTGCAAAAGACATAGTATACATTTTAAACCTCTATCTTATTATAAGGCATGTTGCCATGGATTGTCTGCAGCTATCCAGATGTTCTTGAGTTTACCTTGAGCTTCATTTGAAAGCCCAAGGCCATACATATGTATGTTTTTTCTCCTCTGCATAATATGTATTAATAACGTGCTATAATTGAGAATAAAAAAAAGAAGGAGAGAAAGAGAGGTAAAGAAAAAGTGTATTTGACCTTGACAGTAAACAAAGAAACTCTTACRTACTTTACCCATTCTCAGAGAGAGATTCTATTCATGTTGAACAAGAAACAAGTAAGATACTGTTCTACAACTTCAGAGCTAGCTTACATTGTACCTAAACATATCTACACATAGTGGGGCTGACCAAAAAGAAAAAGGACGCAAGATGGCTGGAACAGAGTTGAATAATACAGTAAGTGACCTACTTTACAAATGAGCCACCTACCAACTTCCACAGCACTATTTCTTTTCAAAAGAAGTCATGCTGTGAACTGGGAAGGATATCCCAGTGTAAAACTTCTATATCTTTCTAAAATAAAATGTAAAAATGTAATTACAAAAAAAAACCCCTAAAAATCCATTTATTTCTAAAATAGTTTGGCTTAACTTTAGGGGTTTTTTTTAATTGAAATATGACATGAAAAGTCATTTTAAAATGGAAATTACACCCTTCTATTCTGCAAGCAATAAAATACAACACTTCCACTACCTGCTTGGAGAGCACTGCTCAATGTAAATGAAACTTCTTTAAAATATAAGTCTCTCTGTAAAACACTTTGCATTTGATATATCACATTTTTTTTTTCAACCAAAACATTTCCTCAAGTATAGGCATATACATATAGGCAACTACAACCAACATTTTTATTAGAGACCCAGAACTTAGCAACAAAACACTCCTATGAAGTTAGAGTGTAACAAGTATTTTAAGTGATTTAATTTCGTATTCTCCAGGTTCTTGTGCTGTAAGAAAGTCTTATTTAACAGGTGAGGTCAACCAGATTCTGGGAAGACATTGTACACAAATGGGATTCTGGGAAGACCAATGTTTAAGAAAGAGCAGCAACTTGCAGCTATATTCTGCTCGAGATATTCACCTAGTGGTTTATATAGGATTTTCTAAGAGAAATGAGGAAATAATGCATCAACAAACAGATGTTTTGAGTGTCTGTACAACAGTTGTTGGGATACTCTGTTTACTTTAATGTGACCCTGCATTCCTGTAACAGCAAGCAACATTCACATGTTTATGACAGATTTTATAATACACTCCATTGAGAAACCATAAGTATATTGAGCTCTTTTGCACTCATGCAATAAAAGAAATCAATAACATCAGAAGACACAACAGAATGATTCAGCCACAGGAGAAAAGAACTTCAATTCTCAGGAAAGTCACATATCTGGCATGATTTTAAAACAAACCTAAAAACTTAAGAGTTTCTTGTTAGAAAATTTTCACTCTTCTCTTCAGAAAGGAAAGTTAAAAATAGCCAATCATTCCTATTTTCTTGAAGTGGCCCCTATGTTCTCATTTCTGTATTGTCTTTTCCTCCCTCAGCCTGAAACCAGCAACACATACATACTGCGTTAACAAGATAAAGGGAACGATTTTTAGAAACAAGAGATAAATGCAATGGGTAAAATACTCAAAGGCATGATGCTAGGAGAAATTATGACTCAGTTTGTGTTGTGCATGAAGATCTTATTGCCTTACTGAGACAAATTCCTGTTGAGAGGAGTGGTACAGAGATATTTAAGAGAATAGTACCTTAMTCTGCAGAAAGGCACATGTAAAACATTGCTACTATGATTCCAACAAATGTAACCGATCCCCACTCTTTCCTCTTACATTAGTTGCTGTTGATGCTGTCTGTCCTCATATGTACCGTAAATATACTTCATCTTTGTCTCAATGGTTAGAAATCACTTAAGTTGTGGCTTCCTATCTGTTTAGTTTTGCACACATTCACTCACCATCAAACATGTAGTTCTGCCTCATTCACTTTCTTGTTCCTTCTTCTCAGTCCCGCTAATCAAATGCTTGTTCTGAGCTGCACCAGGCCAGATGAAGGAGTTGATCTCTCTGAAAATAAAACATATGTTTGACCTAAGTGACCATGATATGGCTTTTTAAATGCTTATTCCAGCACAAGGAAAACCCTGGGAGTAGGCAGCCAAGGAAGAAATCGTGGGACATTGCAGAGGAAAGTAAGCCACTATAATGAGCAATTCCTTGGGATTATTGTGCAATTTACAGTCAATAAAATACTATCTGCTCTCCTCTGCCATGTCTCTTTCCACTCCGTTCTCATACCTAGGACACAAAAACCTCTTTCACTAAGATATAACAAAGACTCAGGATTAACATATCTAACGTTAAACACAAATGGAACATTATAAATACAATTTATTCTCCTGGTTTGCCCCTGCACGCTATTTTAGATTTAGAACATCATTTAAAAATTAACATACCACATTAGTGTAAATTAAAAAAAAAAGTTTATTGACACCTTTGCAAAATAAATATCCCTTTACAAATCTGAGAAGAAATACTTTGAACACTAAACATCCTTTCTTTTAGACAAAGTGCTAAAGACCACAGCAGACCATAGAGAGTACCACCAGAGAAAGCAAAAATGAGCTGCAGGAAAGAGGAGGAAAAAACCCCTGCATGTGTGATTCCTTCACAGGCTCTGCAAAAACTTGCACTTGATATGTGAAGAGCTCTGTCTGAAACCATTAATAACAAAAACAATCACCAAATGAAAGAGCAGCCTTGCAAGCAACCATCCATAAAAAGAAAGCCAGTTAATTAAACAAATCGCAAGCTATCTCCAGACTGTCTTTCTCACTTTAAAGTCCTCAGTGCAGAAAAGGGAAAAAAAAAATCTCATCAAATGATATAATCATAACAACCTCAAAATAACTCACATATTTCCAGATAAATCACTTCTGAAACAGTAAGTGCCCAGGAAAACTTGTAGGAAAATTGCACCTGATGTGCAATTCCTGCTTCTTGTAGGGGCTTTGGAAAATACTGGGTTTTCTTTCTCTTCATTAAATGCTTATTCCTTTTCCTTAGATTGTCACTTTTTATACAAAACTTTAATTAAACTCTAGATTCATATCACTTGATGTTGCAGGGCCATTTCACCATGTCTCAGAAGGCATTTAATTGGAATCAAAGGCTCAGGGTTAGAAAAAACATTTATCCCTTGCCAAAGCCTACAAAGCTTTCTGAACAGGGCCAGGAAGCCACAGCTGAACTGGAGAATTGGCTGTGAGAATGTGGCTAAAAGCAGTACTGGCCCCGCAAATGCTACTGCATGATGGAAAAGGTAGTGAGTTAACAGAAGCGGAGGTGCATTAATTTCTCTGAGATTATACACTGTGATGAGATTCTTTCATCAGCTTGGATGGTCAGAGCAGCTGGTAGGAGCCTTAACAGTGTCATTCCATTATAAGGCTATTATTGATCCAAAATCTAATTGGAAGATCAATTTGGATTGGAATCAGAACCCAATGTGACACTGATTTCAAAGTAGATAAGAAGCAATTTACTCCTCTGGGTGCCAGAAATCAATTTTTGGTTCTCTGTGCTGACCTGGCTGCCAAAAAAGAAAGGGGAAAAAAAAAACCCTGAGGATAACGTGCAAATAAAGGATTACAGTAATCCAATCTGGAGGTGATAAAAGTATAAACCCGGCTGCAAACCCATCTGAGTTATACAAGCATTTAATCCCAGCTAAATATCTCAGATAATGGCAAAATAGCTTCATGATATTTTTGATGCATTTGGCTAACACAAAACACACCTCTGAATCCAAAGTAACTCTGCATTCGTCATGTAATTCCTGATGGCAACATCAAGGAAGTTTATGAGGGGCTCTTAGACCCATCGCCATTTGTACTACAGCTGTGCTGGGCACCCAGGCAAGGCTGCACTAAGAGGCTAACATCCTCACTCACTCAGGCTGTCAGGAGTCAAAAGCCCCTCAGAGCAAAAACCTTCCTCCAAGGCACAGGCTCCACAAAGGCTCCGCACAGATTCCCCTGCCCACCARGAGGAAGGGAGAGCAAAGGACTTGAGCTTCCACCTGGCAGAGCTGAGAATCTTCCTCTCTGTACAGGACCAACCCTTAAAACCTTTTCAGTTTTATTAAGTGTGGACATACTGCAGAGATACAAGACCAGTTATCTACAGCAAAACAGGTTTCTCCACCCCAACCAACCACAGAGGAATCAGTGTTATTAGATTTGGCTGTAATTGGAGCAAGGCTCTCACTGAATCTAATTTCAGCTGGAACTAATTATGGGGGGAAAGGTCACAGATGTAAGACGGCTGCATAACCGCGTTGGAAGAATATTGACATYATATAGTATTAACTCTGCTCCTGTAAAGGCCATAAATGCTTAAGGAGTAAAAACAGCCATTAAGAGACAAAAAGAAATGGGTGCATTTTGTTCTGTTAGAGGGGAGAAATGAGGGAGGATTTAAAAAAAAAAAAGTAAAGGGAGATTTAAAAGTCAAAGAATAAGGAAGCATTACTTTCTTTTTTTTCTTAAAATCAAGACATACTGATTGACTGCCTTGGATGATTATACTGTACCAGAACCAAGCAGCATTTCCCCAGCTGAGCTAAGCCCATTTCTTACAGGAAGAATCACTTGCAGTAGCAAAAATGGCCTCACTAAACTGCTCCCACTGATACCGAAGCGAAACGGGCTCCGCAGCACCGCCGTGCGCGTAACGGCTGCGCACACGAGGCCACGTGTGACCAGGCACCGCTTATTATCTCTGCCCTCCCCTCTCACCAGCAGGGGACAAAATGGCTYCYGCGACCGTTAACGGCCGCCGCGAGGGGGCGGGACGGCCGCGCCGCCACCATTACCTGAGCAGGGCGGCTCTGGCGCTGCCCGTGGAGACGCTTTGTGCCTTTGCGGATCCGCTTTCTGCTCATTAGAGCCAGAACCCTCAGGAAAATTGAGGGGAAAAGGCACAGGGGGCTGCTCGGGGCCCTGCGGGTGCAAGGGTCTCTGGAGAAGGGTAGACACTGGTGGAGTTGGCCGCACACATACGGCCCAGGACAGTGTCCTCCCTGCCCCTCGACCTCCTCTCTGCCTCTCCTCACAGGCAGAGCCCGCTCCCGAACCCACGTCTGCTTTTGTGTCCCTCCTGTAAAGGGAGCTCTCGCTGTGGGGMACAGGCGGCTCCCCTTGCTTTAATATGCTACTCCACAGGGCAAAACCCAGAAAATTTATTTAGAGCTGTAATTAAGACAAAAAAAAAGATAATGAAGTACAGTGCTCTTTAAAACAGTGTTTGAACAGAACAAAGGGAGATGTTTTTTAAGGGGCAGACAAAAAAAAAAAACAAAACACAACAACAGAGACTATTCTGCAGGCAGCCTTTGCAGTTGGCAAGGATCAACAAGCATTTTTAAATCTGCACATAACAGGGACTGGGGCCACCCAGTGGGGCCGTTCCTAGAGGCTGGTTTGCAATCTACAGTAAGAAATAAATGGGAAAATATTCCCATTTGTCCTCACATTTCCATCTGCCCAGAGCAGCTGAGGCCTCAAGAAGTTTACGGCGAGGAAACCCACGGGCAGACTGAGCCAGAATTCCTTGTTTGAATGGTGAATGTTCCTCATAAAGCGTTTTACTGAATTTTCTGATTATTTGATTAAAGGAAGAACTTCAGCATTTTCTTTATGCATGCGTTATCTTGTAATCAAGAAAACTAGTACAAGGAGGAAGCCCTTSCAAATGAGATTATACTTGGAGCCCAAATTTTGACCATGCTGTGTTTCAATAAATCAATGAGTTGTTATTTATGTATAATTGCACACATACACATCTTTTGGGGATTAAGCGCTGCTTTGCATCTTAGATTTACAAAAGCACACTATCTAAACCAGCTACATGGTCTGCCTTAGCCCTGAGGCTAAACTGTAKTGCTGACCCAAATCAAATTAATGAACACAAAAGCCTGTTAGACATCTCTTGATGAGCTGCATTGCTATGAACCTTTGTAGAGTCTGTTGGAAGCAACTGAAAGTAGTTTCTGAAACATCAACTGAAAAAAGTTAGTAATGAATTTTCTTGCTGTTTCTCTCTTAGCAGCTCCACAAATACATGACACTATCATAGCCTGAATCACAACTTTTTACAGTAAGAGCCTCTCTATCTAAGTCGTCTGTCAAGGGAACGTCAAACTTATTAGAAGCAAGGGCTAATATTAAACTGTGCTTAATGTCACCTTCTTGCCCACTCACTTTAGTCTAGAACAGATTCCTACTAACATTGCTGGAGGTGAATAAAGACATCAAGCAACTAGTCTACTTTTGACATAGTACAGTGTTTACTCTTGTATACCTATCAGTGAAAAAGCAGGTTTCCTCATGAGTCACTTGCCCCAACTAAATTCTTACAGTAATTCYTGATTTACAGCTTTTTTTTTTTTTCCTCAGCTAACTTCCTCAGTTGCCATCAACAGATCTCATTTATGTATTCTCTTTGCTGTGGTCACAAGGAAGAGTAACTTGTCCTGTGAGCAGAACATAGTTACGTTTAGTAAAAGGGAGAAGGGACAATGTTTTTACTAGTTTCTCAGAACTCCTCATGACAGATTTAGAACCACATGATCATAAAATAAATTTTAGAAAAAGGGGAACGTCAAGATGAAATACTTCATCATAAAAAGGAAGAAGATATTTTTATCCGCACCTCTCTGTAAGCATTATTCAGCTTGCTGGAACATTAGTTCTTCAAATTGCTTTTAATTACATGGCCTAGAAATAAATATGCACCACTATTAGCATGCTCTCAGGCTGAATATAAGGGGTACTCACTTTCATTCAGTCAAGGAATTATTCCAAGGTGATTTATACTCTCATTACAGGCTGTTGCCTTTCCTATGTAAATTCGTAATCAAATATTCTAAACAGGTGATGACAAATAATTTAGGTAGCTACAGCTAGCTGCCTAAATCACAGTCATAGGACCTCAGAAATCTGACAGGACATTTTTACATGCATGGAGGTACATACACATGAACAGTTCACAAAGGTGCATTTTTCATCTTACTAAATCTTCAAACAGTGTCTGAATATGTGAACCCAACCTACATCAAATTGGTGACAAAATTCTTTTACTATGCTTAATTTAGCAAACTTCCCTCTCATTATATAAGCTATTAAGACGGAGGAACATTAATTAACTTACTGAATTTTTGATCAGATGTTGCAATGATAATTTATCATTTTAATAGATTGCTGTAGAATGGATTTTTTAGAAATGTTTTATAGAGTGAATCAACAAGTTACTATAATAGATACAATCCTTTCTCATGATTCAAATATTATATATCATTCTSTGTTGTTTAAATACCTTTTCAGGGCAATAGTACAATGGACAAGCATCTAGCCTATCAACCAAAAAGTTTTGTTGATATGCTATAAGTTAGTTTGATTTTACCATTCCCAAATCTAGTATTTAATATTTATTTTCTTTGTAACTTATTTTACTTAAAAGTTATGAGCTGAGATTTAACTTCAAAAGGATTTCCCCCCCCAACCTGTACACCTTTTGTTTTAGTTTAACTTCTGAACAAGTGACTTTTTGGTTGAAATTCCAGGGCTGGACTGTTTGAAATGTCTTAACATTAAGCATGTCTTAGCATTAACATACCTTAACATTAAACACAGACTGTTTGGAATGTCTTAAAGTCTTTTGTTTCCACATTCATGCTTCATATTTAATAAATTACTGGGACAAAGCAGTGGGAGCAGTTGCAGAGGCAAAAACAGCCTTATAGTTGGCCACAGATGGCTATAGTTGTCATTACACCTGTGACGTACATGGCCAGCAATAGGGACCAAACCAAAGGAACATCAATAAAAGCACACATTAAAATCTCCCTTTATTTCTCACAGACGGCAKGATTATTCCTAACCAAAGGATTGTGTAGTCCTGTTCGCAAGTGGCATGGAAGGGGAGTGGCAGTGAATTCATCAGATGTATTCCCATGGGACACTTTACTTCCCGTGTCTGAGCAGAGGGAAGGAAATCATACTACAGGTCCACAAGATATCCTTGCTCCATCCTTCATACAGTCCCTATGGAAATCACAGAGGTTTAGAGATCCACATCTCACTAGTTTCAAGTTTGCGCACCAAGCCTAGGCTTCCTTTTGATGCCTACATGCTGTGGAGTTCTGCAAACCCCAAGTCTCAGAAATCCCCTACATCTTTTTCCTTCCAGCTCTACATGTTTATGACCCTCTATGTAAAAAGTAGAGCTTGCTTGGTCTCCCACAAATATTTCAGGTCACTATTGTTATCACTATTTTCTGCTTCTGACACAAACCACATCTCTACGACAACACAAGTCAGAATATTTATTTATTATAACTAAATAAAACATGAATKAAGCCAAAACTAAACCAGTGCTACTCTGTATCAAGACGGCCCTTAAGTTAGTACAGTGAGGAGAGCTATGTAAGCTTATATGGAAGAAAAAGGGTGCATAAAATCATGGAGGCTAAGCTGTTCTTGAGCTGCCAACCCTGGTTTTTTGTACAAAGCAGAACTCAGAGCAGGAGGAAATTCAGGTACATCAGAATGCCAAGCCAGAAAACGCTTATACCCAGCATAGCTGGGTACACAGAGCCCCACAGAAACAAAAGACACAGCGAAAGAGACTGCCTTTTCTAATATCACAGTACAATTTATACAGTACTCTGCTGTCCAGATTTGACACTCTCCGCACTCTTGAGTCTCTGCCTGCAATTGCTAGTCTTTTAAAATTCTGGTCTTAATGAAATAGGTAAGCTACAGGAAAGATTAAGCTGGAAAATACAGCAGGAATACAGAATGAGGACAGGTGATTGATCTTTGAGTGGGTATCCAACAGTGCAATGAAATTCTCAGGCAGGTTCTTTATTTCAAAATGGGTTTGATTCAGAGGGATTTTATAGCAGCTAAATCATGCAGTTGGCGCAGATTGTGCCAGCTTTTCAGCATGTTATCCTCTAAAAGGTGTCATATTTGGCAGAGACAGTAAAGCTCCATGAATTTATTGTTGTTTCCCATTGAACACCAAAATCCAGGGCATCAAAAGATGACACCGCATACCTTACAACATACTTGTGTTCAGTCATCCACTATCCCGGCTAGCAGGAGTCTCTGGTGGGATGCTGGAGCTGCCTAACGGAAGCCATCTGTGTATGAGGAGAGAGTCTAACTGTGAATGCACTAGTGAATTGCAGTTGCAAATGCTGTCCATGATTCTGGCTACATCTAAAAGTGCATTAGCAACTCAATTTACTTGCAAATTTATCTCAGTCTCTTAAGTGAAGGTACATAAGCGAATGTTCAAAACTCCTCCCCCAGAATAGTAACTTTACTTATGGAAGCGGTGTCTTTGAAGTCAGAACTCCTCATGTATACAGAATTACACATGTGCTTAAGTATTCCCAGARTCAGGACCACATATTGGGTGTTTAATTATTTAATCTATGTGTTATGGACAATTGCCTTTCTGACAGTAAGCAAGACACTGCTGCGTGAGCAAGTTTAGCTTGTGCAAAACTAGTGCTAATTAGCACTGTACAAAAAGGGTATAAAGACACATGAAGTGACCAAAACCATTGGTTTTTTTCYTTTTTCTCTTTTAAGCTATCAACAAACCCAAACAAATTGAAAATTCACCATGTGCTAATAATCTCTACCCAATTCCAAGAGCAGATTGGTGCATTTTCAATCAAAAAATGGAACAGAAAAATGTGGCTAGAAACAGATCTGAGTGGTTTCTTTATACCAATTTTTCTTTTCTCCTCAGCTTGAACTAATTGCAAGCATTTCAGTGCATGCTTGAAAAATATATAATATATTCAAAAATCAAAATAAAAAGCTACTTCTTCATAGACCAAGACATTCATATGTAAATAATCAACAGAAGAAGCTATTTCAAAACTTATCAGGAATTCTCTGAAATGGATATAAGGCAGAGTTGCCCTCTCATTATTGCCTTTTCCTATGAATCTACAAACTCAGAAAAAAATTACTGTCATCTAAGATTCTAGAAGCTGTTTCCTTTAATAATTTATGTTCAAGGCTATGGGAGAAGTTTAAGCAGCCTATTCTTTTGTTTCCAATCGCATATTCTAAATATAAAGTTAGGAGTTCAGTACCTCAGTAAGTGCACGGCCACTGCCTAAATAAGCTACACTATGAGCCACTACTGCAGGAAAGTTCAAAAAACTGTTCTGACCCTCAGTTTAACCTTGCAAGGAGTCTGCTCTCACTACTGTTAGATATACAAAAGTAGCATTAATAGAGTTCAGGATGTGCAATTTTTCTGGGCATTAAGAGCATTAGAAAGGTTTTACTATGTACATTACAAATAGGTAAAGCATATCCAACATCCAAGTTTCTCATTATGGAAGGAATTATATTAGATTGTTATTCACAACAGCAGAATGTCACACTTTTCTGTATACTCTAGTTCAGCACTTTTCTAATTTCATGGACCTCAATTTACATTTGTCAGTGTTTGAAGTTAGATGATATTGGTCTACTCAGGAGATGAGTTAAAGGGGAAAGAGGTCGTGCACCTTTTGGGCAGCACCAGACTTCGATGATGCATAAATAAAGCACAGCAAGAGCATGTCAGCAAAAACTGGCTGTCCTACAGCCCTTTGATGCAACGGATGATGTTTGTTAGAAACAGAAGGTTAAATATGTAGAAACTATAAGACTGAAGGAATGATGTGAAGCGCATCTGGCTAACATCTTAGCAGAAATCCACCTTGACCCTCACTGTGGGCTTACAGACAAGTTGCAAGAGTTTACCAGTATTGATGAGTCCATGTGTATGGAGATTATAATATCAAGTAGTTAGCTTGACAACAGTCAGCAGTATATGAGTGCTAAGGAAGAGGTATTCATCATGGGCGCAATCCTAAAACCATTTACTGTCAACAAAAGTCTTTCCGTTATTTTAATGACGTTCAGTCAAGGCCCTTAAATGTTAATCTCTTATAAATAGGCAACTGTTTTACCTACCCTTGTAAATTTAGTTTTAAATGTGTTGTCTTTATTGATAGCTCTTAAAAAAAATAAGTCAATGTTAGGAGAATGTTTTAAAACTTCTTTCAAATTTTTGGTACAAGGCCATTCAAATTTGTGGCTGAAGGTTAGAATTAGATGATGTCATCCCACTATTCTATCAAGACATCTTTATACATCCAAATGAAAATTAATATATTTAGTATGCATACTGCCAGCCTACTCAGACTTAAGTAAGAGTGCATAAATATGACGTTTACAAGCACAGGAAGTCATAAACAAACCATGAACACATTGCCTCACAGTTCAAGGCAGACAATCTTGAGCATCCAGTTTGGGGCTTTCATACTTAGGTTTTTTGAGTACAAGAAGCCAAGATGATGTTTGCTTACATATAACATTTTTCCTCTATTGCACTGTTATAATGTATCACAAAAGGAAGTAAAATCAGTCACAAAAGTCAGAAGAGTGAATTTCTGAGTTAGAACAATGAATTCATTAAACCAAACAAATAAAAAACAAGATTGTTAAAACAAGGCATTTGAATAGTAACAACTGTTAAAATGAGCTCTGAAATCTCCATGCAACATGAGATTTTTATTGGCAAACAATTAAATCTCTCTTTAAGTGCACTTTCTCTGTATAACCTAATTTATAATCTTATCAGGCCTGTCTCTCAGAAGAATTTGCTAYGAGTTAAGTCTTTATCTGTACAATGCAGAGTACTGACAATTGTCTTGTATGTTTGTTTCTGGATGCCAGGGACAGAAATTCCAGTTTGAGGTTAAGATTACTTTTCAGAATTTGATATTTTTGAAGTGCTGTCACTCCTGTTCACATGGTGTGACAGAAAAGGGAAAGGTGAGAATAATAAAATTGTGTTGATAGTGAGAAAGAAGGTAAAAAGTGGTGCGCTCAGGAATCCGTCTGCTATAGCTCATGGCCTGTGTTATCATTTTCCTGTTACCCCCAGGGTCCTGTTTCAATTCAGCTCTACTCATTAAGTTTCACAATGAACATTAAGGTGAAGGAAGTTAGAGGCAATATAGAACTAAACGAAGGCGGTTCATGTATATTGTAGCCAACAACAATAATCTTTTGATTGCAAAAGATGTACTAACAGATACAATCCTAGGTACATTTATACATATGTCTTAATTCACATTGCCTAGTTCTTGTATCTCTCTGCCTTTTTTTGGGGGGGGGGCGGGGGGGGGGGAGTGGGGGGAGTAATTCTGTAAATAATTGCTAGACATTAGCACACAGCACAGTATTTATTTTAAGCTAGAATAATAAATATTTTCAGGGAAAGAGTTTTAATTGTAGAAACTGCTAACCTCTTTTTTTTTTCTTTTTTTCCCTCCCATCTTAGCAGGATTTACTAGAGAACAAAGAAAAGGCTTTTAGCAAGCAAATCACACAGACCTGCATTGCTACTTCCTTTCCTTCCTCCCAGTCAAAGTTCTGAAAAAGCTGTAGAATACAAAACCACAGTAGTTGCCCAAAGTGCTAGCCTAGAAAAGGTTTATGTCTTTTTTTTTTTTTTTTTAATCATATAAAAAACTCTTTTTTTTTTTTTTTTTTTTTTTTTTTTTTTTTTTTTTTTTTTTTTTTTTTTTTTTTTTTTTCCCCCTAAATAGCCCACATTACTATTCCAAGCTTGCCCTCCCCTTTGATTTGACTCAGAACACCTGATGGCTAATTCCCAGTTGAGATAATTAGCCCTTGGCTATCACCAGTTACAGTGTCACCTGTTCAACTTGCAAATGTCTACAAATTTGAGTTTTCCAATTAGCATCATGGGCTCCCTGTAGCATACAGCTAGGGTGGGGTTGAGGCAAGTCACTTTTCACTTACACATTCTGCCTATTGAGTCTCATTTGGTAATGGTGCTTTAAAAATTACAGTGTTTTTCAGAGAATGGACTTGTCATTGCCCTACCTCCCATCAAGCCCAGATGGYTGCTACTATAAAGGAGAGAAAAACAGAAAAGGGAATTAAATGAAAGCCTCTCCTTAATAAGTATCCAAGTCAATTTAAATAGTTCCATTTCATTTTTACATCAGAGTCATGCCCTAGTATTAAGGCATGAAGAACATTCACAGTGTGCTAATAAGCCCCATGACATGTTGAACTGTTATTTCAGTAAGTGAAGTAAGTTACAGTTTATTTTTAACTTCTGTKGCACGAAGCTTAGGCAAACCTCTTTAGAGACATAGTCTAAATGTGTTAGATGGCTGCGATCTGGGTGGACTTCCAGCTGACCTTGACAGTGGCCCTGTGACTGGAAACAGCAAAAAAGCAATGCTTGAAAGCTGGAGGARGTCCTTCTGGAAGCACCACTTTAAATCTTCAAAGCACATGATCACACAATATCTCCGTGTTTGCTTTCTGTAATATCTGCATTGGACATGAGATGGAGATGATTAAGACACCTCTTAAGCCCTAAGTTCTGCAGTAWAAAATGAGCTCTGACACTTCTTGTTCATTAAGTCGGAGGGTATCAGAGCAGCCCTGCTAATATCTTYGAAACCTTCCCTCAACATCATGCTGCACTTCAGCAGCTGTAAGAGGAGCTCTCAGCTACAGAAAGAGAAATCTGGTGCTTTAGAAAGATGGAGAGGTTGTGCTGCTTGGGAGTGGAGCTTCCCATCCTCTGGGTTAGCTGAGAAGGACCAAAACAATCATGAATCCCAAGCAGAAAAGGAAGAAGGAATTTTGTTTCAGAGGTCTTTGCAGCTTAGTATCAATCATGAGACCTTTCCTCAATTCACAGGTTTTGAGTATCTTCTCACTTTTTGTTTGCATGTTCACCGTATGAGGATTTTCTCATGCAGTAGCTGGAGTTTCAAGGCAGCTGTGGTAACAAGAAAAGACCCCGGGAGGGTGGGGGAAACACCCCTGTGCCTCTGAACTGAATCATTTTCAAGATAGTTATATAACTATCTGTAGCTGTGTGATGATTAACACACTTCTATTAACATGAACAATGCTGCCATGCTACAGATGCAGGCAGGAAAACAGACAAGAAAGGTAAAATGCTGTCTTTGAGCCTGAAACTAAGAATCTATTGAAAGCTTTATGGAAAATATTTGAAAACAAATGGTTTAATTGAGGAATACCAGGAAGCAAGTGGTTTCTTGCTAGCCTCAAAAACCCCAACATCTTTCTGGCTAGAGCAGATGTTAACAAAGTCACTTGCACTTTCTTGTCCCCACTTACCTAMCTGGGGCAGGAGCAGAGCTCAGACCCTCAAAGACATTTAGACACCAAATTCCCTTTGAAATTGAGTGTTAGATTCTTAACTGATTTTGAGAATCTGAGTTTAAATGGGGAGACGGTGCCTGCTTATTGCTTTGTGTCTGGAGCCGATGAATCAGATAGACTCTCACACAGTGGAATAGGTTTATTACTTCACGGCATGGGCATGCAGTAGCAGTCACGATCTAGCCCTCTGAGATCAAGGCAGCAAGAAATTCATGAAGATTTAAAGTAGTTAAAGGAGTTTATTTTCCAGGTGGGAAATCCAGGTGTCAGAAGGAAAGTAACTATAAATTTTCAACTCAGTTTTSCACATAAAATGTAAAGCCATTTGGAGCACACAGAAAGCTCAGTATGAACTATGGTTGATAGCTGGTGCAAGGTATGGTCAGTGGTTTTAAATGATTGATGGAGCTATCTCTGAACTGAAGTACAAGGCTGGAATAGGAGAAAAAAAAGAGATCTGTTATAATGGTGCTATATACTTTTTTTTTTTCTTCCTTTGATGGTCAAACAGAGTTCAGTTGTACAGAATAATTGTTGCTTTGTACTAGTGATACATATGGTAGCTCTGAATACATCTGCTAGGTGTTCTCTAGCTGTTCCAAGAAACAGAATAATATCTCATGAGGATGTGATTTTTGAAAATTCTTCTAATAATAAAGGGTCTCTTTAAAAATGAAAGAAAGTAAAGCATACTCAGATTGTTTTTGGTTTTTTATGTTGAAGTTTGTGAAACATATGTGAATGTGGTGCTTTACTCCTATTTAAATACTCAAAAGAGCTTTAAGATAATCAGTAATATTAGCTCAATAAATTTGCTACCTTCCACTGTAACAATTTGGGTTTTCCCCCCACTAGTATCACTAAAATAATCCAATATGCCTWGGAAACAAAACTCCCGATCAGTAACTGAAACAGCAGCACAATACTCACTGGGCAGGCAATCACTTCTTTCCTTTCCAACTAACGGGGCCATGAGTGTTTTCAGCTCTGTATCAGATACTTAATCTAGTTGTGCTGAGACCAGTGACACTGCTCAAGGACTATTCAACATGAAAAGGATAAATGAACAAGCGTGGAAGGAACAGACTGCTAAATACTCTTTAAGGAGGAGTACAAGACACTGACTCCCTATTCATACTCCACAGTGAGATCAGTGCATTAGTTGACTGACATTTCTGTTGCTGAGAAAAGATCAATGAAGAAGAGATCAGCCAAAGACAGATCGATGGTGACTGGACAAACCATTAATTCATAAGAAAAGATTCTGCTTGGAAAAACTAGCACTTTACCCTGAGGCTCCAACTCAGACTTGATCACTCCCTTGTTTTATGTGATGACCTGGATTCTCACTCCAGAAAACTGCAGGTCTGTTTTTCCAGAAAGGAAAGCTTAAGAGCAAGGGRAGGACTAGCTCATGCAGGAACTCTGTCCAAAGTGCCAAAAAGGAAGCCGAGAACCTGCACTTGGGCAGGTACCAGATGACATAACAACAGCAACCAAAACCAGGAGAGGATAAGATCATAATAATTCCACATTTAAAAACGTTCCTCTGTTTTAATAAGCAAGAACTTCTTGCATACATTTGTAACAAAATGTGGCTATTCCTCATCTTTCCACACCTAGAATTCAGTATTTAGTGAATTAACCTAGAATTCAGTGTTCCTTCTCTTTGGAGTTTTGCAAGTCTCCTGCAATGACAGTATATAAATGATATTTAGTTAATCCTTTAACAGTGACATGAACACTTCCTACATATGGTTCATTTGTCTTCCTCATTCTTTCTGCAGGAGGAGAGTTGTATAACACTGTGCTGAATSGTTGACAGAGAAAGGGCTCTTTTGGTTTTGTGTCTGGTTATCTTTCACTGAGAACAAAGAAACTGGTCACTATTCTGAGACTATCTGATAAAAGTTCTCTTTCAGTAATAAGGAAAACACGGAAATAATGATAAAATACAAGGAAAAATCAGAGGAAAAAAAACCCAAACACATGGCAGTATGTGGTATATACATAGTCTCAAAAACATTGTGCAGCAGCAGAGAAATGAGGTGCACACTGAGAGGTGCTGGGGGTTGGAAGAAAAAGCTTTGCTGTTCCTGAGACATCAGAGGAGTTGTTAAGAGCAGTTCACCTGCGGATGCTGCCGAGCAGCACTAGCACTACCACAGTGATCATGTTTTAAAGTGCTGCTCTGTGTAAGTATAAACAGCAGAGCAGCTTTACCCTGAGAATCCTGCTGTTTGAACATTAGAGAACGTCTGAGATGAGAGAATGAGCTTCATCTGCAGCGAAGTCGTAGCTTTTCTAGAATGAAGGAGGATCTTTTGTTGTTTTGATTTTTTTTGTGTCTCATGTTCCATGGGATGATGTTCTGGGAACACTGAATTTTGGATTTCATTAAAAAAAATAAAAAGTACTGTGCAAGATATTTAATTTAATTTAAAATATTTATTTTAAGATTTCAGATGACAAAGTGGTTTTTGGACACACACTTAATATATACCTGGGGGCAATACACATTTTTTTAATGGACTTACTCTTTGCACCTGAAAAAAGTATTAATTAAATCAAGTCTTACTCATTGCTGTGGTTAAAGCAAAAGTATCCTGTCTTATAAATCCAATTTAATGTCACAAAGGAATAGCTATCCTTTTCTTATTAAATTCTTCCTCCTCTTTTCATACAAAAAACATCAGGTGAAATTTGAATTTTGTTTTAAGAATATGTTTAGAATTTCTGTCCCTTCGCTACTGTTTCTTTCTATTTTTTAAGTCTCTTGAGAAGACAGGAGAGAAATACTTCAGTATTAGGGAAGCAATTAAGAAAGCATGTAATATAAATAAAAGATTGTTTTCCCTCGTTTTTATTCCTATTGCTACCTTTTTCATTGAAAATGTGGGGTAAAAAATCACGATATAAATTTCTTAAAGGTCATAAACTAAAATATTTTTAAACATATATTTTGATGTGCTCTATGTACTATCATCTATAATATTTCCTTGAGGAATGGAGCAAAATTAATTTGACATAATTTTTAGTAGAAAGCCAAGAACCATTTTTTAAAATAAAAGCCTATTCCCACTCTGAAGTCTAGTGATCTGTTTCCTTTATAGCTGCATATGTTAGTAACCTACATTGTGCTGTTAGTAGGTATTAATGCAGTCCATGGTATTTGGATTCCAGCAAGTCATTTGACTCCATACATTTTCATTACATGATACGTTTCAAGCATCCCAGATATCCCAGACAGATCCTGGGAAAGCACTTTAAAAAAGAAAGGGTAACGGGGTGGTAGGATAAGGTGACATGATTATCTCAGCTAACAACGTGCACAACTAACAGTTTCCAATTTCTTTAATCTGTTATTTTTCTCATTTTTAGGGCACTGTTCTTCAGTATCCGTTAGGGAAATGGGTCTTGCTGGTGAATTTGAAGGAGAATACATAGTTTCACATCCCATGAACTATGGGAGGCTCTTTTACTTTTGTTCAGATTTCAGCTCAACTTAGTGGGTGAAATCCAAACCTCTTTCAAGTCAGTGGGAGTTTTGTCAGGGATTCAGAGAGGCAGAGTTTCTTTGTATGAGGATAAGCTGGAGTTCCATTTTGCCAAACTCCACATGACCAAATCGCATTGTTCATTTACAGCTGCCTTGATCATAAATATGTCTCATTTTACTTCATTCCGAGTCACTCCCCTGAAGTTTTAACTTACGTATTTACTGTTGATTCAGAAATAGTAGCTAACAATRACAGCCTGGTTTAATGGCCATTAATTTTTAGATATTTGCCATGTTTAAGTAGAATTTTAGGAAGACGAGCATTTAATAAAGTTCACATAATTTCTGAATAATACTTCAGACTTCCTAATCAACCCAATAGAGCTTTGATGTTATTGCAAGAATTATATCCCTACTCACACGTCAGAGGTTTGTCAGCTAACGAGCACAAGAAAAAAATCCCGGGTTTGGCTCTAGTCAGAGTCCCCATCAAGGCATCCCTCTGGGTGCAAGCCCGCACCCTTTCCTTTCCCAGGGGAGYTAGAGCTCAGCTGACAGTTAACCTCAAAAGCAGAGCTTATATAGGAAACTTCACAATGCATTTTAATATGGCATTCAGTTTAATTAGTGCTTGGGCAATTCCTTTTGTTCTTAGTAAACAAAAGTAAGATTTGACAAGAAAGAAAAGAGAATGTGTTTGCTACTTTCATATGTCACTCAAACTAGCCTATCACCATTCCCAAACTAATACTTCTTTACACGAACTTCTGCTAAATAGTGTTAGATTTTTAAATCTAAAAGTGGCAGGTTTTCCCAGGGTTGCATCTGATATCAAAATCAAGGTTTATTAACATTACAAAGAGCACTGCTGTCCTGTAGTGCCCCTTTTATCATTCTAAGCAGCTGCCTCGAGGCAATGCATTTAACCTTGGGAAATGTGATAGGAATTCTGGGAAGTCAGAAAGCTTTGACAGCTAAAACCTTTTACCTCATCCAGAATCTGCTCCATGGCTTTAGCTCCCATACTGAAAAAAGATGAGACCCTTATTTTCATTTGATGTTTATCTATTCTATTCATTGCACTTAAAATTGAAAGATAGGATGGTATTTACTCACAAACAATGATCTTCCATTTATGCTTAAAGCAARCGAGTGATGAAAATATTTCTTCTCTCCAGTGAAAGTGCTATTAGGAAGACAGTATACTGGGGAAACGTTAAATACTAAATGTTTAAAAACAGTTCTGCAAATTATCTGGCTATTTTATGTTTTTTGATAAATTTCAGGTTACACGGTTATTTCATCACCTCTTTCCATTGTCACTGTAGTGAAGGATCTGTCATYGATCCAATTACAAGCCTTTATTTGTGAGAGTTTGAGGCCTAGCTGCAAAAAGAGAATAAGTTTGATGTTTCATGTATCAATTCTCACTTCAGAAAGAGCTTTTTCTTCCACAAGTCCCAAAGCATTTCATAAGCTGTACGTGAATATTACCTCTGAAATGCAGCTACTTCTGCCATTTCCAGCTGGCCTACAGCATATTGCACAACAACAAAGGAGCGTGGATGTAAAATATCTGTAATAGCTATTAAACAAACATCTACAGTCTTTGTGTTATACAGTCTCTYAAGCAAATCAGAAAAAAAGCCATTCATTTTCCCAACATTTCTGATGAMAATATGTACAATGAATTATACAAGTTGGGACCTAATTCAGAGGTCACAGTCTAAAGACAATCTAAGAGACAGAGAGAAGAGTTTAATCTCRGAGGGAAACTAGACTTTCCTGCCTTCGTGAGATATGTTTACATGACACGGTGAAGTACCGGTCCTGCTTCCCAGCAGGATATCGGAGCCAGGGTAGAAATCAATGCTAAGATAGCTGTGCTGCTTTTGGAGGTATGAATAGTCAATTGTATCCTCAAAATTATTTATCTGTAGACTTTGCTACTCCATCTGAAATTAGGTATTTTAGTTAAGGCAAAAGTCACCTGTTGATCAGAATGGGCACTTGGCTTCTATGCTCGGGTGGCACGGCACGGCTCTCCATAGCTGCCCCATCTAATGACCTGTTGCTCTTACTCCAATCTGAATTGTTCAGCTGCTCTGACCACAGGCAGCCTGTTGTGTCACCTTAGCTGTATGAATGTTGCATCCAACTGTTTTCTACCTTGATACATGTTACTGGGTGAGCAGCAAGTCTGGATTCTAACAGATCACAGTGTAATACCAGGTGCATAAGGACCATTTTGATTGGGGTATAAGGACCATTTTGATTGAAGGATTTTAAATGGCAGCAAGTCTATATTCAAAAGAAAAGCAAAAGAAAGGAAAAAACACTGCCTTCACAAAAGAAGCAAGTGCGAGACCCATTTAAATGTCTGCAYCTAAACTGGATTTCTTATTCAATGCTCAGTCAAGAAATAAACCTGTGACCCCTCTGTGTGTCTCTTCCAGGATACTGCTTGTGCCTGCAGTCCGTTATTTTGACTATCCACAGTTTATACCTTCTCTGACAATTTTAAACAGGAAATCTACTGCCAAGTGGGACAACTGCCTTATGTAACCAAGTACCGCAGGGAAGTACAGGAGCCCCTCTTCTTAACTAGTATATTTATATCCCATTTCCTTTTGCTTCAGCCATTTTCCCTGAGGTCACCTCGAATGGATGCTTAGTGCTGCCAGTCATTTTCCTTCTGCTTATAAGAAAATAGGGCATCCACTCAAGAAGTGAGGCCACTGCTCAAGAAAGAAATTTCTCTCTTACCAGCTTAAGACCATTAACAAGCACTGACCAATTGGCAAGTTAGTATTTTTGGTAAAACACAAGTCCCAGGAGCTCCAGTGTATTAAATAAATTTTGCAAGCAGCAGGTTACTTGCCAACATCCTGGTAAATCATTTCAYGTTCCTTCTCTCTGTAGTCTCAACTAGCTGAGTTACCTTTTTTTCATTACCCTTCTTAAAATCCAGTCTGCCTTGTGTTTATGAATCACAAATGATGTATATATGCATAAACACTCACCATCCATAAATATAACTTCTTATCACTGCTATAAAAAGTATATCACTGATTTATATATCATTATAAGCATTTTGCTATTTCATGTACATACACATATAATATATAAACAAATATTCTTAAAGAAAGCAAGCTRAGCTATAAAATCAAACATTTGAAAGTTGTTATTCTGCTTTCTTCCAGTTGTCCTTTTAACCTTATTCCAAGTCCTTCGATGGCATGATATATTTTTTACTTACATCATCATAAAATATTTGTTCCTCATTCACACAAAAGATCTTAGGGACTCCTTCAGAATATGCTTCTTCTATAGCAGGCATATAAGGCACAGTTATCACTGTTTAGAGCAAATTTTGACATTAATTAGCCCAGAGAACACCAATCATTTCTCACCTTTTGTACTGCAGTGGTCTCGACACTCTGCTTCTGAACCCACCTCTTACATGAATATCTGCTGATTTTTCACATACTTTGAAGTATTTTGCTCTGGACAGCTATTACAAGGGAGAGATAAGCTGTGTAGTTGCTCATGCCTACTGCATTAACGGCGGCATTTTTTAAGAAACGATGGTGGGAACTTCAATTAGCGCTATCTTTTAAATTTCAAAGATTTAATTTTGGGAAGCGTGCTCTTCTTCCACAAGCTCTCGCCACCTGCTCAGAAATGCTTCTCACGTCGCCATCAGAAGTGGTGGCACTTGGCTGCTCGGTCACACACCTAGATGTACTGTTCAATGAGGAACTGAGCTTTGAGGCTGACATTTGACACATTATCAAGCTATCTTATTACCACTTTAGGTATGTGACCAGATTAAAAAGTGTGCTCTCATATGCAGATGCCAAGATTCTTGTCCATGCTGTCATTATGTCCACTCCTGAGTAGTGCTGTTCACTTTTCTCTTTAATAATGAACAAAGCTCAATATGTCATATCTTTCCAAACTTGTTTTTCACAGAGATTTAGGGGTATGTCCTATTTGACAGGCCACACATTTCAGAAGTATCAGTCACATGTGGTTGGAATACTGTGAAATAATTGAATATATAACATTGTTAGGGATTTATTCTTTTTTTCCTTGCTTTTCTTTTTTTAACTGTATCTCGCATAAAAAGCAGGCCAAATGCAACCTTATTTTAAATCAGTTGTTTCAATGGCATTGTGATGTCTCTGGATCTCAATACCACAGAAGTGTATGAAATATACCTATAATCTTGTCCAATCTGAGTTTCCTCTTTACAATAGAAAAATGCTAGGTGGAACAAGGCTGTCTTTTCTACAAGACTTGCCAATCCAGTCAAGAAGTATTCCCCCAACAGAGATCACTTTGTCTGGAAAGGTCTTGGCTCTCATCCAAATCCTTGTACGTGTAAAAATGCTTTCCTGAGTCAGGGCAGCTTTTCACCAAAAAGTGAAACACAGAACAGAGCAACAAAGCTAGAATTTGTACTTACCTAAGAGAGAAGGGAGCAGGAGGAAGTGAAACTCATTCATCTTTATTACTTGAGCATAAGTCACATTAGCAGTAGCAGGAGTCACATACATATTAATTAGGAAGAACATACATCTTATTAGAAGAACAAGCTTAGGTTGAAGAAAGGTAGATGTRAAAGCACATTTAGTCATCTGGATGACTGGAATCTACTAAAAACAGAATATGCGACAGTGCTGCTGTATTCTGTTATGCGCTGGACAAATACACTTTAGATTGAAATACACTTTTAGGTTGAAAATTGGCCAGACTATTGGACTCAAAGGACAATAATYAGCTGTAGATGATACTAAATCGGAGTTGCTGGGTGGCTGGCGTGCCAAGCATCAGCCTTCCAGTAAAGAGGAAACTTAAGAAAACTGAAGACAAGGCTGACAAAAGTGCAAGAAATGCAAAATTTTGGATCACATTTTGCACCTGCATCAGTAGCAGTAGGAAACCAACTGGTTGGGAAAGAGTCCTGATGAGAGGATGTGGGGTGCCAGCCTGAATGCAAACTGAGAGCCACCCTCCTCACGGACAGGAGAAACAGCCCACGCTGYGGTGTGAGTGGGAGCGCGACCAGCACATCAAGGGAAGTTATTATTGCCTTCAGCTTGGCAGTGGTAAGGCCATACCTGGAACACTATGTCCAGTTTTGGAGGGATGGATTTTGGAAGGATGCCCAGTTCAAGAAGGATGTTGAAAACTGGAGAGGATCACACAGATGTTTACCAAAAATTACACTTGATATGACCTATAAGGAGAGCCTCATGCAGCTGGGCTTATTTAGTGTGGCTAAGAGGAGGCTAAAGGGCAATCCACTAGCAGCCTACATCAAAAAAATTTGCTACAGAARACGGAATTACTGTGACATTTCAGGCTGTAGTCAGATGTTTCTCTTACAGCTAGAGCTAGACCAGAGTAAGGGGTGATCATCTCCTGCTGCTTATCATGTTCATCCTCTACCACTTATTTTCTTTACTTTCTCTCTTGGAAAATAGCACCATTCTTATCAGATGATTTAGATGCCTGAACAGTTGCCCTAAACCATTTGTGTCAAAATTAACCACATTAAAACCCTGCTGGTAGAAGCAGTGAATAAACCTAGATTGCTCTGACCAAACTGGGTAAGTGAGCAACCACACATGCAGTTATATGCAGGCAAAATCAATGCCAAAGGGAAGATAAACCCTGGACAAAAAGGTGAAGCAGTAATGAGCAGCTGGATGCAGTAAGCATTTAAACTGGCTATGCTGCAGTGGGAGCAGCACCTGTAACAGCAGTCATAGATTCATATCAAGGAAACAGTTGGCAGGGTATAATGCTTATTGTAAAAACATAAGTGGATTGTGAAGCCACTGTACCACGTGAAGCAGCACAAACAGCTTGCTGCACCTTCCATAACCTCTCTTATTCCTAAAGAATTTCAAGTGCATACAGTACAAAAGGAATATAAAAGATAATATGTTTAATTCATAAGACATGTAAATTATTTCTGCTCATTTCCAGATTAAAAAGTGTGTGGGTGTTTGTGTGAGTGAGGGGGGGAAATTCACAACCATCCTGAAGAAAGGCAAACAGGGAATCTAAAACAAGAGGTTACACAAAAGCGGTGGGGATCACTGTTCCAACAAATTGGACTAACTGGTCTCATTCAGACATTATTATTTTATGTAGAACAGAAGCCATGAGCCTTATAGCAGTTCTCTATTGAGCCCTAAATCTTATGCCTGTCATCAGCTCTGAATCACTGTCACAGGAAGGAGCCAGCTGAAGCAAGGCCCAGGTCTGGAAGGAAGTTCTGCCTAGAAGAACTTACTGCTTGCRTGCAGTAAGGGCCATCCCAGGATCCTTATCTTTATTTGCATGAGCACAGTGCAAGTGTGGAGGTAATAAGCCCAATGATGTAGATTTCCCCAGTTACTGGTGACATCATGTTTGTGACATCTGTTCTGTAGTTCTTCAAGAAGTGAGACTGCAAAATCTTGTGGATCCTATTTGGGAGGAAAGTTAAATGAGAAGTACTGGTTTACATGCATCACGGATACCGCATCTTCCCAGGAGTTGAGTCAGTTGCAATACAGACTTTTTGAAGCATGGGCATCATAAAAGCAAGCATTACAGGAGCAGAAGACACTAGATCGGATTATTTTTGGATTTTTAGCATATGTACAGGGTGGCTATGAGAAGTACATTCTGCACAACTTCTGAAAGCGAAAAGAAATCCACAGCATTTACAAATGCTGTAATCCAGTTCAGGCAAACTCAGATATAATGGATGAGCACTCCCTTCAAGAGAATTTCCCATTGGATTGAGCAGCATTGCCAAGGCTCCTGGTCCATTGCCAACGAGGATACAGCCAGAGTTTCTATTTTTTCCTTCTGCTAGAAGGAGCTTTTCAGTCTGTTATCCCGTGAGGGTTATAACACTGGTAATACATGTAATATTCTTGTCGATCTCTCAGGAGATGATAAAGTTTCAGGAATTTCTGGATCTAGTCAGAAAATCAGACTGTAAAGAATTAAAACAGTACAGGGAAGTGTATTGCTGAGAGTCCTATAAATAATGGCCCAAAGAGCAAAGGTACTAAGTCAAGCACATTGTCTCAGAATCCTGATGTGATGACCTGCAAACAGAAATGTTTTAGGATGAGATAGGGAGGTTCTGACTGTTACAAAAGTTAGGAGACTAGCAGGTAAAAAGACCTGTTTTGGTGATAGGACAGGATGCCAAGATAAGCTGACTGCAAAGGATATTGACCCAATGTACGCTGAAAATCTACAGAGAATATTGCATTTCCTCCCTTCCCTCCTTCCCTCTTTTTTTTTCCCCTCTTTCCCTTTCCTCCTCTCTTTCTTTCTCTGTCTATGAGACCACACTTCAACGTATTTTTTACCCAAGTACTTCCCCAAATTCCCCTCCTGACCTCCCTTGTCTGCAGTTCAATACATTCGTCATCCAAGACAGGCTTTAATATACATTAGCCTTTGCAAGGTTTTCATTACTTGTAATTGGCCAAACTCATTCTGCTCCATTTTCTCTTGTGACACCGATTGTTTAAAGTAGATGGTTGGATCTATCTTAGTTCAGCAATTTCTGTTTCCCACTCTTTGTCCCTTAACCCCTGAGTCTGAGTCTATGTGTCTGCCACTTTGTTATTTCTCTGTACCCTTGCTTCATTCCCTCCACACCTTTTCTTCGCCATTGCCATTTTACCCTAGCCACAAATCACTGTCAGATGTCACTGCAACAAGGCCACTCGGTGTAATTCACTGTTCCTTTCGTTTTATCTGAACTACTACATTTCACGCTTTTTCTCTCGCAGGTCCAGAAATGTAGCTGTAATAAAGATCTAGCCTTCCACTGCTACACTATACTGTGTTTAGGAACATAAGGCCATCCCTATGCTCTGCCAGTTCTCCTTAGAATCTATGATACATGCTAGTTCTTTTAGTATCTCATTATATGTGTCATCGATATCTTGCTTGGCCTAAAGCCACATGGCAGCCTGACAAGATTGTGCTGCAGTTTGGCAGTTTCCATACAGGGCACAGCTGTCAGCATCTCTTATCCTCCCTCTCAGAAAATCAGCTGGTACTGGCAAGAGATCACAAGCTCAGGCTAAGCAGTAACTGTGCATCCTTTTTAGTAAAGCAGGAATGGAAAAATCATTCCATAGATTGTTCTTCTGTCCTAGGCTTGTTTGGCAGCCCTTTCTTACTGATGGGAAATCAGATAGTTATTTCTTTTGAATCATATAGAATGGGTTTTCCCTTCCTCACTCAGTCACTTGTTGCAAATGCACAGCACAGGGCTAGAGGGAATGCAAAAGGAAGGCTGCTCAGTACATATATGAACATATGCTGGGCCTGTTAAGAACATAGACTGCAGCTGCTCCTGCCGGCCGCTCCAGACACACGGGGGATTAGCTCACTGAAAGACAGCTCCAAGGTTGACTGATGTCCCACCGTACTATTTCATGTCAAAAACTGTGGGGATCATATGATGTGGAATATAATAGTGAAGGCTGAGGACCAGAAGGAAAAACAGAAGACAGAAGAAGCAGAGCAGAGAACAAAAAATAGCAGGAAAGCAAAATAACATAACATAACATAACATAACATAACATAACATAACATAACATA